>SMDT01003113.1:0-542500 GCA_005392925.1 Aquilaria sinensis | reverse complement strand
AATATAATAGGGAAAATATTGAATTTATCTCCTATATCTATATTCAAAATTTGAGGCAAAAACTTAGAAGCATATATTGTATTTGTCACTAATTAATATACATTGGAGACAAATAAAATATTTGGCTCCATAAACTCTATTCAAAATTGGAGGCAAATAATTGAAACCTAATATTATATTATTGATAATTAGAATATGATGGAAGAAATAAAAAAATTATCTCTAATAATTAAATTCAAATAATTATATGCTCATATTGTATTTTCTACTAAGATGGGCAAGAGTGTTTTGCAAACTTCTAGATAATTTGATAAACTTTATAATTTTTTTTATATTGATATCATTATTATGTGTTTGTTTTATTATTTTTATATATGAATAGATCTCTTTCCCAATAAGACTTACATAGATGACTTATATAGTTCTTAGTCAAAAAGCAAATTCAAATATTCGAGATCGAAAAACTTGACAGAAACAACACAAATTTCACAAATTTTGAAAAATGCAAAGTTGAGCTCAACCAAGGCCGACCCTGAGGCTTCATATTTGTATTTTCATATGGCATTGGCCACCAAATTGACATCCTCCATGACAGCGTCATAGAAATCAAAGTTAAACTCATTGTTGGTGGCTAAAAGCTTAGAGGCGGCGTAACTGTTGCAATCTCAACATATCTAGAGCATCCCACGGTCAGTGGCATAGGTGGTGCTGATGAGGAGAATGGAGATAAGGGACCTCGAGTCAGTGGCCTTGGTCTGGGTAAGTCTCAATGTAACAATCGTAAGGTTGTCGTCGAAAACCTGATGAGTGCCGGTAATAGGGCGAAAGGAGAAGGTATTGGAGCAGCAAGAGAAGTTAGATAAGGAGGCGAGGAGGTGCAGAGATAGATGGGTTGATGTGGAGGTAAAGGAGAATGGAAGTGGAGAGACAATAAAGGGAAGGGCAATTTTGGAAAATTGTAGATGTCTAAAGTTTTGAGTATAATTGTAAACCAAACTAAATTTAAGGTGGCTGACTGTAATTTTGACTAACGTCTAACTGACGACATTAAAAAAATAGGAGGTAAGTGTATATTTTCAAACCTCAGGGGGTAAATGTAATATCACCTAAAGTTCAGGAGTAACTGTAAACCCCCTACTTAATTGATGGATATAATAGATAAATTGGTCCAAGGGGCTCATATTGGTTTGATTAATGAACAAAATCATGATGAAGGTTCATATCATGTTGAGTTAATGATGAAGAGTTAGAGAAAATGGCTTTGTTGATAGAGAAGAAAGACTAGGATACAAAAGAGTAGAGTTAGGAGGCCGAGTGGCTATTGTGTACTATTTTCTTTTTTCCTTGAACAAGATCTAGCCCAGTTCATTTGGTAAAAACAGGTTCGTGTTAACATGTTTTATGGGCTTATTATTGAAATTGTTTCAAACTCCCCCATGAAAGATCCGGTAATTACATTTGTACTAGCCCAACTATTGCCCTCAGATGCAACGTTCTCCAATCATCAGGATAGCGTCAAATGGGCAGATGCCACTGTGACGCTCTCCAGTCATTAGCATGGTGTCGGATGGGCAGATGCCGCAGCAACATTCTTCAGTCACCAGCACCGTGTCGAATGAGTAGATGCCGCCGACTTTTTGTGCATGAGAAGGCAGGCACTTGAAAGAGGAGGATGTAGTTTTGGCAGCAGTGTTGGCAATAGGAGTAGGTGGGCTCAAAGCAAGGAGTTTGGAAGAGTGGGATCCGAAACGTTGTGCGAATGAGGTATGGCGGTAGCAAGATAGGTAGCCGATGCGATGGAAGTGGGCAACAGATGCGGTGGAAGTGGGTAGCAGATGCGGTGAAGATTTTTAGTAGTTGAGGGGCAAATTGATGCATTTTATAGTTCAGAGGCAAAGGAACTGAGTCACTATAGTTTAAGAGAACAATAGGTATTTAGGCTTATAAAGAAGTATAAAAGAAATTTTGATAATGAATTTTGGTAAAACAAGATTTGTTTCCCCATGATAAACGACCAATAAGGAAAATAACAATCTAGTAACATGGGCAGACCATTTGCGAACAAAAAACTGTTGCAAAACGAACTACACAACCATTAAGGATTCCTTAGGGAAGCAAAGTTGTCTTGACCTCGAATTCTTGGCACTGCAAACGAAGGGCATGCAGCATTCTGCAACCGCAGCTGGCATTTCAGCTCCCACTTGTTACAGCTATTGCATGCACGTCTATTGTAATGACAAGCTAATGTGGCCTGCTATGGATACTCCCATTGAACGCATGTTGATATATAATTTCCTTTTATTTTTCTGTTTTTTTTAATATTTGAATTTCATGCGATTCAGGGCACGAGAACCAATTTCGTCAGAGTCCTTCGCAGACCAAGGAGATCAGGAAAATTGTAATAGTCTCCCACGACAGGAGCAGTCAATATCCAATTAGCAAATTTGTTAAAGCTCCAGATAAGGCTCTTCAACTGCTATGTACTTCCAAATTTCAGGAAAATTGTAATAGTCTCCCAGGACAGGAGCAGTCAATATCCAATTAGCAAATTTGTTAAAGCTCCAGATAAGGCTCTTCAACTGCTATGTACTTCCAAATTTCTATTCCACTATGGAGCATTGGAGCTTGAATGGGAAACCCCACCATTGCCCTCGCTAGCTTGACATGTTAGGTCCAGCCCACCCGAACAACAACATATTCGTCGTCTATGATCTGTTCATGTTTCCGTCCACCTTACAATCACGATCCAATAACAAAGGAAACCAACCATGAATCCATTAGCAGTCCTTAGCTACCTAGTCTGAAAGTTTATGAATTTCATCCTTTCGATTTACACAAGATGTAAAACGCCTTATCTAGCACTCCCAGGTACCTTCTCAATGCTAGTAAACTTAACTTCCCTTCTTCCCTTGAAACCATGGAGCTGTAAGAGCAAAGAATTGGTAACAACAAAGATGGAGCTCAGGGCCATCAGGCCACCTGTCAGACGAGAAAAAAAGAAAAAAGAACACTTTTAATCTAGAGATTCATACCTTTACAGCACCAGAAGAAAAATATTGGTGATGGAAGTACGGAACCAATTGAAGGAGGCTTTCTCAGCATACCCATTATACTCACCAGAGAGTGACGGTGTCATTGCAAAGTCATACTGCGGAAGCAAAGCACCAGCAGCGATGGGGATGGCAACAACATTATATGCAACTGCCCATGACAAATTTTGATATACTTTAGCCATTGTTGCCTGTGCAAGATCCAGTGCATCAACCACCTGCCAACAATAGGTTCCAATGCAAAATAAGAACATCTAACGGTTTCAACAATGATACCATCTCATGAAAATGGTTATATTTGCACCAAGTTTCTACGTAGTCATACCTGTGAAAGCTTGTTTCCTAGAAGTATAATTGATGCTGCATTGGAGGCTGCGTTATCTTGAGCTTCAGTCTTCAAAGCAATCCCAACATCAGCAAGAGCCAAGGAGGGCGCATCATTTATACCATCACCTATCTTCAGAAGAATATGAAATTCAGCTATATATCATTTCTACCAAAGCAATGGGCATGTATCATGTCAAAACTATCAATCACTGATGATTGTTATACTTGTAAAATATTACACTAACAATCTCCTAGAATTTCCAGCTTGTCATCAAGATACCAATTTGCAGTGTTCTCTGTAATACAAAGAAATATTGAACAGAAACACCCACAATAAAGATAGAAGATCATTACCATTGCAACGTGATGACCTGTTTGACGAAGAGTAGATATCACACTAGATTTCTGCTCTGGGCTTAGTGATGCATTTACATATTCGTCCTCTATTCCAACTGTCTTCGCTATAGCTGCGACTGCCTCTTCCCTATCTCCTGATAATAGAACTCTCTTGATGCGTTTCTCCTTAAGCCTTACAATTGTGAAAGCCAAATGAAAGTATGCAGATGATATCAGAATGCAAGAACTGGAAGTCTACATACATATGGGCAGCATACAGTTTATTGACATATTATTGCAACTACAGAGCAGTAGAAACAGAGAGGGCTCATCAGCGATTTCTATATTATTCAAGGGAAAATTACCTGCTCATTGTCGCTTCAGCATCTTCGCGTAAATTGTCAGAAATTGCAATAGCGCCAATAATTCCTTCCCTTTCGCGCCCAACATACACCACAGTTCTTGAATACCTCGATGATTCTGATGACTGGTGCATTATAGTGTGTTCCAAATTCAGGATACTTGATCTGTCTGCCCTTACCTGGAAGCATTCATCAACCCATTCTAAATTACCAACTGCAACCAAGCGTCCATCTACTTCTGCCAAGGTTCCAAAACCTGGCTCTACTAGTTGACCTCTGGTCACTGGAATTGTCAGATGCAAAGATTCTGCTTTGTCTATGATAGCATTTGCAATTGGATGTGACGTGGTTTTCTCTACTGCAGCAGCCATTTGAAGAATTTCTGATTCATTATATGCAAGAGAAACCACAGAGGTAACAGCAGGTTTCCCTTCCGTAAGAGTTCCTGTCTGGAAGATAAAATATGAGCAAATATAATGCAGTGAAACAAACATTTTGATGCACAGTCCAAGCGAGATCTCCATATACATTTCTGAGCAACAAAAACAAAGAACCATATTTATTTAACATCTGTAGGAATACCTTGTCAATAGCAACACAGTCAATGTTGGCCAAGCGCTCTAGTGCATCACCCCCTCTAACAAGCAGCCCTTGTCTTGCCCCTGATGATAATTTTATATAGACTCAAAAGTAATTAGAAAAAAATTTCTTGGTCATTTGTAAAATGCAAAAAACAAAGCAGTCTCCAACTTCTCTCACTGTTTTTCAGATATAATGGGAGCACACACACCTTAGTGCCTCGGAATGGGGTTTTATAAGGCTTACTTACCCATTAAACCCCTAAACTATGTTGACTTGGACACTTTGCCCCTCGAACTTCCAACTGGCACACTTCGATCCCTGAACTGTTCAGATCAGGACACTCTGGCCCTTTGACTCAGAATTCGGTCACATGAGACATTCTCATCAGTTACATAACAGAATTGTCATCTAACTGCACAATTTAAAATTTTAGACCTATAATTGCTAAAACTCATAACCTAGGGACTTAAATTGCAATTAAACATGGTCATCTAAGTTTTTTATTTCAATCATTTGCACCCAAAATTGGCTCCCACCACTCCTTGTCCCCACCCGCACATTCCCATCCCTGCAACCTCGACTCAAGCTGGATATCCCATCCACCGTCCACACCACTAGCGCGACATGGACTAAGGAAAGAAAGAGGGTCAAGGAGTAGAAAGAGGTGACAAGGACACGACATGGATCGCACAATGAGAGCGTGAAGGCCGTGACAGTGGGGAGGGATTTGAGGGTGGGGCAGGGGCCAGAGGTGGCATGGATCACAAAGATGAAGGAGATGAGAGGAGAGAGGAAGGCGGTGGGAAGGGACGCAGAGGAGAGGGGAACTCTCTCCAGATTTGACAGCAGGGAGCATGGGGGCGGTGTTGTGGGCCTGGCCAATGTTGCGGACATGGTGGCCTAAGTGACTGGAGTGGATTTAGGAATATGAGTTGGGGATGGTGGCCCAAGTCATGGAAACAAAAGATTAGGGTGCAAAAGCTAAAAGTAGAAACTTGGGTGGCTGTTATATGGTTTTCCCATTTTTTAAGTGGATAGAAGTTAAGTCACATGCCATCACGTGACCGAGTTACCGGGTCAAAGAGGCAAAGTGTCCGAGTCATAATAATCTAGGGATTGAAGTGTGCCAGTTGTAAGTTCACGGGGCAAGTGTCCGAGTCAATATAATTTGGGGGTGTAATAGGTAATTTGTAATATGAACTCAATCAATTGTGCACGCACCTTAAACCTAAATGGATTAATATTCTGTGTATCATCATATACACAGATTGAAATTCTGAGTTCAGCACAGAAAGGTCCAAATTCATGCTTTACAGTAGGATATTACCCTTGCTGTACTTAAGATATTTAGAAGTATAAGCTAGGCAGAGGGCATTTTTTCCAACAAAAGAAGCAAGTACGTATGCAGCAATTGACATATATGCCTAACATTTGACTTAAATCATTTCAAAGTTCATGAAATTGAAGTGAAATCACATAATTGAAGTAGAGGCGCATGAACATGTGTATCATATCTGTAAAATCTAGTTAAAAAAATTAGGAAAAGTATAAAATACCAAGAGAGGTGCCCACTAGGATTGCTGTTGGTGTGGCGAGGCCCAATGCACAAGGGCAGGACACTACCTGGAAAAAGGAAATAGTTGCTTACTGGAAGGAGAAAACACCCAAGTACTAGGTATACTAAACACTATGATTTCTAAAGTAAGGATTGAATCAGGAGAGTACATGCATCTCAATTGTTGTGTATCATAAAAATATGACACACTGACATAAGAAACTTGTTCGTTATATGAAACTACAGCTCAAGGTCTAAAACTAAACCTAACTTTGGATTGTTGCACTATTCTGTATCAGATCTCGCAGTCAAGGTGTTCAAAGTTTCCTAAATCTACAACCAACGTGCAAGACCAAAGCCTTATTTTTTGTCAGTGCAACTTAAAAACTTTCTACCTCGCAGATAAAAGTGATCATCCACTCTGTTTAAATCAATTTAGGCAATTCAAGTTTGAGAGAAAAATGGCGACAAAGGAAAATGACAGAAACAGCTTCCTGCATTCCATGTCCACTGCGTTGTTCTAACATATGATGAACTATCTCCTACAAGGAAACAACAGATTCAAAGGTATTCTTCCTGTTCTTCAGGAAAAAACAGAGTTATCCTTTACAGCAAAATACTCACCAAAACATCTACAGCAAGTTTCAAGCTTAAAAGCAGAGAATCACCATCTGGCCCAGCCATATCATTGAGCAAAACATCTGGAAATACATGTGTTCCAACGTAGTACCTGAATACCAAAGGGCGAAGGCCAAATAAGAAACAAAAACAACATGCTAAGAGAAAAATTCAGAAAGCTTGCTAGAATGCATGGATTGTATTTCCATGAACAATTTTAACCATAGTCCACAATAAAGAGATTGAGAAGCTTGTATTAAAGACAGCAATCAGAGATCTAGCTTAGTCATACGTTCTTGTAAAAGCAGGGAAAAAAAATACAGCAGGATTTGTTAACTACACATTCAATGAAGAGAACTGCAGCTACAAATCAGGGAGTGAATTATTTAATAGCCTAGAGCCACACATTCTGAGGTGCAGATTTTACATAACAATATTTTGATTGTCTCATCAACAATCTGGTGTATGCTAACATATTCCAGAGTTCAAAGATTTGAAGTTAGTGAAACAAAAATAAAACTCTTAGTTTGGCTTCAAAAGCATGTTCATGCCCATAGTTCCCTCTCAAAGTAAGAAGAAAACCACCACGTTCAGCCATCTATTTACTTCTTGCCCCAGTTTGACTCTTGAGGTGTGATGATATGTTGATCCGAATAAAGAAAATTGTCATACCAAAAGGAAAATGTCATAGCTGACAGAGCCATCACGCTGTATACAAATGGCCCAGCTATTGCATCTGCAAGCCTTTGTACAGGTGCTTCTTGCCCCTGAGCATCCTCAACCTGAAGAAAAATAATGCGTATTTCGATTTTATGACAAGGAAAATATTAAGTTTTCAGCCCATACTATGTCATTTGAGGTAACCCAAACATTTTTTGTTAAAGCATCCAATTAAAAACCAATTGGCATAAATGAAGAGACTGTACCACCATATAAAGCCGTGAACACATCTTAACCATGCGCGATCAGAATACATAACAATTTCTACATGCCATATTCAAGGAATTTTTTCTAAAAAATCTGAGTTCACACGTTTTGAATTCAGTCAGAAAATAGAATAATTTGATAGAGAAAATGAGACGAAGAGAGGAGAGACAGAGATGAGAATTATGAGATTCAATACACCTAGTGGAATCTATATTTATAGAGCATTAATCACTAGATGACTCCAATAATCTATCACATAAGAAAAGAGGTACTCCACTAATCACTTCTCCAGTCATTAAATTGATCACCAATAATTGATCACCATAATCACTCCCATTCAAATTTTTTTCACACAGCAATAAAATTTAGAAGTTCAAAAGTGGCATAAAGCATCATAAACCACCTCAACAGTTGTTGAAAGTAAAGTTAAATGTCCAATGTCATATAAAAGTTCACTAGGGAGCTAACCATTCGAATAATCTTAGATATCATTGAGTCAGAACCAGTCGAAGATGCTTCAATCTTTAAGGGACCATCCTGGAAAAGAACACACAAAAACACACTCGTAAGAGCAGCTTGTTAGCATTAGTATGCATGAGTAAATGATCATGGAACTCTTCCCAAAAAAAAAAAAGAAAAAAGAAAAAAAGAAAGACTAAAAGCACATTTAAAACCCAGGCCTTGGTTTCTGCTAATTATCATGCTATGGACATTAGCAGCAAACAAAACCTCCCACCAAAAAAATACCACAGAAGAAATGGTAACAAATAACACTTCATTCTAATAAAAATCATACCCAGTTTACTGTTCCAGATGAAACTGAGGAACCCACTTCCTTAAATACAGGGAGTGATTCTCCAGTTAGCATGGATTCATCCACCACACTTCTTCCCATGATAACTCTACCCTGTGCACAATATAGATTTCAACTGTTCATTTTGTAGGTGGTAGATTATCAAATGGAAACAGTATATAAAGCCACATCAATGCAAGCATCAGGACAGTTAAACTGATTTAGAGACATTAAAAAAAAGGATTAGGTGATAATGCATACTCATTATTATTTGCACAACCAAGAAAAACAACAATTTCTATTTTATTTTAATTTTCGTGATTATTTTCAGGGCTATTTTATTTCCAGAGTTACTTTAGGGTTTTCTTAGGTTAAATAGAGTTCTAGTTGATTCTATATTAAGTACGGCTTCTAATGTCAAGTAGGATTCTGAGATTTCGTTTGCTCCTCTGTTTGGGTTTTATTTCCAGCATTGACTAGGCTTAGAACTCCGAAGTTTTCTTAGGATTCAATTTATTACTTCTAATAGGATTCTGGTTAAGGGCCGTGACCAAGAATCTATATGGAGAGCTCTTCTGCTACAATTGCAATATAGCTTATTCCTACTTTTATCAATAAAATTAAGAGATTTTTTTTTCTCTCTTCCAAGGCTTGGCATATTTTCCGAGAGCCATTAATTCTTTTCTTGAACCCTAGCTTTGTTATGTACCAACTAGTTTATCTTTTACGCTTCCACTAGTGTATTAATTTTGCTAGAACACAGATAAACGATGAATATTTCATTCTCCACTCAAATTCTTATTACAATCACATTGAATGACAGCTTCTTGGTAGTGAAGGCTGTGAGCCTTATGCTATAAGTGACTTAATTTTAGAGCAACATAAATTTCAGGATCATAGATTTTTTGGGAGGGTCCTATGTGCATATCTAAAGGCTATAATAATCAAGATATCATCAATGCAGCCCGCAAGGTAAAGAGTTCCCTTGATGCCTATAATACAGTAATAGTTATGTTATCCACATAAGCATTCGAGAGGTTGCTTAGCACATGGAAATCAGGAAGGCTTGTTGCATTCTGCCGGAAAACATGCTGAAAATACAACTGAAAATCTAGCAACATGCAAATGTCACCCCAGCATCAATGCATAAATACATAGGTACTTACATCTACAGGAATAATTTCTCCAGGCAAAACCAAAACTGAATCTCCAATCCGAATATCATCTGTTGCTACCTCAATGCAGATTGCATCATTACCCATAACAGCATCAGAAGGCAGTTCATTGTTTGATGAAGTGATCATGAGTCTAGACTCAGCTGACACCAACGACTGAAAAAGAAAGACCCAACATAAATGAAGCAGTTATGTAGTCTGCATTACAAATTTTTTGTGCTGGTGAATTACACATATACTACACCATGTATTTATTGGAAAACGTAATTACCAAATTGATGTTTGATGTCTGAAATGATAAACACTAGTGATATGCACACAGAGAATAATAAGATGATGAAACTTGTTTGAATTATCCAAAACATCAAAAGGGAAGAAAAGAAGGTCAAATAATAGCACACGCTAGCCAAACAGTAAGAATTGCAAAACTCCAGATACAGAAGCCGTAATCACTTACTAAGAGTTCATTCATGTCACCGGACGCCTGAATCCTTGCCTTTTCTTCCAATGAACGACCAAGGAGCACGAATCCAAGAAGCATGACCTGCATACTAAAAAACAGAGTCTTCCATGAGAAAATAATCTCCAATCCCCAAATATATATAACCGATTTCATTAGAGGAGACGGCAAGCAATCTACACTAGACGACTTTGGGTATAAAAAGTCTGCAAAATATTAATTTAATTTGTTTTTTGGCATGAGAGAATATTGAAAGGCAAAAGATAGAGCGTTTGCAAAGATGCGAAACAAATAAAAAGATAGTAAAACATTTTCGACCATGGCCATGGGCATTACAGGCAAAAAATAGTTAAGGCCAAGTATGTAAAGACCTCTAATCACCAACACTGAAAAAAGGAAGAAGAACAAATACCGGTTCATCAAAGAATGATGCATCCCATTGTAGCGCCGGATTAAGAAGGGAGAACTGCAAAGGGAAAAAACCAAGAAGAAATGAGCATGTAGTATAAGTAAAACTTATGTGCATAAAGCTGGTTTTCTGTAATACAAACAAAATGAAACCAAGAACTAACCATGCTGATGATAAATGCAGCAACTGATCCAAATCCCACGAGAGAGTTCATATTTGGTGAGCCTTTCCTGAATGCCCTTAGTCCATCAACCAGTAGGCCTGCAATGAACATCGCATGCTTGAAATCAATTTAGTAACCCAAAAACCAGAGAGTTGGCCAACAACTACTACATTGAACCAGCGTTTTTATGCAGATGCAGACAACTAAAGACTGCGCACTACCGTTGTAGGAGGAAAACAAGAATAAAAAGAAACAAACAGATGTCCACTGACCTCTTCCTGGTCCCAACAGAGAGCCCAAAGCTAATCCCCCTTTCAAATACGAATTATGAAGCACATCCCAAAACGATCCTACACCAGCACAACATCAATTCCAATGGACAATCCATCAATAACATGAAGAACTCATTGCATAAAAGCGCTAACAATTAAGCTTGCTGGAAGTTGGAAGTTGGAATTCATTACCGTGAGCGATATGAATCCCGAGCGGGTGCAAAAGATGCGAAGCATGTGACCCACAACAAAGCGCCACCAAAGTCCAGGCGAAAGCTACGCGGTTCCTACTCTTCACGAGCAATTCCTCTTTCTTCCTCAACATCTCCTTCCACTTCCTCACGTTCTCCCCAACCCCGGCCCCCGAAACCCTCCTTTTGGCGGAGAATCCGCACTCGGTCACTCGCTGAATCAGACTCTCTGCGACGCTATCCAAAGCCTCGATCCCCACAGCCTGCGGCTTCAACCTAACGGCTGCAGTCTCCGTCAACAGGTTCACCACGACCGAGTCAACGCGGCCATCGGAAGATATGACCGATTTGACTCGGGAAACGCAACCGCCGCACATCATCCCGGTCACATCGAGTAAAACGGACATGTCTCCGGGCTGTTCCTTGGACAGCTTAATAGCCGAGCTCTGGGACTGAGGCTTGGCTCGGAGAGAATTTGAGAGGACGAAGATCCCGTTAGAGCATTTCCGAAGGCCGCGAGTTCTTCCGATGGAGCTCCGACGGTGACTCGTCGTGAACTCAACCTGATTCTCGGCGGAACCGAAGCAGAACTTCTTCCGAGGTGTGATAGAGAGTTTCAGTAGATGAGCCGCCATTGTTTCTGTGCGTGCAGATGGAGAGGGGAGGAGAAGGGGGAGAGGTTGAAGGTAACCGGTGTTCTGTTTGGAATTGAAGAAGCTGTTGAACGGCTAATGGAATTAGGGATCGCCGCGTTGGACTGCGATATCCGTTTTCCTCCTCGTTCGCATGCCAGCTACGCTTCACCATTTTTTTTTATAATCAGGAGTAGGTTTATAAGGTACAAAATTTTATTTTATTTTTAATTAAAATGTGTTTTATAAGGTAAAAAAATTATGAAATATTATGTATTTAAAGAAAATAGAAAAAATATTTTTTTTTTTACCTAAGTAATATTTAAATTAATATTTAAGTGATATTTTATAAGAGAAATGATGGACCTCAACAGACATTGTTCTAAAATACGGGGTGGTACCAATACCCCATTTTTATGGCTCATCCCCAAACTTTTGTTTTTTGATTAGTTAAGAACCTAAGTTTAGAAATATAACAAAAGTATATAAAATAAGGAAATCATAATGTAACCTGAACAACAGGTTACAGGTTATGCAGTATGTAATTCAGGCTAAACGGTATGATATTTAGGTTAAATGGTATCAAATTCAGGTTAAATGATATTAGATTTAGGTTCATGTAATATGAAATTTATATGGTATGAGAATTAGGTTGATATGGTATAGGATTCAGGTTAAGTGGTATGTGATTCAAGTTAATTGGTATGGTATGAGATTCAGGTTGTGGTATAGGATTAAGGTTAAGTGATGTGAGATTCAAGTTATGTGGAATAAGATTCTGGTTATTGTGGTATAGGAATTAGGTAAAATGGTATGAAATTATAGTTGTTGTGGTATATGATTTAGGTTAAGTGATATGCAATTCAAGTTAACTGGTATGGTTTGAGATTTAGGTTGTGGTATAGGATTGAGCTTAAGTGATATGAGATTTAGGTTATGTGGTATAGGTTTCAAGTAAAATGGTATGAGATTCTGGTTGTTGTGATATAACATTCAAGTTAAGTGATATGAGATTATGGTTGTTGTGATATAGGATTCATGTTAAATGGTATGCAATTCAGGTTAATTGGTATAGTATGAGATTCAGATTGTGATATAGAATTGAGGTTAAGTGGTGTGAGATTTAGGTTATATGGTATGAGATTTTGGTTATTGTGGTATAAGAATCAGGTAAAATGGTATAAGATTCTGGTTATTGTGGTATAAAATTCAGGTTAAGTGATATGAGATTATGGTTGTTGTGATATAAAATTCAGGTTAAGTGGTATGCGATTCAGGTTAACTGGTATAGTATGAGATTTAGGTTATGGTATAGGATTGAGGTTAAGTGGTATGTGATTTATGTTAAATGGTATAAGATTCAGGTGCTTGTTGTATGAGATTTAGGTTAAGTAATATGAAATTCAAGTGCTTGTGGTTTAAGATTTAGGTTCAGTGGTATGAGATTCAGGTTCATGTAGTATAACATTTGGTTGATATGGTATGCGATTCAGATTAAATGGTATGAGATTCATGTTAAGTAGTATGAGATTCAGGTGCTTGTGGTATAGGATTTAGGTTAAGTGGTATACGATTTAGGTTCATGTGGTATGATATTTTGGTTATTGTGGTATGAGATTCAGGTTAAGTGATATGGGATTCAGGTTAAGTGGTATGAGATTCAGGTTCATGTGATATGATATTTTGGTTGTTATGGTATAAGATTTAGGTTCATATGGTATAACATTATGGCTAGTATAGTATAAGATTCAGGTTGAATGGTCTGTGATTCAAGTTAAGTGCTATGAGATTCAGGTTAAATGGTATGTGATTCAGGTGCTTGTGGTATAGGATTTAGGTTAAGTGGTATGAGATTTAGGTTAAATGGTATATGATTCAGGTTCATGTGGTATGATATTTTGGTTGTTGTGATATGGGATTTAGGTTAAGTGGTATGAGATTCATGTTAATTAGTATGATATTTGGGTTAAATAGTATGAGATTCAGGTGTTTGTGATATGAGATTCAGGTTATGTGCTATATATATGGTATGAGATTCAGGTTGTTGTAGTATAATATTCAAGTGAAGTGGTATGAGATTTAGATTTATGTAGTATGAGATTTAGGTTATTATAATATGAAATTCAGGTTAAGTTATATGAGATTGAGAATTAAGGTTATATTTATGGTTAAGGATTTAATATTAAAGTTTAGGAGTAAAGATTAGGCTTTAGGGTAGGGATTAGAGATTAAGGTTGGGGTTTAGGTTTAGGATTTATGATTAAGAGGTTAGGATTGAGATTACGTTTAGGGAATGAGATTTAATGTTAGGGTTTAGGGTTAGGGTTAGGATTAAGATTATGTTTAAGGTTAGGGATTTAATATTAGGATTAGGGTTGGGGATTATGGATTAAAGTTAGGTTAAGGTTTATGGAATAGGGTTAAGAATTAGGATTTAGGATTAAGGTTTAGGGTTTAGGGTTATTGATTATGAATTAGAGAAAGGGATTAGGAATTAGGATTAGAGTTGAGGGTCAAGGATTAGATATTAAGGTTAAGGTTTAGGGAATAGGGTTATGGTTAGGGTTAAGGATTAAGGGTTTGGGATTAGGATTACCTTTAGCGTTAGAGATTTAATGTTATGGTTTAGGATTAGGGAATAAGGTTTAGGGTTAGGGATTGAGGATTAAGGTTAGGTTAAGGTTTATGGAATATGGTTAAGGATTAAGGGTTTAGGATTAAGATTTAAGATTAAAGTTTAAGGTTTATGGTTATTGATTAGGAATTAAAGTTAGGGATTAGGGTTTATTTTTCATTCTATTTTTCGGTTTGGAGTTACTATTTAATTCTAGTTATTTGGCATTCATAATAGTCTCTATAATTATCCGTCCTAAATAACCTGACCTAAAATTACCTGAGATATAAATTGTCCTAACTTGTATTAAACTCGAACAAAAAAACCCAAATGTAAATTTTTAGTTTTTAGGATTATGTTATAGTTATGTTAGTGTTAAAGTTGTATTTAGTATTTTTTTTTAACATTATATTAAGAGTTTAGGGTTTGAAGTCGTGGATTAGAATTTGAATGATGTTATCTATTTATTTTAATTTTTTTTTCTTTTAGTGTGACTATTATATTTGAACTGCTGATGCAACATCTACACTGTGTTAGGAATATTCATATTTAGTAAATCTATGTTAGAAACATCCATATTTAGTGAGTTTATATTAGGAACATCCATGCTTTGTAAATCTATGTTTAGGTTCTTCCAAACAAGTAACTTCCACATTCACTAATTAAGATTAATGATCTAGTCATTTTAGTTTACACACTAATAACCCCGATTAAATATGAATGCTAAAAACTTGAACTTGAAATCTACTTAACCTGAAATCAACATGAACCTAAATCCTGAACCTAAAATCTATTTAATAATTTTCCTAGGCTAATTGGAAATCTTAAATAATATATGAGACTAATCATATTTGAACAAAATAAACCTGCCTTGGTACTTTACCAAGTCTTACAAGAATAATTTACTTTTAAATTTATTAAGTATTTTTGCACCTTAATTACAAATGCTAGGGATTTAATATTAGGGTTTAGGTGTAAAGTTTAGGGTCAAGGTTTAGGGTTTAGAATTAGGATTAAGATTAGAGTTAGGGTTAGTTTTTTTGGTTTAGGGATTTATGGTTTAGCGTAAGGATTGGGGATTAAGGTTTAGGGTTAGGTTAAGGTTAAGAATTAAGATTTAGGGTTAGAGTTAGGCAATTTGTTCTTATTATTATTTTTTACAATAATCATAATAATAATAATAATTCTAATATAATAATACGTAGGAATATATAGTCAATATAAAGTATAATTAATTAATAGAATCATATTTAATGATATTCAATTTTTTAAATGTAATCATTATATATATAATTAAATATCTTGAAACCAATAAATCATTTTTTAGGCCTGAAAAAAATATAATTATTAAATAAATATATAAAAAGTGTATATAATTATATAAAATAAATATTACTCCATATATCTAGGTTGTTTGCACCATTTGTTGTTATTATTGTTTTTTTATAGTAATCATAATAACAATACTATTATAATAATAAGTAGAAATATGTATTCAGTAAAAAAGTATGGTTAATTAATAGAAATATGTGTTAAGGTTAGTTTTAGGTTTTGAGTTTAAGAGTAGGATTAGGGTTACTTTTAGAATTTAAAGTAAATGTTTAGGTTTAGTTTAGGATTTATGGATAAGGATTATGGTTAGAGTTATAGTTTAGGGTTTAGGGTTGGGGCTAGGGGCAGGATAAAGCATGTATCGAAACATATACTTTTAATAAATGGCAAGGTTTTCTTTATTAAAAGTGTAAATTTGCTATTACACGATTTATCAATTTGTTGTGCATTTTCATATTTATTAAAAGAATGTAATAGTAAAGTAAACATTTTCAGCTATGATAATGAAAAACAACTTATAAATTTATTTTTAAAATAAAAGATATTGTTTATTTGCTTTATCTGTCATTTTAAAAAATTAACAAGAAAGCAAATTTTCCTCAAATTTATTTCTAAAAAAAAGGGCAAATTGGTGCCTATAAAATCCAAAACTGACCGTTAAGAATACAAATCAATCATAAAACAAAGGGATTAAAAAAAAATTAAGTAAAAACAACCATATAGGTAGTCAAATACAAATAAGAAACCTAAATGTAGGCTGAAAACCTTGATGAGGCCATGTTTCAGCACACTGACCGAAAATAAACACCAACCCAAGGAATATAGATCAATTTCAATTTGTCATGATACCAAAAAGGATATAAGACTCAAAATCTGGCTAATATTAAGAAAAAAAAACAACAAGATTTTTCATAATAGTATGATAAACACCCGGTAAGAACAACAAGTTTGTTCTTTTCATAACGTATGATAAAAAACAGATAGTTTTAAATCAAATTTAATTTTAGATTTATTAAGTATTTTAGTGTTTTAATTTAATTAATTTTTAATTTATTAAAAATATTAAATAAATTAAATGAGTTAAATAATTGGGTAACAAGCCTAAAATTATAATCCTTCATATTAACAATTTTATTTAATTAATTTTTAACTAAAACAAAAAATAAATAAAAATAGAAATTATAAATGCTATTAATGCTTATTTTGCGAACATAAAAAGCCTTTTGAGTGAAAGCTAGACATTTGCTGTCAATTCAGCCTTTGCATCAATAACACGAGTAAACCTGAATGTCAAACTTAAATGCTAAACTTATATTGAATCCAAACTCAAATAAAGCATATTTAACCTAGCCCAAACCTAAAATCTACTTAACCCAAAATTCACCTAAGCCCAAAAACCCAAGTCTAACCTGATTAAATTATAATTGTTATTATAAGTTTTTTTAGAGGTTTCTAAATGAGGAGGGAGATAAGTGTAATTTCTTAAATGTTATTGAAAAACTAGATATTGGCTTGCATTTTTGTATCAACCTGTCTTTAGGAGTTAGCTCCAATCAATTTTCCTAGGTTAATTGAACCTGTTATATGGTATACAAGAACAATTAGATTTAAATGAAATAAATCTATCTTGAAACTTTACCAAGTCCACAAAGAAAAATTTACTTAAGTATTGTAGCACCTTAATTCAATTAATTTTTGAATTTTTAAAAAGATTAAGTAAATTAATTTATTTAAAAAATTGGATAAATAGGCTAAAATTTGATGCAATTAATCATTTAAAATTAACATAAAACAAAAATCACATGAATATTGTTAAGTAAATAATGTTGTCAGTGGCTGAACTACAAAACAGAGAAGAGATAGAGACTAAAACGAACAAACACATTAAAAGCAGGACTAAACAAGAGTTTGACCAAGAAACCAAATGGATTAGATCTAGGTCCTCCGGTTTGTTCCGATTTTCTCATGGCGGCGAGCCACGTGATCGACGTTGCCTCGATCCTCCTCCTTTTGCTCAATAGAGGAGATGATGAGGCACGGTGGGCTTTGCTCGTGAAACTGTAGAAGGAGGCTTAGGAACTAGAAGCCTGACAGCAGAATCACCGGGGGCTGGTGGCGTGTGTGGAGTGGCAAAAGAGTAGGCTTTGCTCGCAAAGCCGTTGGCGGACTTTTGGGAATTGGATGTCGGACGATGAAATCATCAGGGTTGGTGGTGGCAATGTCAAATAGCAGAGTGGCGGTGTGTGGTGTAGGCTTTACTTGTGAAATCAGTGTCGAAACCTTGAGAGTCGAAAGGAGTTGGTGACTCCGGCGGATGGGTCTAAGCTCTGGTCTTGATTCGAGGAGAGCATCTTCTCACAGAAACCCCCTTGACATGAACTTTTCTTCCTAGGCTTCATATCCTTTTTGAGGAAGTAACTGGCTTGAAGGCTTCAACCGGTTGTCTCTTCTTAATCTTGACTAGTTTGGCCCAGAATGATAAAATATGAAATACAAATCCCTATTTCGCAAAAGAGGAAAATGTAGGAGTGCATGAGTAATTAAACAAAAGTTACCTTTTTTTGATCGGACAGTGGAGACAGGGGTATACAGATACGCCCCTGTATTTTAGAACACTCCCTCGAACCGTGTGCGTTTACCACTTTACCAGGTGGATGGTGCCGAGGACTCGTCTTCGCCAATTAAATCAAGGAAGAAATCAATTCCGCACGCTGTGTTTTGTGAGGTAAATTTTTGTACCCGACCATAGGATGCCACGTTGAGTTCAACCATATCTCTCATTCAGGCATAACGTTATCCTCTTGCTCTTCCTCGATGATCGCCTTTCAGTCTCAGCTTCGAGAAATGGCTGCCAAAGACTCTGCTGCCTCAGGAGCTAAAGAATGTAAAACGAAACCTAACCCGCTGCTGGTCTCCTCGGCATTTTCTCAAACACCTCTCTCGCTACCATTTTCTGGCCCCCAAGTTCCATGCCTGGTGTTGGCGATGCCTCGGAACATCATTCATCAACTTCAAGATTCAATCGTCTCAGCCGTGGATCGGTGGTTCAATTTCGTCAAGCTCTTCGCCTTTCAAAACCCACTCCTGAAGAACGTCCTCTCTGCCTCCTCCGGCTTCCAGAGTCTCTCCCACGAGGTACATGTTTGTGTTAATTTCTTCGTCTGGTCATGTTTGTGAGGTATTTGTGTGCTTGTAGTTAGAGGTAGCTTCTTCGCAGGTCGTTGCTTGCCGGACGGTTAGCGCGAGGCTGTCGAATCACAGATTCGCAGCGGTGCTGCCGGGGGACTCGATGGCCGGGATCGTGGTGGCGAACGGGATTATGAATTTCCTCAATATTTATAACACGCTCTTGGTGGTTAGGCTGGTCCTTACTTGGTTCCCAAATACGCCGACAGCCATTGTTAGCCCGCTCAGGTAATTGACAAACAAAATTCACATCACCAATCCAATTACATTTGAATTCACATGCAGTAAATGAAAAGATCCTGTTTGTGTTTCGATTTCAGCACGATTTGTGATCCGTATCTGAACATATTCCGAGGAATTATCCCGCCATTGGGAGGAACACTTGATCTCTCGCCAATACTGGCGTTTCTGGTTCTAAATGCGTTTACCAGCACGGCTGCAGCGCTTCCGGCAGAGCTTCCGGGGGCCGGACAGCCACTGGTTCCGCCACAGAACAAGTGGGTCCGAAGACTCCGGGCCATGACCTCTGCTGGTGCTGGGCACCAATAGGAGCTGCAAGTGGCACGTACATTGTTGAGCTGAGCTTTGGCCGACTTTTGAGCAGAGCTTTGGCATATAATGAAACCAAGAGAGCAGTATTTCTTTACCTCTTTTTATAATATATTGGTTCATTCTTCTGTAGCGTTCACAGTTAGCTTGACAGATGGGCATCGGTCGCGATTCTTGTTTGGTACATTAATTTAATCTGACACATAAATGATGAAGTGGGAATGGGATGCACGAGATCCTAAAAGATGTTCTAACCTGTAATCAAAGACAAAGTTGGAGGTATTTGAGGAAGACCTGTAATGCTTAAGTCAATAGCAGTTTGCAAGAGAGGAAAGCTTAGTCAAAGCTATAACAAGAGCCTGGAGCATACCTGATCCCCTAGATGAAGGCCTTTTATGGCCCTAAAGTGTTGCTATCTTGGAGGCAGCTCCTTCTCTGGTGTGATTAATTATGTGATTGTGGGGATCTTCCACAACGTGCATCCTATAGCTAATGGTGAGCCCATTAACTCCTAAACTCTTGAGGCACAATCCAGATAGGCCACTTAGTCATTGGCTTCGACCCCAATTCATGTGCTGAGTCTAGCGATCTCCCAATCTTGTTTGTAATGTGCCTGGCTTCTTTTAGCTGAAGCCCATTTGGGTATCATAATCTTTAGGACATTGGATGGTTAATTGGTTGGTTTTTGTAAGGGCATTAGTCCAAGGGCATAGACTTGAACAGGAAATAATAGATTCAGCAGAGGGGAGCTCCAATCTCTAATAAATGCCAAGTTCCAACAAATGATAGAAACATCTGGTCGCATCACTGGAAAATTAGATTCCACAACATGTATGTGGAAGTTGATTGTTACATGTGTAAAGGCCATCGTAAAAAAATAAATAAGTTTAACTGTGTGGTAATTTAAAAGATTGTTGATCGAATTGACATAATAGGTATATTGGTGTTTTTCAAGACATACGCGAAAAGGGAAACCCACATCTCCCACACTCAGTTGTGGGCTTAATGAGCCGAAAGCCATGAGAAATCAAAAGGCCAAAATGCACGATTAATCCCTCAACTTTGTCAACTCAAATGAGTTGGTCCTTTAAATATGACTTAGTTGCGATTTAGTCCCTTAACTTCGATAAATGTAGCACCTTAGTCCTTGATAGACAGAAAGGCTGATGGCGTTAATTAGGGCTTAGATTGAGGCTGTTTTATTGAAGAACATAGCTGCTTCAAAAAAAGATAATGGAGGAGAAGGGACAGTTTTGAATAATTTTTAGGAATGCACCAAAAAGGAGAAAAAAAAAAAAAAGAAATCCAGACTTTGGAGGCTAAGATCAATGATTACTAGAAAAAACAAAAAAATCTGGAAGCTCTTAGTTAGAATTAAATGGACATTTTTGCTTCCTTTGGTTGAACTAGCCCTCATCATTGAATCTGCCATCATCGTTGAATCCTTTCTCAGTTGATATGTTCTCTTGTTGAATCCGCCCTCAGTCGGTATCCTCTCTTGTTGAATTTGCTTTCAATTAATATTTTCTCCCGTTGAATCTGCCTTCATCATTGGCTCTACTTCTAATTGTTGCTTTCCCTATTAACCTGAATTCCTCAACTCCATCACATTGCCCTTCTCTTCTTCTTAGCACTACCGTGTCACCCTCCTATTTTCCCCATCACCATTGAGCTAACCTCTTATTTCTTGCCGTAAATCCATCACAAGCTCCATCACTTTCGAGCTGACCTTTTATTTCTTGCATGCATCCCCTATTAAGCATATTAATGACCTCTACATTGCCAATTGAATGGCTTTCTCATTCCAATTTCTCTTAATATGCAAAGCATCAGACTTCCCCAATTTGAGACCTTTAAAAACCCTTGACCAATGCGAACACAATCCTCATCAAGCAACCCCTTCTTTAATCCAGCTAAACAGCTCAGAAACGTCGTTAATGCCACATGACCACCCCCAGCACGATTTTTAATCAATAAAAGACTAACTTGCCCACTCATTCGATCTTTTAGGACCAAGTCTCAAACTAAAACAAAGTTACAGTACTAAGTCATTAAGAGTCATACTTAAGCGACTAAGTTGTGCGAGTTAATAAAGTTGATGGACCAAATATGCATTTAGGCCAAATTAAAAAAACCATCAATCTCAGTCTTTTGCTCACTAGTATACTGCAGATATTACTACTAGCATTGTTACTAGAAATTGCATAAAAAGCAACCAACCAAGATAAGTTGGCTATAAGGAATCACACACTTGACCTACCTCAACATTAACAATAACATACATAAATCTCACTAATAGATACTATATTTGTGTCAAGTTCTTTGCTCATTTTTATTATTTTTTTTAATTTAAGTTTGACTCAAATTGATTTATATTTCTATTAACTAAAAAAAATCTATTTAAAAACTAAAAAAACTTATAATATAATTTTTTTAATATTTTGTATCAAATAATAATATAATGGAATAAAGAACTTGGGATGGAAGGATTATCACACAAGCAATGGAAGACCAGCATCCATCCTTAATGAGATAATTACTATGTGCATGCTTCAGTGCACACCAATAGACTATTATTATCCAACCAAAATTTAAAACTTATTCAAAAAGAAAACCTTCTTAAATTCATGTAGATACTGCAATTTTTTTATTCTCATATATATGAAATCATGGACATATATTGCTAATAAGAAATTCGTGTTACATGTATACCCCATTCAAACTAATTGTCGTGCAATTTGCCACTTTATTCAAACGGAGGCAAGTGAACCAATGCCTGGCGCAGAAGAAGGGACTTACAACAACCATTATCCTTAAAGTTATGGAAGAGTTAACAACAAGCATTACCAACTACCAAGGAAGCTAAAACAGAAACTTAGCTCCACCAAATAGTAGAATAGAAGAACAATGAGAATAACATTACGCGCTTTGATGCATGGAGGCCTTTAGGGTCACCCTTGTTGAGGCTTACATAAGTGTCTATGGGAATGATAATGTTTGTTTACATGTAAAAACACAAACATTTATGTGAACTTTCCATACTTCTTGCTTACATCCTTTTCATCTATCACTACTTACTAGCACATTCATATTAATCCTATCATTATTCACTCATAATCCTGTTACGTCGAGTACAAGTGATAAGTGCATACTGTAATGCTTAAAGTTGTTGATTTTTTTACGACTTTGACTGTCAATTTCTATCTTGTCTTATCACATTTCTTAGTTTTTCTTGCTTTGTTTTCTCTTTATGCAGGTTGGAGTGCATTGTAGATGCGTTGGAATGAAGCGGGGTTGAGCGGAGCAAAATTTGGACGTACGCGGGTTAAAGCTGGAAAAAAGCATTACGGACATGTCACCAAAGGCAATGACATATCGCCAACATTACCAACTTGCTGCCATTTTTTGTGTCATCATTGGTGATGTGTCGCCATTGTTCGATGCTGTGGAGAAGCGTTGCCACCAATTCATCTATTTTGGAGACGTGTTAGCCTGATTTTCCAAATTTTTGTGGTCTCTCACTTCATTTTTGAATCCAAGCTCTCCATTGGCCAGAGAATTTTATCTCTTAAGTTAGGTGAAGCATAAGACAAGGTTTTATGAGGGTTTTAGAGAAAAACTTCTCCAACAAGGGTTTTTAGGTTCATCCATTCACCAAACTCTTATGTTCTTCCTCTTTTGGAGTCACCATTAGAGACTTAAGCTTGAAGCTTAGTTTGAAGGTACCAAAGAAAGTTTTGGAGCACAAAAAGAGTTAAGCTACTAGGGATTTTCATTTGGTTCTTTCATTCATTCTTTTATTTGTATTGGTATTTTAATGTTTGGATTAAATTCTAGTATTTTATCTATGGATGTTTTAGCTATAGAATATATTTTCTTATGTCTCTCTAGGATGAAACTATTGATACTTGTTATCTAATGTCTATAAGGTTTTTCATGGGTATTGATTTTCTTGTGTTGCCTACTCTTATGCTTAATGATTGTGTGTTGATTGGCTACTACACACACTTCACAATATTACTCTTATATTAAGAAAAAAATGATGAAGGTGGAAATGAGCAGTAGAGCATGATGGATCTTGTAAATTTGAGGTAATCCATGAACCCATTAGGTGATTGAAATGAGTTTAAGTCTAAATCTATCTTAGATTAATATATAAGATATGTCATAGTTAATTGTAGGTGGGCAAAACTTGGACTTAAGAAAGAAAGTTTTGATAGTTGAATCCTTACACCATATAAGAAGTCAATATCCTTAGAACTTCGCTTGACTTAGTTAACAAGAAAATTACTGAAATCCTAGGGACATGGCCTTCTCAACCACATCAATAAATTAGTAGTTTAGCTAATTCTAGATAATTCTTTCATTTAGCTGCACCTTAGTTTTTTTAATTAATCATGCGTTCGTTTAATATAACATTTTAGGTTTCATTGGGTAGTTAGTAGCTTCATTCATTTTATTTCAATTCACTTTATTAGCTCATTCGCATAGCCAACTTTAGTCTCTACTCAATTCAATATTTGTTCTTGTTATAGATTCAATGATTGAGAATTTAGGATTTGAATTCCATTGTGATTTCACCACTTTCCCTTAGAATGATACTCATATTCACCTTTTGTGCACAACAACATTGTACACTTGCGGGTGGATAAGGATTACAAATTATAAACTATTGTTTTCACAACAACAAGAATATGAGATCCATATCAAAAGAGAGATTTGCTTTAAGAATTACCAACATAGATAACTATCTCCATTCACCTTAAAATGTTTACTATAACAATTACATTCGTGCTTTTGGAAGGCCTTTGTGATGCCATTCAAATACCCATTTATAAAGATGGGGACTAGTAACATTTGAAAATAACGCACTAAGACCATTGATACACGTAATCAATAGGCTTATTCAAAAGGGAAGGACACATTAAAATACTAGCCTTATGGATTGTTCAAACAAGTTAACTGCTAGTAGGAATCACGTTATATGCATGCTTGCCATGTTATGCACATTGATTTTTCAATATCATGTACATGTGCATGTCATGTTCTCTAATACTACCTGCAATATTTGATTACCTTCAAAGTGAGTTTTTTTGGATTTTGGTAACTTGCTGCAAATAACATGAATTTGTGGAATATTATGCAAAAGGTAAGGGGAAAATAATGAGATAAAAAATAGTTTATGCATATTTTCTATATTGAAGTTCTTATCTTTCACTTCATCTCAAAATCATTCAACTTCACAAAATGCATTAAATTCTATCATTATTTTTTTTAATTGATTGAGAAAATGTTAAAAACAATTGTATCATATTCCAAGTACTGTCATTTTTATCTCAAAATATTATCGACTTGCATCTGTATTTGCTCATCATATTTTTTAGACTAGCATGCTACGCTAATGCTACAAAAAGTGAAGGCATCCAGGCCTACTAAATACCAACTTCGATGGTGGGTCAATGTTTCGAGTAACTTCAGGATGTGATCTTTCGAGAAGAGAGAATTTTAAAACGTAAATAGTTAGGAAAGTTGTATTTCAAAGATAAAAAGGAAATCAAGAAAGACTCTCAACCGTATTGCAACCTCTGGCTCGTAAACTATTTCATCTTAAATTGCCTATGGCAAAATAGTTAATGGAGCTTCTTGGGATTCAAGGAGGTTGATATTTTCTATAATTGGGTTCAATTTCAGTCCAATAATATGCACTAGAGACCATTTAGAAACACATTTGTAATATACCAAAAAAGCCAAATATGAGTTAATCAAGCTATATTGATGGAAGTTATATATATATATATATAATCTGAACCTTATCAGGCACAAGACAAATACTTTATGTGAAAAAGCACAGGATGCAGTAACACACATCCAATGCAATAATGCCCAAACCCAAATATCAAACAAGTGGACCAGAAGAAAGGAAAAAAAATTTACTGCCAGTCACACATAAGACATAAGCAACAATGTGCTTACTTCAAGATATGTGGAACAAGATTGAAATGAAAATGCCCACAAGTTACTTAAATAGGAAACATGATAAAAGTTAAGGTTGGAAAATCCAAGTAAACATTCATTCCTCCAAGATGCTTTAACAAGTGATTGGCATATCAATATGTAAGAAAAGGAAGAAAATCTTAAAAAACATGCACTATATTGCAATAAAGCAAATGTTAAAACGAAGCAAATTTTCCTTAAGGACTCCAGTGCATGCGTATGGATTAATATATAATTGAGTACCTACCAAAAAAGTTGGTTGGTGTTGGAATGTGTGCATCCAAAAAGCTTAAGCAGTCTTAGTGACAAACAACTGCCTACAATCAACTCCACTAACTCATTTGTCAATTTGTGGCACCATGATATGTCCAAATTAATCAATTATTATTTTTTTTGACAATTTTGCAAGGGAAAATGCTATGTTGATCCCAACCTAGTAAGTTTGTCATTGTTTAGATAGAAATTATGATAATGTGATTTTTGACAAGCATTATGAAAGTAATAAACTAAAAAAACAAATACCGATAAAGAGAAAATGTACTGCTTATAAGAATGGGCATTTTGGACAATAAGCATTACAAAATGTTCAATTTTTAATTACTGGAAGAAACATGATGCACAGGTAACAAAATGAATAACATCATAAACTACCTTTTTAACATTATTCAACGAAAATTTATGTAAGCAATTCCCAACAGCTAACAAGAAGGCTGTAATAGCTTCATCACTGTCATATATAAAAAATGCTCAAGTTAGATTGGTCATATGAAATAGCAAAACAACAGATATTTTCAAGTTGATGAAACTTTTTAGAGAAAGAGGAACATAGTTTAGAGAATAGCCTTTTGTTAGGGTGGGGGAAATGTGGTGTCATAAACAACTTGTTAATCTAATCTTATTTCCCTTATCTAAAAACTAAGGGTCACCAGCTTGTTTTGTTTTTTTACTATAATTACCATCTTCTTCAGATATATTCTTATTTCCTATGATGATTTACTTCCAACTACAATAGCTCTAACATATAATGTAATCTTGTCCTTACAAATCCCTGATTCTAATTTTTATTACCCAATGCAAACAACAATGTTAATGAACTTGTAAAAATTAAATTAATAGCATTAAGACAAGGCCATAAAACAAAAATAGTTGTCTTATAAAAAGACACTAATATGTAGATGCATCTGCTTTGATTCCAGACTATTAAACCAACAAGTTGGCAAACTACTCAGCTTTTTACCATTGGTTTGTTTTAACAAACATAAGTGTCTTTAACAAATAACCTGTCTCTACAGTCTATATATATTAAAGTATTAAAGGAACCCTAATTTACTAAGTGTGAAAAATTTATGGCTGTCACTCTTTTTGTGTTGAAAACATAACAGCTTTCATCTTCCTTCAGGGTGATTTGGTCAAAACTAGTTCATAGTTAGCAATTGCCAACTGTTGCTTACATATAAACTTTGTTCATCCAATTCAAGTTTTTATTCTCCAGCACTATTCACTTTTCCCATGAAATTAATTCAAAGAACCATAACATTATAGCATATTATAATCAGTATAAAGTGTACAAGGGAGGATATACAAGGAAAAAGGAACTGTTTGCAGAAACTGGATAGCACATGCTACTTTTACAATTACAACTAGAAAGCAAGGCATAAAAAAAACCTGAAATCATTGTGGCAAAGCTTGAGCTTACTATGTGATCAATAGCCTTTGGCAAGATACTTCATTGTTGAATTAGTCAAGTTTTGCAAGTGTGAGAGGTCAAGTGCAAGTAACTGTGGTCAAGCTCTCCCCACAAATTAAAGATAAGTATCAGTCAAATTCCTACATTAATACACAAGTGTTTTTATCACTAAATAAGGATTTTTGAAATATAAAAATAGTGTAAAATTCAAATATAAGAATAATATCATGTATAAAGAACTTATACACAATTTGAAAAAACAAGCTCTTTTATAATTCTGCCACATGCTGTAATCATTTTGATGACAAAGTCATCATAAACTGTTAGGTTACCAGCCACAGACAAAACTTTTAAGTGTCCAAATTTCATCATTGCAGATAACATAAACATGGCATTCATATTTTGACATTCATCTAAATAGAGCTCCTTCAAAGTTGATTCAGAATGCCAACAGATGTGAGAAGATGACATTTGCTTATGTTTATTGCCTATAGTGTATGTGTATATCTTGCCAGTGCATCTGGCCTATGGTGTGACAATTGATAAGCACCAATGAGAGATATAGTGGCCAATGAAAGAAGTTGTTCTGATGAATGAGCTAATGTTTTGTGTAATACTTTTTCAGGTAAACATGGCTTGGAAACATCAAGCTGCAACACTTGCTTTCATCCCTAAAAAATAAAATATTAACAAGTAAGAAAGTAGACGCTAGTATCAAAAAATCTTCAACTTGATATAATATTGTCAAAATGTAGTACATCGATTGAACAATGACAAGAAGAATGAACTACTAAACTGGACAAACATAATAGAAACAAATAATTCTAAAATTTTTCTAAATCCGAAATGATGCACACTCCCACGGGTGAAATCTTGGTCTAAATATGCATTCATTAGAATTATTGTACTACATGGACTATGCACATACATAAAAAATGTGTCAACAAGTCTCTATGCATATGTACATTTAATAGCTTGATCTCTTATTTTTGTTCAGGGAAGGCAGAACCAGAATGTTTATCTATAAGTTGGGAAAACAACAAAATAGTAGTTACGTAGTTTATACAATGCATACTTCATTCCTTTTATATGCTTCACACTTATTGCTGATAAGAAGGATTTAAAAGTGGAACAAAAGAAGCATTTATTAAAACATGTACAAATACAAAAAAAGCAAGTGCATAATCAAATTAAAGTATATTGAAACCACTTATCACCAAGTCTTTACAGCTACAACTAGCAAATATCTTGGTGAACTTTTCCTTATTCAATTGTGAACAATTTATGACACGAATCTTAGTGGGACATCCCCTCACGAGGAGTTCCACAAAATGGTCATCCAACTTCTAATAGGCACAAATCAATTCACCAAGCTTGTGCTTCAGGTCATCAGGAACATGTTCAAGTAAACTGATTGCATTAGCATTCTTCACCAGAGCAATCAAACCAAGGTCTAAAAGTGAAAGTGTGAGCCATTTTCTGTTGCTGCATCCTCAGTCGCCGGAAGGCGCTTATGTAAAGTCTAACTCAAAAGAAGCAGTATTCCTTTGCTACTTTTAATCATGGTCCACGTTCTCTGTTTCCACCATTTTTATTACCACTGTAAATAGAGTTTATGGGTCTACTAGTTCCTCTTGAATTATGCTCTCTGTCATTGTGTTGGGTATCAACTTTTTGGCTAGTTTCAGCTTAGTTTCAATGAGTCTTTCAGCGTATCTTTTAGCGGTCTCATGGTTCCTCATACATTCTTGTTTCTTTCTCGTAGCATACAGTTTCTTTGTTTATCTTAATAAGTTCAACTTGGTCTTCTCCGTCTTTATAATTAACTTCAAACATTCATCCACTATTGGTTGACCCGAAATGTTATTACACCTTTCATATCAAAATCAAGATTAATAAAAATTTTATGAAAAATCTCTTTACCCATTGTTCATAACAGGGAATCTCGAGCTACCTTCCAAATTATTACTCTATTTTTCCTAAATCAGATCAAAAGGAACAGCACTGAAGTGGGAATTTGAATCTTCTGTTTGTTTATAGGGAACCCCTATATGAATCATACCGCCATTGTTTTGCTTATTTGGGCACAAAATGAGATCAAATTTCATAGACGTGTCGAGCCTAAAACTCAAATCCAAGCTAGTAGTGGCCTTGTCACACCCACCCAGAATCCCTTCACAACCCCGAGAAATAGTTTTCTCTGGAAAGGGCCCATAATTGATGTCCATGTGTAGATGTTGGAGGATTCTCCCGTGAAGGAAGGGAACTTGAAAAGTAGAAAGGGAGAGAGTCTGAAAGGGACGCACGTACAAAATTGTCAGTTTTATAGGCTAAGGGTGATTTTAGAATCAGAAAAAAGAAAATTAGTGAAAATTGTTGGGCTACGTGCCCTTTTTCACACAATGCGGCTCTTTTCGTGCGATCTGAAATTTGAAAGTTAAAATGGCAACAATGAGAGAGGGCTTAGGCAACAAGGAATGGTGTAGTGAAAAGAAGATTAGAGGGTAGGGATTAAATCTCAAGCGAGGTTGATTGATTTGGCTGGCAAAGTGAGTGAGAGATTAGGTGGATGAACACATTGGAGAAGTGGGATAAGTATTTGGCGCTGTGAAATTTCTTCCACCTTTTTTCATTAGAATGTAAGGCCGAAACATTTAGGGTGATAGAGAAATGTAAAAGAAAATGGAGTGGAGATTTGACACATGATAGAGGGGAGAAAAGAGAATAAAGTTAGGGTTTGAAATGGAAAGTTTTAAGGACCAATGAGGCTTTGAAAAGTCTCAAGTTTGCTTTTTCTTGTTATTTTATTTCTCCATCATAATTGTTTTTATGTAGATTACCACTATTAGCTTCTGTGGTTTAGATGGCTAGCACTAAAAGCTTTTGCTAAAGGAAAAGTTACTAACTTACTAGTTAAGTTTCCTTTCCTTTCCTTTCCTTTTCTTTTCTTTTTTAGGGGGAGTAATAAGGAAGCTTATTAGACAAACAACCCATCAAAGAGATATAACAACTATGCAAAACGGATAAATTATTTACTCAACTTTTTGCCATAGGCGGATCAACCACGATTATTTTTCTTTTTGCAATTAAATCATCCATTAATGTTACACTATCAACGGATATTGGTCACTTTCGTGATTTTTATCTAGTTGTATGATGATTTGGGAAATATTGATGATATGGTGACATATGTGGCAATCTTGTATACAAAAAGGATAAACATCTAACTTAACCCTATACTATCGTTGAAAATTACAAATCCCCTTTAGGCTTTGGATTTTACCCTTCGGTTCATCTTATTCTTCTTCAATCTTCTGCTTTCACAAAAGAATGCCAGTTACCCATCCCTTAAACCTTGCCATGCCCATCACCTTTTCTTTTTAATCTACTGTCTCCCAACTAGATGCCTTATTTGTCTCACCTTTTAACAACCTTGGCATCCACCGGTTGAGCATCCTACCATCCATTGTCCACCGATCGAGCATAAGGAAACCTATGCTACAAACTGTTCGGGATCTATTCATATCAAACATTGTTTGCAGCTCAATCGACATTGCTGGTGTGACATTTTCCTTAGCGGCACTTGCTATTGCAGCAGAAGCTTGATCAAGCTTGACATTAATTGAATTGGCCCCAAATCTATTCTTCTTTTAATTTCACACACGAATCATGATCAATGTCTATCTTAAGTCAACTCCACAAATTTGAAATGTCCAGATAGTTGATCTTTTCATCGATGACTCTTAAAAGGTAAAATCTCACCAATCTTGCCCATTTTATTTAATTGCCCAAAACTCTTGAATTTAAATGAACATATCGAGAAGAACTAAAACAAGCTGGAAGCGGAAAAAAAAATTTCCTATAAGGTGTAACAAAAAATTTAGCTATTCAGGCAAGGATTGGAACTAAAAGAGCAAGTGGCGGAGTTGCAGGATATAGGGGCAACAAAGGATGAGAGGTTGAAAGGAAGAGAGAGAAGAGGCTTTGATGCGTTTGAGAAAGGAGCAAGGCCGTTGTAGGTCATTTGGGGAAAAAAAGATGACATTTTGGCAAATTGTCGAATTTGTTTTTTGCTCAAAACCTATATGCATAAATGAATATAGTTTGGGCATGAATATTGTAATTTACTCAGGAAAACGGTAATTACGTGACTTTTTTTATTTCAAATTTAACAGAATATTCATTCCATTAATTGTGTAAATAGCTAACTTGCCCACCTTAAAAAATAATGTTAGATTTTACTCATCACAAATATGAGTAAGAGATTTAACTATAAAAAAACTATAGTAGGTGATGTCCGTCATCGTAAAAACCTCGGTGGGGGATTTACCTCTTTTGCTTTGAAACTACTTGCTTTATAATTCATGTTTTTAATCTTCTTTGAGGTTTGAAAGGAAAATAAACTTAATTTTTGTTTACTGTTCTTCTTATTATTTTTATTTATGAAGCCTGCGTGCAAGAAAATGGCTAATTATTTAATTAATGTTCACCTGTCATTTTTCTGTTATTTATAATAAAATTCGTTTAAGAAACCCAATAAAATGTTTTTAAAACAACAATGACTAACTTATAACACTTTAAAAAATTGGAGGGGACAAGATAGAGCAATATTATGGGGGAAAATGTTAGAAACCTCCTTGAGTTTTGGTTAACCCACACTTATCCCATGTATTTTGAAAAATCTACACTTTATCTGTTAAGCTAGTGGGCCAAATGCTCTGATTACCCATGAAGGTTTCAGAATAATGCAAATCAGTCCCAACATTCATCACAGGTTAGCACTAATCAAAATTTCCCTAAATATATAACATATTTAATAATATTTTTTTAGCTTTAGATTAATTTCTAAATTTTTGTTCTAATTAATATTAATATTTTTTTTTTGACGTCTTAGTCAATTTTTTTTTTCAATTAGTTTAAATATAGGATAGTACCATTCTTAATGAAAGATATATTTTAGTTAATCTTCTTTTATGTTGAAAACTACTGTCACCGTATTATATAAATATACTCCGTTCTATAATTATTTTTCAGCAACACATATACGACATTTATATCTCGGGGGGGGGGGGGGGGGGGGGGGGGGGGGGGGGTTTTTTGTTTTTTGGGGGGGGGGGTGGGGGTTTGTTTTTTTTTTTTTTTTATTTTTGTTTTTTTGTGTTTTGAAGAAAGAGAAAGGAACCTGCCAAATCATACGTAATAATTTTTTCATAACATTTTTAACCCACCCAATCTAAAAAGTTAATAAAAATACATATTTTCAAAAAAAAATATTTTAAAAGTATAGGATCTTAAAGTGTAGTGTTTTAATACACCTAATATTGGTTGAATATAAAAAAATAATAGATATGCAATTTAGATAAATAAAATTTTTTGAAAATCGATATTTTAATAACATTATTTATATCAACTACACATTTTCGTTAGATGGACAACTACCTGGACCTAAAAAATAGAACAAAAAAAAGTAAAAGGTAAAATTCAAAGAAAATGAGATAGAACAACGAATGAAAAAAAATAGAAAATAATGAAAAATAAATTTATCTAGCTCTCTTCTTCACTGCTTCATCGCCATCGATCTCCTCCTTCGTCATGGGTAACCCATTGTGCCTGCACGCTACTCTGGTTTTTAGATCTTCCCCCTCTGTCTCTCAGATTCTTCCTCCCCATCAAAGTTGAACCATAATAGTTGTTCAAGTCAATGTAAATTGATGAATTTGTTCTTTTCCATCTGATAAACTAGCCCCGTCAAGGCTTCAGTATCGTTGTTTGAGTCTATCCATAACAAACTTCTCCAGTAGCTACAGGTTTAGATGGTGCATAATTTCAGCACCGAACAACCCATTTCTCAACGATGGCAAATGAGTTCTTGCTAATTTTTATTCCAAGATTCGAAGCCTATGCCATCTTTTCCCCTGCCTGGGTGGCAGTATTTTGGAAGCCGTCTAAGCAAAGCTCATTTTTCGTAATTAGGGATGATTGTCAGCTTATTAGATGCCAAGTTTAAGGGGACAAAGTTTCTACATGGAGAGGACTAGTAAAAAAGCTGAGCTTTTCCCCCTTTTAAACTTTACAAAGTCATGGACAGTGATAGAGTTTATTATTGGAGGGATAAATGTAAATTTCTGAAATAAGGGGGGAACTTGTATGTTAGGCTAAATCATAAGGGGTTTTTTGTAACTTCCCAATATTATAAAGTAGGGGAAAGAAAGGTAACCCACTATCATTCCACAGCCATCTCAAAAATTTTCAATAAGGTTACCATTAGGTATATTATACTCTGTAAATAATAAAAATACTACATGGTATACTATCCTATGGATCATTACCAACTTGGTAAAATAATATATATTCAAATATTATTTTTAAGATTAAAAAATAAAATATGTTTTTTTAATTTTTATGTGTATTCTAATTATTTTTATCATAATTTTTATAATATAAGTAAAATTTATATAAAATATAATAATTCTTATATAAAAACACCTAAAAATGGAATATACAACAATTTTTAAATTTCAATCATGTTAACATAATTTACCAATTAAATTTTAATTTTTTTTAAAAATAAATTATCAATACATATGTCAAAAGATGTATATTAATTAGATTTTATCATTATATGTGTTTGAGTGTGGGAAACATTATTATAAAATCAATATTGATATAAAAAAAAATACTCCATATATTTGAGGCCATGGCCATCTCCACCCTAGTGAAGTGTAGATTCGACCATAGAAAGTACTTTTTTACCAATAAAGTTAGTTAGCATCCCCAAGTACGAGGTCGAATAACACTCGCCTAGGCAAATGCTTGGGTTCAATTCCTCCCCATTTCCCAATCCTACAAACTTCATTTGATCTAGTTCGGTTGCTTTTCATGTCCTGATCAAGTTGACATTCCATTTTATATATAATACTTTTAAACCTTATATTTGTATATCTAATTCTGAGCGTAAAAACACACACACACACACACAATTAGTTAACAAAGGGGAAACTTACAAAAAACCCATATGGTTTGGTCTAATATATACTTTATCACCTCTATTTTAAAAAAACCTATACTTTATCTCATGTTTCCGTTATAGTGTCTGACAATAACTTGTGAAATCATAATTTAAACTGTCTGATAATCATGTTCCAGTAATTTCAACATTATTGATATTTTTTCACAGCTAATTGACTTTTAAAAGATATTGATATGCATTTATAGGGAGAAAAATGCATTTATAGAAAGAAAAAATTGATAATTTAAAATATTTATTACTTATAAAAAAATATTCAAGAAATTGAAATTATTGAAAGATGAATATCGTACAATTTAAATATAGTTTCAGAAGTTGTTATTTGACTGTGTAAAAAATATAGAAGGTAAAGTGTAGGTTTTTAAAAATATAAGAGACAAACTATAGGTTATGACATACCTGAGAGGGCAATTGTAAATTTTTCTTAGTGAAATTTATATTATAGATATAGGGAAATTTACAAACCCCCTAATATTTGGCTTAACCTATAGTTACCCCCTCTATTTTGTAAAACCTACACTTTGCGCCCTTACAATATCACGCCCGTCATCTTGTCTATTGTGCTAGTGGGCCTAATGTCTTGATTTCTCAACAAAATTTGCAAATCATGTAAATCAACTACAATATTCATCTTATGGTACCTCAAATCCATTTTTCCTAAAATATATGATATACTTCTTATAAATTTTCTATTTCTGAATAATTTTTATATTTACAAATTCACAAATAATTTATAAATCTATAATATATTTTAATGTTTATAAATAAAGTTTATGCTTGTGATTAATATTAAGATTTACATTTTAACATCTTATTTATTTTTCAATTAGTTCAAATAAAGAAGTATCATCTTTTTGGATAAATATATTTTAGCTAATTTCATTTTATTTTGAAAATTAGTTCTCATCATATGAAATAAATGTACACATTTTCTAATTTTTAGCAACACATAATGTATCATCATGCTTTTTTTATTTTATTTATCTATGACTAGATTGTGTTATTTTTTCTTTATAAATTATTATATTGATTCGCGTATCAATATCTTGTGTGGGAAAAAATCGTATGAACAAATTTTTTTGTTTGTGTTAGTTTCCTGTTTTCTTCTAATTAAATATATTATCTACAAGTCAATAACTAGAGAGATTAATTATTGATTGATTAATTTGAACAACACTGAATAAAACTAATAATAAATGCACATAGTGGAAGATAAACATATGGAAGCAAGATTTTTTATTTTTTCTTTCTAAATTTGTTGTAATTACCAATATAACTAATTAAGCTAATTAGTTCACATTATACTTCTCTTATTTGTCACCAACTACCAATTAAAACCTCACATGCTTCTACCCATATAACTAGCTCAACGCTATATCATACAGTGTAGTTCATATCGAGGGTATTCAGATAAGAAATCCATCAAATTAGTGACAACAGATGCATCAAATTAGTTAAAATATATTTGTCCTAAAAAATGACATTTTTTCATTTGAATTAATTAAAAAATGAATAAGATTTTAAAAATTAAATTAACAGTAAATTTGGTTTATAAACATGGAAATATATTATAGATTTAGAAATTAATATTAAATTTATAAATACAGAAATTATTAAGGAATGAAAAAATTATTAGAAATGCATCATACATTTAGGGAAAATGTATTGTAGGTGGCAATGAGATAAATGTTGTGGTTGATTTGTGCAAATTGAAAGTCTTGTTGAACAATTAGGGCATGTGGCCCATTAGCATACTAGACAAAATTGACAGATGTGATTGTTTGAGGGGGGGAAATGTAGGTTTTCTAAAATAGAGGGGGGCAAGTGTAGGTTAGGGTAAATGTATGGGAGTTTTTGTAAATTTTCCATAGATATAAAAAAAAAAAGTGTGTTATATCATTATATAATGATTGATCTTGTACTTGTGAGACGCTCCTTTTATAAGAGCGCATATTGTTTCCTGGATGAAGTACTAATAAGCATGCAACTACGAGGGAAACATGTTGGTTAGAATGGACATGGAACTTCATACATCATTGAGCCATTCGTGCCGCGCCCGGCTAAAACCAAGGGCACTAACTAATAGATGGGCACATTTGTTTAATCCCTATAGATGAATCTAGGCCTTGACTTGAGCCCTTGATAGAAAACCCACTTCGCAGGCTAGATTGCTTAATCGTGAATTCAAGAATCAAGGTTCAAACAGGCAATTATGGTTCAGCAAACAAAAGACAGACTATTTTAGTCTCTATATAAAGTGACAACAAAACACGGCCGCACTTGGGAATGACCATCTTAGATAGAGCCTCATCCCTGACCCTATCTGACAATCATGGTTCATTTGCTCTCGGAGCCATGAACATGTTGTGGTCAATTTGGAGGTCAATAAATTCTTTGGTTTTCAACAACAAAGTCATCACCATTGCAGACTCGTTCAAATTCATTCAATTATCTTCTTATCGGCTCTTGTACATCTCAATTCCTGTTGGGGTGTGCCCTCTATTTTTTATAATATATTTTTCCTTCGCTGATGAAAAATTATGATCTGTGATGACCAAGAAATTGTTAAGATTTTGGTTAAAGATTCATCTTTCAACTCTGGTTGATTGGGTTCTCATCCTTAACCGAGCGCGACCGAGCTTGCACCTCCATTATGACGCTCTATATCTCTCAGTCATTCCCCTTAGTAACCTGATATCAATATGTAGAACTTCTTCAAAGTTGGGCTGGATCGTTTTATTTTGAAAATGGGTGGTCAACTTGCACTCAGAACCAACAAAACAATGGCGCTCCAGTCCAGGCGAGAGCTGATTATACTTGGTCTTTTCAAGTACAGGCCTGTAAGCCTATATTCTGAAGCAAATTAGCCCAAAGCTTTGGAGCCTGATCCATTTAGATGGATTAGCTCAAACTGGCAAAATTACCAATCCATTAAATTGGGTGAACAATCAAGAAACAATATTTGTAATTGATATTAGAATTCTTTGAATAATTTATAAATGATTGAGATTGATTTTTAAAATTGTTGAAGTTAAAAGCTAAGGTTTAGATGAAATTTCAAACCTATAGCATTAAGCGCTAGCATTCTTATATATGAAGCCTATACTGCTCATGCCATATCCAAATCCAACCTTCCGGCTTCTTCTTTTTTTTTTTTCAATTTAATGTGTTTAGCTTAACTTGAATTACTATAAAAAATATTTTATTTAAATATAGGAAAAATATTAAAAAGAAGCTCCTTTTGGAAAATATACGTTCTCTAGTGTGTTCTAACAAAATAAAAATGAAAAATGCATTAAATACGATGAAATGTAAAAAGACAAAAAAAAAATGAGGGCAACTCCCTATTATCGGGAAAAAAAACTTCTATTGCTTTTAGCTATAGTAATTATCTGTAAAAAAAATCTATATTAATGATCGATCATTAGTGTGTAATATATATATATAGGGACTTAGTTATTAGGCAATTGATTTATTCCATAATGTGCTTCCACTTCTTTATGTTCATGATTGCTAGTTTGAATTCAAGAAAGCCAACTATGGCTTAAAGTTCAATAAAAATGAATTACGAGTCCAATAAAAAAACACTGGCAGAGGAGAAATTGTGCGTCATATCAGTGGATCAATTCCGGGTAACTCATAAATTTCTCCGTTGAGTCTCGAATTACACTTTAATCCAACACCTCTCAAATATTTAACTACAAGTTGAGTGGTGAGTCCAAATTTTAGAATCTTCATCATAGCATAAAAAATAATTAAGACTTAAGAGTGATCCCGCACAACCAATTCAACAGGTGAAAGTATAAGAGACATGGACTCGTACCATCCTTTGGTCATTGGTTCGGCTCTCTCCTACCTCTTTCCCCTCATAATACTTAAATAATAATAATAATTAAGAGCTTTTGTTTCTTATTATTATCTGCCAAATAATATCGTAGAATGGCGTTAAATAATGGAAAACGGTAAAGTTAAAGAGATGGGTGAAAAGAAATTGGTAAGGACTAAGGCCAGTACTTCTAATTACAACGACAAAAAAAAAAAAAAAAAAAACCAAGTTGTAGTGCTTTGTCGAAGAATTCCAATTGGCGAACTCTGGTTTCTCCAATCGGTCCCCGGCTCCCGGCTGTTCACTTGGTACAAAAAAAAATTCAGCAGCACGATCATGGCTCCACCACTCATCTATACCAACACCAAACCCACGAATCTTTACTCCTTTTCATATTGAATTTATATGTATGTGTGTGTGTGTGTATGTGTGAGCATGTGATTTTTGAATTAATTAATGATCATCCTCTGTCATGTCTTATTTCTTATTAATTATATAATTAATTCGATGTAATATTGGCACCCAATCCCAAATTCAAGAATTGGCATGGATGGCTGAAAATTACGCATCACTCATTCCCAAAATCACAAACCTATCCCCTTAATTAATTGGCTTGCTTGGAGAGAGGAGTACTAAAGCCAAACTTATTGGTTGGCTTTTCACGAATCAATTTTTGGTTTAAGTGATTAGAAAGCAGTTGTATTGAAGGGAGGCGAGTGTGGGTTATCTAATGTACAATTTTGATAAATGAGAATATGACGGGTGAGTGCAGTTAAATAGGATGGGTACGCACCTATAATGACAAAACTAATCATGGCAACAACTGTAAAGTTGAAACAGTATTCAAGTACCACATATCTTCTTAATTTGTTTCTTTTATATTTCTCTTGTCCCGGAGAGGCCACTCCAACTACGATTTGTCATTCGTTTTCTAAGCTTCTTCTTCCCCTTTTGTATCTTTTATTTTGCAATTATTGATGATTGGAGCTCTTGGCTTTTATATGTTCTTTATTTTGGCTGCTTTCCTCCTTTTTTTCATTAACTATTTTTCCTAAAGCAACATCTGTTACCTCATTTAGTCGTAACTAATTTGAGATATATAGCTCGTTAAACGTAAAAATCCACATATAGCACTAGGAGAGGGCCGGGTATATATATTAATTTTCACATGGTAATTCTCTTTCTTAAGAAACAGAAAATAATTTCTTTTAACGAAAAAAAATAAGAAGAAGATGAAGAAAAGGTAATCCTCTCTCATAGTTATGTACGAGGTTCATGATGCATGTGTGTATTGCGGCGGTTCAATCCGTGTTGACATTAAATATTAATATAAACAATGATGATTATTGATGAAGAAAAAATATTTCATAAAAATGAAAGAAGAAAATCAAGAACTGGGATAGAAAAGTCAAGTAAAGTTTTGGGACTAAGAGAGCAAAAAAAAAAAAGATTTTAGGTATGGAGAGATAAACCATGACAACTAAAATTTTGATTTAGAAGAGAGAAATAATATGAAAAAACTAATAATATAAGACAAATAGTGAAATTTCAATGACAAAAATTGACAACTAAAATGGCCTTTAGGCCAAAAGAGAAAATGTAAAAATTTCTGGAATTAAAAGCATAATCATCAACTTAATAAAGAAAAAATAAAATAAATGAAAATATTGGCCAAAATAAATCGGCTCAAACCATACCAAAAAGTAGAAAACTTATATTGACTAAAGTTTTGTTCATAAAAAACCAACAAAAAAAATATAAACGAAGTCAGTAAGGTTGATTAAAAAAATAAAGAAACAAACCATTTTATAAAGATTGTACTTTAGAAGATAATAAATAAAAAATAAATTTTAATTGATTATCATAAATTTATTGATGATAAATTTTTATTTATTTAATATTACAATTTATTACAAAAAAATATCCGTTATGATTTGTGAGTTACCAAACCTCTCCATTTGTTCTCTTAGTCTCTAATTTAAAACTAGAGCCATACCAAAAGTAGGAAAATTATAATGATTAAAGTTTCATTTTAGAAAACAATAACAAAAAAAAAATCAATAAAAAAGTCAGGATTAAGAAAAAAAAAAAGGAAAAACTTTAGGTATTAAGGATTTATCAATTGAATTAATAAAGATAAAAAAATGGGTTAAATAAAAAAAATTATGATCACCAATATCTTTCTTTAAAAAACAGTGCGTAAAGCAACAACAAAAAAAATACTTAGGGACGAGGGGAGCAAATAGAAGATCTAGTAAAATAGTTATAAAATCGGGGGACTAAAATCTAACACGGACGTAACTCAGAGCCTAAAATAAAAAAATTAAAACGTTAAGGATTGGAATCTCTCTTTGTTTTTTTTTTTTTGCTTTTTTCTTTTTTGCTTTTTTCAGATGTGATTTTATCAAAATCTAATTTTTAATATTGATGAAAATTTTATTTAAAAAAAATTACTTTTAATTTTATCAATTATAGATCAAATTAATTTATTAAACTGCAGAGCTTGAAGTAAATAATTGATGCTATAAAAATTAATCATTAATAATGATAAAAAAGGACTAAAATACAAAACTATGTTTAATATATGTTAATCAATTAATAGTCTAATCATTAACTTAACAAAGGTAAAAAAACTGAAAGATAAAAAAAAAAGTTAAAAAAATGACTAAAACCAAATCAAGTAGAACCAGATCAAAAGTATACAAATTATAATGATTAAAGTTTCATTTTAGAGAGAAAATAAATAAAAAAAATGTTAGGATGAAGACAAAAAAAATGGAAAAACTTTTGTTACTAAGGATTCAACAATTGACTTAACAAAGATAAAAAATGGTTTAAGTAAAAAATAAACAAATTATGGTCACAAATGTCTAACTCTGAAATATAGAACATAAAATAACAACAAAAGAAAACTTGGGGACCATGGGAGCAAATAGAAAATTTGGGGATGAAAATATAACATGGACGTAACTCAACCCCTAAAATGAAAAGATTATAAAATTAAGGACTGAAATTACATTTTAACAGAAACAAAACGTGAAATGGACTGAAACCAAGGAAATTGTAACATAGACCCTTAGAAAGTCTAACGCATTGCAAAAAAATGATCAAACTTAAAAAAGGAGTAAACCGCATTTGCAAAAAAGCCTACAAAAACAAAATGACCCAACTGTTCATCTACAGTAAACACTGTTGATGAACAGTAAATGCCTTCCTGTTTTAGAATATAGTACTCTCTCTGTCCCAATTTACTTGAAACGTTTCTCTGGACATGGAGATTAAGGAATATATAATTTGTGTTATTTTTTTATGCAGTGAAAGTTTAAATAATGATTATTTTTTTTTTTTGGGTTTTGTGCGGTGAGAAATTGAGTGGAGATTAAAAAAAGTCTTTATTTGGTTTTATATAAAAGGATAATTTAATTGTTTAAATTTTTCTAAAAGAGGAAATGTTTCAACCTTTTGGGATATTCTAAAAAGAAATATATTTCATCTAAATTGGGACGGAGGGAGTATAATATTAGTAAGCAAACTTCTTCTTTCAAAGTACAAGCCAAAGCTTTTTTGGTACTCCTTCTTTTCCGCGCCAACTAGTTTGAACTTTAATTTGGCAGTAAATGTAGTTCATTCGATGTGATAGAAGTAGTCTTTTGATAAAGCAAGAGATTTTACATGTTATAAAGTGCGTCCCACGCACGTGTCCTTCAAACCTTTTCAAACTTCTACCTTTCAAATGCTCTTTCCAGCTCCAAATTACAGCTAGCTACCTCATACATCGGTTTTCACTCCTAAAGAAGGATAAGTGGCCTCTAAAGGGTTGCTCCTTATTGATAGAGAGCGCGTGAATATCGGAGTTTATTTTAAAAATCAACCACTTAAGAATGTCCGTTTAATAATGTGGGGCCCACATAAACGATATTAGTCTGTCAGTTTGGCAATCAGTCATTTTTTTATATTTTAGGAATATATACTTTCTCCCTTTTTTTTAATATAATTCGATAATAGCTTTTAAAGTCTTAATTTAAACATTCAGGTAGTCTTTTCTCAATAACTTTATATTTTATGGTATTTTTGTTACAATTAATGGATATTTTAAATTATTAGTTTTTTCATTATGTATTTCTTTTAGTTTTTAAAATAATATTTTTTAAATTTCAATTAATTATAAAAAAGTATTATACATATTAAAATTACTTGATAATAATAATTATATAGTTTAAATTAAGATTTCAGAAGTTACTGTTCAAATATATTAAATGGGCAGGGGCAAAGTGTATATTTCTTAAATGAGAGGAGATAAAGTGTAATTTCACATAAATCTTATGGAATAAATTATAATTAACCCTTTTAATTTTTCTATTTTTCAAATCATGGGTAAAAATGTAAGTAACACTAAATTTTGCGGTAAAAATGTAATAAGATGAATTTAAGTTAAGGGGAAACTTACAATTACCCTGAGGTTTGTACTATTACCCCTTTATTTTTAAAAACCTACGGTTTACTCTCTATTTTTTTTACATTGTTTGATAATAACTTCTAAAACTATAATTTAAATTATAAGATAGTCATCTTCTAGTTACTTTGATCACTCTAATATTTTTTATATTTAATAGATATTTTAAATTTTTATTTTTTATTTTTTGCAAAGCCATTTTCCTTTTATTAATGCATATAAAAAATATTGAAAGTATTAAAACATAATTATTAGACAATTTAAATTATGGTTTCAGAATTTGGTGTCTGATAATGTAAATGAAGCAAGGGGTAAAATATAAGTTTTTGAAAAAAAAAAAAGGGCAGAGTGTAAGTTAAACCAAAACCAAAAAGGGCTTTTTGGGATTTTTCCCTTAAGTTTTAAGTTAACAACTTACATGCTCAGCTTTTCAATAATTTCTTGCTATACATGTTCATTAAGCGTAAGCATTAATTTACACTCAACATCAATTAATTTCTTGTTATATGGTTTAGCAAAATTTTATTTTTCTATTAAGTTATTGAAGAGTGCAAATATAATAAGTTTTGGGTACTTTCACAAATAGTCTCTTACATCTAATTAATCTTTGTGTTTATTTCTTAACCTATTAACTATTTTATTTTGATCTTAAACTTCTTAACATTATTCGATTTCGGTCCCTCATCTGATGAGATAAATTAACTTAAAGTAATTGTCTAATATAAAATTTTAAAATTCTAGTTTAAAATATCTAGTAATTATGGTCTAGTAAGTTTAAACTGTGTAACAATTTTTTAAATAGTTAAAAAATAATTTATATTAGTTTAATTTTTTATGTTTGAATGAGATAAGTCAGATTTACAAAGAGAAAAGAATAGTGATTTTGGCTATTGATTGGCAGTAATGAAATTATTGTATATATCAAATTTAGTAGATGATAATTTTTGATTAATTTAAATTATAACCTAAAAATATATTATTAAATATTTACGTTGAGTTAATAAATTTCATTAAAATGAGAGATCCTATTGAAATTTTAAATTTCTTTAATAAGTATTAAGTAATTTTAGAAGAAACCCACTAAAATTTATAAAATAATTAAGAAAATAAACAAATAGGTACATTAAAATCCAATTAAATTTTCTTGTTTTCTTTTATAGGCATGTTATATAAAAAATTTAATTATATATAAACCCAGAGAAAAAAAAATAGGCCCGTCACTGAGTGCCGGATCTGTACTCTTCATGGTTTTTTTTTAAATTAAATTCAGAGTGGATCTGAATCAAAGGAGAATACGTCCGTGCATGACACAAAGATCGAAGAACGTATACGATGCTTTTGCATGGGGTTTTAAAGTTAAAGCCATATAAAAGCTTTTCCTCCATTGGCTGGTGCATCTTACAAGAAATCATGATCTTATGATTTGCCTTCTAAAGCTGCTCCTCTCTCAATCTTTATCACTGCTTTTAAGGATAAAGAGCCTATATGCTACTAATCTTCAACCAAAACCAGTCTCGACCTTCGTTGTTGGAGACTTGAATTAGCTATATATAGCTTTTGGAGCTGTCTGAGCTTTTTCAACAGGAGAATCTGATTCCCAGCTCCAACTCCATCTTCAACTGGCTACACCTTTTTTAGCTTCAATTAAGAATTTATTACGTTTAATTCGGTTTTTTGTTTTTTTGTAAATGTTGGAAAAGATATTGACCAACCCGCGGTTTGCGACTCGGGAGTCAAAATTTCCTGCAAAAACAAAACCACATCGAATCAATCGGATCAAACAGACACGATCGGGCAGTCCATATTGACTGGCTCAGGCGCTCAGCCCAAACATGGAGATCTCGTCGACTGTTGCTTTATCACTTGCACTTGGAGAGACATCGATCTACATTACATACAACCAAAATCGGTGCAAATTGATATCGCACGTTACGTTATCCATATTTTTCACACTGTTTAATACGATCTATACATGTATAATCCATCTATAAGATTTTAATAAACATGCGTTTCATTAATCCACTTATCAAATTCTAATAAAGTTCAACAAAATTTTTTTTCTCAGGTATTAAAAAATGTACCTCACAATTGTAATTCTAAACCTTAATCATCCGGTTAAAGCATGATTATATGTGGAGTCTAACACTATAAGTGTTTGTTGGCAAATTTCCATCCCTCTTGTCTTAATTCATTTTTTCTACTTTTGGCTGTTAGTAGTTGTAACGAGTAAATTGCATCAGTGACCCTTATTCTTTTATTATTGTTTTTTTGGACCTTAACCTCAAAACTTTGTATGGGAAGTCATCAATCTTAATTTTTTAATTTCATTTTAGACAGTTGGAGGATAAAAAATGTTAAAATTGCTGGATCTAACCACATGGTATGCCAATGTGGGACAATTTGCCATGGTGGTGCAATAAAAAAGAAAGAAAACTAATAAAAAAATGAGAATATGAAAAAAGGAAAAAAAACAGATTAGATGAAAATGTTCACGCTCGTCTGCCATTGCTGCTGTTCGTCTCCAACAAATAGAAGGTGGAGGAGGTGAAATCGAGGCTTGTACGTTGTTTTCGTCTTCAGCGAGGTAAGTAGGCGAAATCAAGGGGTAGAGAGATTCAGGAATGGGGGGAGATTTGCAAACTGCTGGCAATTCACGACGATGAGAGATTTGCGACAGCAAGAATTATGTTTTATGGTGGCAGGAGATTCATGAACAACGGACAACAGGAAAGAGGAACAGGGCGTGGAAGGAGATTCGCAATGGTAGGAGATTCACAATGGCAAGAGATTCGTGAACTGCCACCAGAGGATGTGGAAGAGGATCACAAAGGTGGAGGCTCATTTGGTCAATTGAGATAGAGGGGATTGGAGAACAGAGGTGGAGGGGATTGATTGCTCATCTAATTGCTCGACTTTGCTGTGAACGGATGGGGTAGCCAGTGGATAACAGTGGTTTAAAATAAATGATAAAGTGTAAATTAGATCAAATCACAGAGGAGCTTTTGTAATTTACCTAATATAATTATACTAATCACAATTTTAATACTATAGTACTACAACTAATAATAATAATAATAATAATAATAATAATAGAGAAAAAAAAATACGCAAATGGACGAGAAGAGCTAGCGACCAGAAACAAAAAAAAAAAAAAACAATTAATGCTATTGCGATCGGAGGATCCTAGAGAAGATTTTCTGTCCAGGAGCAAGAACGGCCATAGGATCAAAGCACGCCTTCCTCTTCTCAAATCCGGGCCATTGACTACCGAAATGGCGTTTCCACTCCTCGCGTGACTTGTAGTGAGGTAGGTACAGCTTGAAATCTATCTCCATCTCGCTGCACCATTGCACAATGTCTTTGTTTTGCCCCACTAATTTCTCCACCGGCGGCCCCTTTGGGTACGCCGGAACAAACCGAAGCAACGCCACAATATAAAAGATCTCACCCTCCGGCAACACCACCGACGTCCGATTATCCCACCTGTTCCAACCAAAGATTAAATCAAACACCCCTTAATGACAAACCCAAACACGAAATATACCAACACTTAATTGTATGCGTTTAAATCCCTAAGATTGATTAGCTCAAGAAAAAGACAAGATTTCATAGTGACAAGTCACAATCTCCCGTCCCACATATAATTGTTTTTGTTGGCGCAAAACAATTCTAGCAGTAGTATTTCTGTATTCGAGGTGGGATATTTCTCTTTCCATTTTAAGGGGCCAAAATTTGCAGCCTTGAAACCAATGTGTGTGGATGGATTTGACCACCAAGCAAAAGGCTTTTTAGTTTGCAGGCTTTGCTTTGGTTGGCGAATAAAATTTTCTTGTCATTTCCTCAATTGCCTCTCTCCATCACATATTTCATTTTCCTCAAAAAGGCTAATATTCCAATCTGACCAAAATACCCTCAAACTAAATATAACCCTTTTTCTTTTGGTGGAAAATTTCTATTTGAACTCAACTTTTTACAAGTTTTCTCTGCGATTAACCCCAAAAAGGTTTTTTTTTTTCCTGCCAAATTTCGTGTCATCCTATACCTATCTTACATAAAATTGCAACGGCAAGTTCCGCCACCAACAACTATCCTACTTGACTCAATTCGACAGTTACAGACCCCAGGGAAGATCCAGTGAAATTGTGCCCCACTTTTGCCACATTATTATTATTATTGTTATTATTATTATTAAAAAGTGTATTTCTACATGACGGTTTATTTTAAAAATCTCTACCCGTCTCAATTTTTTTGTACCATACACTGAGATATTGACTAAACTATTGCAATTTTAAAAGATATTATCAACTTGTTGTAGTTTTTAAAAGTATTTGCTAATTACTTGTACTTCAATCCTCATCTATATTTTAGTTTCCCTTTAAGAGATAAGACTTTACAGACAGTTCCGAGGTTACTGTAAAAACATGCGTTTATAATTCTTTTATTTTTAGCACTTTCGTTTGTAATAAAAAAATTTATGTAGAACTGATAAATGAAAACTTATAGTTTCTAAATATCAGTTTTTTTGAAATTTTTATAGCAAATAATAATGTAAGTAAACTTTAATTAAAATAAAATTAAAAAGACGAAATTAAGGATTGTCTTATTGAGATGACGCAACACGAAGACGTACGGAGGTTTAGGGACATGCAATGCATTGTTGATATCTCTTTCTTTTAAGTAGAAAGTTCATTTTTTCGTATTTTGAAAAGAAAGAAAAGGACAAGAAATTCTAGCAAAAATATTCCAACTGGAGGGACATTCTAGAAGTTCTAGAATGATTCGAGGGATCAAGTTGGAATAATTTGACTTGTTTTCAGTTTTCACTTCTTAAATCTTAACCCACCCCAATCGAAATGGGGCCTAGCAAGTGGTCTAACTCTAACAAGTTCCAAATTCTTGGACATCGGTAAAAGCCTCGTCATCTCACACGTGACACGCATGCGGCTTGTTTTGTTTGTTGGACTTGTAGAACGTCAAGCTTAAGCCCAACAGGGGTCCACAAGGCCATGAAAAAGAAAATTAATCATACACGAACTTTCTTAAAAGATAGTTACAAAAAAGCCCCCTCAAGGCCTCAACTTTCGTAAAAAATACAGTTATTAAAAACTTATTAAAAATCTCATAAAGTCTCAATAAACATACAATTACCCTGCTGTCCATTTAGGAGGTTAAAACAGATGATTAATTACACTTCAGGTTCTAGCTTTTAGTTATTATTTAAGTTTTTTATTTAAAATATAAACGATTTCATAAACTTAATTTCCAAATAACATAATATTTTTTCAGATATTGCTCCATTTAACTTATTTTTTTCAATGGTTTTTCTTTTAGTTCATCTTTTACATTTCATTATCCATATTCATCTTTTTTTATATTTCAATATTTTATTTACCTTTAAGTAATAATGCTATCTATACTTTTTCCAAAACTTGTTGTGGTAACTATTAAATCCCTCTTGTTCGTATTAATGGACCATTAGCTTTTTGTTGTAGTTTTCGATTTTATATATTTATTCATTCATTAGTTACTTGTTAAGAAAGTCTTATTTAACAAAATGATTACCAATTTCCTTAACTAGAAAATGCATTAGAAACCATTATAGCTTTTAAGGAAAATAACTATTGATACATCAATAAAACTTAAAATGATATTTTTGTTAATGTTTCAATCGGAATCAAGGTGTTTCTATAATGTTTTGTTTTAAATTAAAATACGATAAAAATTTGGAATTTTTTTAATTTTATTGAAATTATAAAGTTAAAATTTATATATTTTTTTGTAAGGTAAATACTGACAGTAAAAAATCAAAGTTAACTATAATTAAATTTTTTTATATTTTTTTGTTTGGAAAATAAAGATATTCTTTTAGTTCGTAAATTTCTAGTGTATTTTTTTGTTTAATAAATAAATAAGATATTATTGAAAAGTGATTAATTAATAAACAATATACGTATAAAATTACAAGAAAGTCACCAGTAATCTATTAAATCAACCGAGAATAATTTTAAACTTTCATATGTATATTTTAGGAATGCACCTGATCATTTCTTTTGTTTTAGCTTTAGGAATATCGTAATATAATACAGATAGTTATGATGATCGACGTTTCACTATCTATCCAATTAAAGTGCTTAATTTTAAGCATTTGACATGTTAGACATGGTGGCGATCCATAATCTTTAGTTTTAATAGTCACCTCAGCAAATTTTGAAAATCTTGTGGATGAAAAAAAAAAAAGCCATTTTCAAAACAAAAGTTGGGTTCTTAATTAAAGCGAGCCAAAATTTGTTAATATATATAAGTAAAAGATAAGTACGGAGAGGCACAATATACAAAAAAGTTACTTTATTTGACAAATACATCTTATGAAATGATTTATATGTTAATGAAAAAATTTGAATAAACTTAAAGTCGGGATGTGAAAATGTAATTGAACTATCAATTTTAACGTCGAAAAAAAAACGGCATAAGGATAAATATAGGTTGGTTAAAATGAAAATTTTAAGAGGTTTCTAAAATATCATGAATAACTGTAATTTCTAGTAAATCTCTCGCAGTATTGTATTTCTACTAACTGGAAAAATAATAGAAAGGAAAAACTGAGAGTAACTTACTTGCTTCGGAGAAGAGGATAGACAAGCATGGGCCCACCGACACCGTTCTTGACGGTCTCCTTGAAAACCTTCCGATCGAACTCGGCGATGCCAGATTTCGACACGAAAATATTCAACCAAGGGTGAGGATTGTCCCATATCCCGTTGGCCTTGGCGTGCTCCTCTGCGCGCTTCACACGCAATAGAAACTCCTTGTAGCTCACGTCCACTTCGAATCTCAATCCCTCCACGAATCCCAGCCGCCCCAGCAATCTATCAGCGGCCTAAACAGATAAAATAAAGAGCAAACGTCACGGACAGACCTGAAGTCTGTAAATAGGGATAAATACAGATTCCAGAAAACGATGGCCTTTTCGGCTATTTGTGGGAACTGCGGGGACCAGTGAAGGTATTCGAAAATCCAAAGCATCAGCGACATAACATCTATTGCTACCTTTTTACCGTCATACCCCTGGAATGTTATCTCTATTACGAGAAGTCCCAACTCCCCTTCCTCCTAATTTGCTCTCCGAAAACAATGGACGTTAGCAACGCATGTGTCAGGAATCCAATGGAAGATCACAGCACAACCGTATGATCAGTTTCGAAGCCCGGAAGCAGAACTTAAAAAATGTTAATCATTTTTCACGATTTGTGACGGCGTAAAAGGGGATTAAAATCCTGTGATTTAGGAGTACGAGAAATATACCCTCCAGCATGGAACGTTCTCCACGTGGCAAGTCTTTGACTTCGGATGGGAACCAGTCAGGTTTTCAACGGTCAACAGATTGAGAGGATCCAACTTATCAGACACCTAGGTGAAAACATATAGGTCGATTCATGGCCCACAGTAGCCACAAGGAGCACACTGCCTTGGGAGGGCGAGAAGCAAGAGATTACAAGCTTCCGAGGAGGAGGAAATTGTCAAGTTCGAAAACTTTGTTACCAGATTAAAATAAAAGAGAGATGGAGAGAGAGAGAGAGAGAGAGAGAGAGAGAGAGGCTGTTACCGTATCTACAGCAGAGAGGCTGTCACAGTTGCCATAGTGAAGAGCCACTTCGAGGCAGTAGAGGACTGCGCCAGCCGTTTGGGGCAGGCGCGTCGGGTCGAATCCATGGTCGGGATAGAGCGGGACCGAGGGCCAGCCGTTGACCGGGTCATCGCTGTTCACGAAGACGAATCCCTCCACGTAATCAAACGACTCGCCGTCGGACAGAGTCACCAGCCGCTCAACATCCCGAGTGTACTCGCTGAACTCGCTGTAAACTACCCTTATCCATCTTACCTAATCACGATTAAATAAGTTAATCGCCTCAGCTTAAAAGTGTCATTCGTAGAAAAATACGAAAAATGTAGAATTCGAGTGACCACAAAAGATAATATTAGAGGATGTTAAGAATTCGGGAATATTAAGTCGCACCATGTCCGGCGCCGGCTGAATGAGAACCCGAGCGCGGGTAATGATACCGAATTGCCCGAGTCCACCGAGGGCTCCGAAGAAAAGCTCCGGATTTTCGGATTCGGAGCAAACGATTATGTCTCCCTTACCAGTCACAACCTCTAGTTCCGTTACGTTCGACGTTTGGGGTCCGTAACGGAAGGCCTGGCCGCTGACGCCGGCGTTAGATAAAGTCCCGCCGACCGTTAACCCCAAGTAATCAGTCCAGGAGCGCGGCGCCAATCCGAACTCCAAGCATTTCTCGAGCACAGATTCCCAAAGCGCCCCCCCTGAGACGTCAACGTACTTAGAGCCATTATTGAGTTCCGTGATTCGGAAATAGTTCTTCTCGGTGGCACGCATATCGAGGACGAGGCCGCCTTGGGCCATCGCCTGGCCATTGATAGAGTGGCCGTTGCCCCTCGCTGCCACCGTCAGATTCTGTGACAGAGCCGCCGCTTTGACGACGCGGGCCACGTCGTCGGCGCCGGACGGGCGGATTAAGGCCAGGGGCCTGACGGAGCTCGTTCCGCCGAAGTCCTTGGCGGCGATCGATGCAGTGACCCCGCTGGCGACGCTGCCTTGGAGTTGGAGGTCGAGAGACTTGCATATGGCCGAAGCGTCGTCGTCTGGCTTGACGTCGGCGTCGGTATCCGGCAAGAGAGGCTCTAAGCAAGCAATCATGTTTGCTTCTGCTTCTTCTGTGCCTATCTCTCTGTTTTTTTGTTTTTTTTTGCCCCACAATTTATAGAACACTAACTAACCAGTCTGCTCTGTTGAGAAACAGTTTTGAGGGGTGCAGACTTAAATAGTGAGGGATTTGCTTGGTGGTGTTTGACAGAAATTAAAGAATTTGATTAAAATGTTTGAAAGATTAATAAAAAATGTGACATCAGCCTAGCTTCAATGCGTCTGTTGACATTGTGATCCTATGAATAAAACCCTGTCTGCCACTCCCTTCTAAGATAAAGCAAACAAAATTGCAAATTTTTGTTTACTCCACCTATTTCAAGATAAATTAGTAAAAGATTTATGTAATTTTTACAGAGTTTAAGAATGATCATGCTGTGTGTTAATTGTCAGTCATGTTTTTAACATAAGTTGTTGTGCACTATTTGCCTAGTACAAAACGGAATAGGTTGAAATACAAATGGTTACATAACGTCGAAAGAATCATCAACTTACTTCATCCAAAAAGCCGAGGAGCTTTTCCAAAAACATTAGGATAAGATTGAAAGTAAAATTTTATTGATTGTAAGCTAAGAAGTTTTTTGGTTGATGGGGGACCAAATGGAGGGAACACACAACAAATACTTAGCTATATTTAATTGGGGGTGAACCTTTTCCTGAATTTAGAATGCGTCATTCTCTTTTCTAGCTAAAGGGTGATGCCATTTTTAACCCCCCAAGTTAGTGACAAGAGCACACATGACCCTCAAATAGTAAGTACAATGTAATATAGGTAAGTACGTACCTCGGATATGCTTGCCTGCTTGCCCCAAATTATTTCACTGACGCACTCGGACCATCACATGACCTTCATCCTCCTTTCATTTTCCCCCTTAACTTCACTGGAACTTAATTATTTTTTTATTGGTAAATAAAATAAATTTGTTTGGAAAGCAAAAAGAATTAGAGCAAGGTCGATCCCTGCTTAAACAAGATTAAGACAACCAAAACCCATACACAAAATTTAAGAAAAATGCAATCCCAATAAAAGAAACTATAGCTCCAAAAAACATAGGAAAAATCTTGCGTGAAGCAGGCCTAATCAGGCATATGGACACGATTTGTTATCTGTAATAGATTTGTCAATTTCTTACATCTTTGTCGATTTGGCAGAATAGCTAGAGTACTGACAAGGGGCGGGGCATGGTTGGGCATGAGTTTGAATCATAGTTGGCCCCTTCATTTTTTTGTTTTTTGTTTTATAAATGCTACTCGTCCCTTAAATTAAGATTTATGTTACGGATTTGTTCTGAAACTAAAAAAATATTATATTATTTGTCCTCTAATTATGTAATTATTACACTATTCATCCTGTTATTAAATTTTCTGTTAAAATGGACAAAAAATGTAAAAAATAAGTTTTAACCCTTAAAAAGTTTTTTTTTATCACAAAAAGCTCAAAACTTTTACATCTTACAATCAAATCACTTTCTCTTTTGTACATGAATGAATCTGTAAGCAGCTAGTATTTCATTTAGTTACTACTTACCTGCGATCCCATAACTCACTCATAAATCCATAATTTTCATATATTTGGATTCATGGGTTTTGCGAAGCCATGAATCGGCAAGACGATGAGGCCGTCCAAGTGCAACAATTGTATCCCTTCGACTGCACATGCTCTAGCCTGTGTCACCGTCTTATCAACAGTAATCCGGCAGCGAGACATACTGTGAGTCCCCGCCGACAATCTGTTGCTGGTTCAGGACGGGTGGGTCAATGAACGAGTACCGGATAAGAGTCTGACTGGACAGGTGCTTGGCATATATGAGCTACGTCGACTTGGACACAAGTTTTCCGGTGAATAAGTAGTTAAACTAGGGACTTGAAATCGAATGGGCATTGCTGCGAGAACCACTCTGTAATGAATCTGCTCGTTGTGAGGGTCTGGCGAACTTGAATTTCTAGCTACAACATGGATCGGTGAGATGAGAATGAATCAACTTCTCCGGCAGCGGTGCCAACGGCATCTATAGCCAATGTCGGCAACCACGACTGCTTGCTCCGCTACAGGCCTAGAAACTTCGTCTGCTACAAACCCAGAAAAATTCAATGATAAATTGAAGGAATTGTTCGATAAAGAGAGGATCTTAGCTGGTATGCCAAAAAACAGAGGCCTGGGGGCAGGTTTGACGGGTATTTTGGGGAATTCAATGAGAATCGAAAGGGGAGGGGTGGGCAGAGGAGGCCAGGGAGGAGGAGGAAGAGTAAATTTAGTCTAAGGAGAGTAGATTTAGAAGTTTAGGGTTTAGAATTATTAATTGGAGAACTTTGAGGGCCAAAATTGTAATTAAAATTTTATTTTAATGTTATTTAATGTCATGCCATCAATTTTCATCCAATTTAACGGTAAAATTGATAGAAAGCACTCAATTGCGACACGCTATATGGGTTTAGATAGTTTGATAGGACAAATTTAAAGGTCAGATATCAATTTGGGACAAAAAAATAAGCTAGGGTAGCATTGGTGGGCTTTACCCATTTTTATACTATGTATTATTTTCACATTTCTACTATTTTTTTAACAAAAATAATATTATTTGAAAGTTAATACTATATATTTTTAATAATCACCTGAATAATATTTTTAAATGTAAAGTTTTGGTTAAGTTTTTAATTTAAAAAAATATATATTAGATACTATATAAACTAAATACTTTCAATATATTATTAATTATACTTGAAACGAACAGACACTAAGTACTTTAACTTTACGCTCTCTAAATAGTGATTATATCTAAGTATTAAAAAACTAAATATGGTTTGGACAAAGTTTTGGTAGGAAGAAGAAGAAAATGGTTGACGGAAAACTATTGATTTTGGTTCAATGATTGAAAGAAAGTAGAAAAGGTAGTTTGATTGCAAGATGTAAAAGTTTTTATGTTTTTAAGGCAAATAGAAAGTTTTTCAAGGGTTAAAAAACTTGCTTTTCACATTTTTTTTAATAAATTTTTACTGAAAATTTGAAGGCTGGACAAATAGTGCAACATTTTCATAATTAAAAGGTAAACAATATACATTTTTTAGTTCCAGAACAAATCTGTAACATTGGTCTTAGTTCAAGTACGATGAGTGTCATTTATCTTCTTTTTTTTTTTCATTTTTTTCCCAAATTGTACTTTCATTTTTGTTTTGTTATTTTTCCTCCAAATTTTGCTATTGTTTTTTTTCCTTTCCTGTTTTTTTTTTCTCTTTTTTCTTTTTTATTTACATTTCTTTTTCATCTTTTTCCATTTTTTTCATTTTTCTCCCAACTTTTTTGTTTTTCTAGTTCTCTTAATTTTTTCCAATTTCCTTGCACATCTTTGTTTTTTTATAAAATAAAAAAAATTGATAAAAGAACTAATAACAACTAACAAAAAAATAAATAGCAATAAATAAAAAAATATATAGGAATTGAGAAAAAAATTAGAGAAGAACAAATAGCAATGCATAAGAGAATATGTAAGAACTGAAAAAATATAAACAAAAGTGCATGAGAGTTAGCAGTATAAGAACAAATAAGACAATGAATATATTCTTTTCCATTAAAAATGTGTTTTTTTAAATTACACAATTATTTTTTTTACAGATGAAGATATGTTGGACAAATAGCAACTAATAATGAATCTAGGAAAAAAAAAAGAATAGATCTTGTATGATGATAGAATAATGGAAAGATGAAAACAAATCAGACATTATTGAGAACATATATCTAAAAAAGAACAAATCACAATTCATAAAAAAACAAATAATTTTTATAAAAGAATATATCTAATAAAAGAACACATACGAACTAACAAAAGAACTCATGATATACGATGTGTGCTAAGTGCATACAAGACTTCCTAAAAAAAGCATAATAGTATTAGCTATTTGTACAACTAAATTTGATTAAAAACTCAAAAGGAGGAAACTTGGAGTCATTTAACATAAAAACAAAAACATAAAAGAAAACTTGTTTAACTGTTTATGTCTCTAAGGTTTATACTAAGATTCAAGCCTTTTTCTGAGAGTCCTGTCTCTTTTAATGACACTAAATTACTAGCAACAGATTTTAATATATAGACAAATTAGGTGTTTGTGTACGATTCTATGGTGGTAGATCATAAAATTATTATGCTATTAAGTCCTCCAAACAGTAATAATGTGAAAACTGAATGCGATTTTATATCTATGGATGCATAGAATATCACCAACATAAATTACATAATTAAAAAACAGTATGTACTACAAGATCAAAGCCAGTGAATGAAGAAATAATTCCCTAGCGACTGAAGTAGGATTGAAAAAGGTGGTGACAAAGACCATAATCGCTTTATTTATGGCACCTTGTTAAATGAGTAACTAAATCATTCAATCACTTAAATAGCAATTGAAATGTTTAATTGCTCATCTTAAATGTTTTTTTAATATTAATTGAAAGGTATAAAATTAAAAGACTAATTCAGTTAAAATATCTAAATTAACTGAAATTTTTTTAAAAGCAAAGTAAAACAAAATTAAAATCAACTAAGGTGCTAATTTGTTTTAGCGTAACCGTACTCCCGATATATGTTCTCAATAATGTCTGATTTGTTTTCATCTTTCCATTATTCTATCATCATACAAGTTAAAATATCTAAATTAACTGACCCCGAACTCTCGCAGACCAATTTTAAGGTGTCCAATCGACCTAAGTAAACAGATTGGTGGCGACTCCAGAAAACCCGACGTTGCCACAATCATTAATATAAAATTCAATGTAATACAATATATTTATCCTAAACGCGAAACAAGTAAAGGAAATGAAATAGGAAGAATGAAGCAATATGGGAAATGAAAATATTTAAAATAAATATATCACAATAGAGAACTTGGAAAATGAAGCAAAAAAAGAAATGAATGAGAGAAAAGTGATGCATGTGTTGGGCAAGAAAAGGGATTATAATGCTCAGGGAAGTGATGAGAAATACAAGGAAGATTAGAAGAGTATTGAAGTGAGTGGCAAATAGGACAAGAAGAAAAAGAAGAATGGATAGAGTGAGAGAAAGAAGGAAGGGAAGAAAAAAAAGAAAGAATAAAAGAAAGAAGGGGAACCATAGGAGAACAAAGAGAAGAAAAAAAAAAGAAGGAAGAGAAGAACGAAAAGAAAGACAAAAAGAAATAGACAACGAAAGAAGAAAAAAAGAACAAAGGAGAATATGAAGAAGGAAAGAAAGACGAAGAATGAGGAAGAAGAAGAGGGCAACGTGTTTTCTGGTTGTAAAAAGATTGAATAGGCATTTAAAAGTTAAAGAGCTATTGAAGAGTGGCTAAGGGGGGAAATTTTTTTAAATTGAGCGACTGAAAGGTGACTAATAGAGAAAAGTTTTAAAGAAGAGCAATTGATAGGCAACTGGACAGATGACAACTAACCAGTTTCAATTGCTCTTCATGTGAGCTCCATATTTGAATGACTGAAGGGCGACTGACTAATAGATCTCAATTTGTATAGTTAAAATTGTTGACTTTTATTATTTTTTAGCTTCTTTTTCTACATTAGCACACCATATTTTTTTTGTCATTTCTTACTTTGAGCTTTCATTTTGTGGGGTGGATAAAGGAATCGAAGCATCAGATCTAATTGGAAGCGATAGTAGGAAAAAAAGAAAAGTGCGGACAAACAGTTTATTGAAACTACAACCCCAAGTGGCATTACAACCCCCTAGTTCAATAGTGCTAGAAGATGATGTCATGACTTGGGTGTTGCGGCTCCAGTGATATTTGAGTTTTAGGCACTACAGCTCCTCACGTTCATTCTTTGAAGCTGAGGAACCCCCTGTATCTAGGTTTTGTGATCCCCCACATCCTATTTTGAATCAAGACTTGCAATTGGTAGGAGGAGTTTATCTTTGCGATGCATGGTGATGAGAAGGAGGCTTATATTTTGGAAAAAATCTAAACTTTGGCATTTTCTTTTTCCTCAAAACTTGAGTTAGGTTTTTCATTCTCCATCATTTCTTGCATTTTTCATCTATTGGAAAAATTTTGGAACACAACTTGAGGAGCTAGGAAAATAGGCTTCAAGAGGGTTCTTAGGTTTTTCTTCCTTCTTCCATTTGTATTTTATTTGGATGCTATGTTCTGTATATCCATGAATGGTATAAGTTTGCATATGAAGTATTTTTCTTAATCTTTCTAGTAGTTTGCATATGAAGTAGTTATTCATGGAAGTTGCCTCAGTGTTGTTCTTTTTTTGAGCTTATTCATGTATGTGATTGATCTTCTTATACAAGCACTCTAATCATATCTTTGTCTTAAGAGAGAAGAAGAAATGGTGGAACTAGAGAAGAACATAATGGGTTAGTTAGATTAGAGGCAATCAAGCTTCCCATTAGGTGTAATTGAAGACTTAGGGCTTAAAATACACTAATTTGACTTGTGAGCATAAGGAAGACTCATAATTAGATTATAGGTAAGCAAACTTTTATCTTAAGAAATAGTTCTTAATTTTAGAATCCTTACACCACACTAAATAGTGACAACCATAATTCCTCAATCTAACTTGGGTAGCAAGGTTAAGTATTGTCATCCTAAGGGGATTGCTGAGTTTAAAACTCAGTCTAATCTAAGTGGGTTCAAGTTAGAGTAAGCATTCTCTATCACATTGAACTTTGTTTCCATTCTTAATCTTTATAGCTTTCACATTTTAACCAAAACAGACAATAATTGCTCTTGTTTTGATTTAGTTCATCGAGTAGTTAGGATTTGTTGTTCATTGTGGAATCAGACTATCTCTTAGGACAATACCTAAATTCACTACTTGTGCACAAGACACTGTATACTTGCATGTGAATTAGGGTTATATATTTAAAGCACTTGTGTTTCACTACACTGATTATTACTAGCAATTGAAAGTTAGCCGCCTCTTTTCAGTTAGGGATAGGTATAGAATGTCACCACCTACCCATGACACACACACACACACACACACACACACACTTTACGATCATAAGCCTACTGTGTTCATTAATACTTTAAAATATTTTCACAAATTCTAACTCAATCCTGAGCCTAAGTACCTTTAGTACTCTGTGTATTATGTGTGTATGGGCAGCAAGAAATTCTTAACCATTTTACTAGAAAGGCTCAGAAACATCTTGCAAAACTAATAAAAACAGGTCTAAAGTACCATAGGAAGGTTGTTGTCTAAAGAAAAATAGATGTGTTAAGCCAAAGGTGAAATATTGCTTTCGAACTTAAGAATTTAACCCCAAAACCTGTGAAATTTGGATTGGGGTGCAAAAATGATAATTTGAGCTTATAAATCTGGTTTAAATGGTCCAACATGTTTTAAATACATAACTAAACATGTACATGTAGTTCCAGCCCAAAACTAAATCTCTATTTCAAAGTTGAACCATCGATCAAACTTCGTGATCATTAAGCAAAAATCCACAGAAAGCTTAGTATATCTCATATAGATAATTCAAATTGGTTTATGGGCAAATGCTCATGATTTATTGCTGGAAATATTGCTAAGCAAACCAAGATAGATCAATTTTTATTTGAAAGTACATGAAACAGCCTTTATTTTAGTATTTCAGCTTTACAATTCCATTACAAAATCATGACTTGTATGCATTCAATAATAACAACTAAAAACCAATCTTTAAATAACTAAATACAAGTAATTGGTGACTGGTTGTAGCCTAAGAATCCCTACGCTCAGTACAGGAACTAGAGCTTAGAAGCTCCTATCTAGGACTATTCTTCAAGCATGTCTTTTCAATTCCTTCATTATCAAGTTAGCCATGTTATCAATGTCATAATCTTTACCATAACAACGACATCACATGCTCTAAAATATATCCTATTAGTATTTATTAGCTAAGAGTACTAAATTGAGCCACTGTTAAAGTAATAAAAAATAGTGATCTAGAACCAACCCGTATTAAAATTTAAAATTAGGAACAAAAAAAACACTTCTAGCAATAATAAACATATAACAATAAATAGACTATGCACCCTGCAAAATAAATATACATGGGGTGAATTTTCAAAGAAAACTCAATAAGGAACTTAACACAACTAAGTGCTTAATATAAATAATTCACAATTCTCTACTGTAGCAACAAAGTTACTCAGTAATTTCCTTGCAAACCCCAATACCATTTTTGAGATCTCATTCTTGGTTCAATACAATATGCTCATTAATTTGGTGTCCCAAAAATACTTAACCCCTACGCTTGCTTTTTCTTGATCATCTGCAGAAGGATCAGATTACCTAAGTCTAGTTTCTTTAGGACCTATTACCTCAGTCTAATTTCCTTAGGACTTATTAACTCAATCTAATTTCCTTAGAACTTATTAACTCAGTCCAATTTCCTTAGAACTTTTTAATCCAATATTTCCTTTTTGAAAAACCATGAGCACTTAGACAACTTTTGTCCCATGGCCTTATAACATTTTCAATAACATGCAATGTTAAAAAACCATTACATTAGCAATTAAACATTAATCTCAAAAGAAGTTCACGTTCCTTACCTTCTCACCTTCTTTTCAGGTTTTAGGAATTCCATCTCCGCCACTAGGGTCCTACATTGCCCTATCTTAGCTATGAAGGAACCTTTTTGCATGTGCAGCCTGAGCCTTCCCAATGGCAACTCTTATAGCCAATGGATGAACTTATCAATGGCTTCTTTGAATGTATATTATACCTTCTATGATCAAGAGAAACTAGAAACCATTAGCCCAATTATATAGTAACACTCATTGACAAGAGAAAAACACCTTACTTATGAAATTAAGACCAAGATGGCTTGAATTCCAAATTAGATTGCTGTTCGGCAAGCTCCCAGCAATTATTTGCTATTTTCAATCAAAGCTAAGCTTGAGAAGATTATAACAATAAGGCAACACAATTCTGTGTTGCTCGTATGATAGCCCGATAGTTTAATGCTCTTATACATTGAGTGGGATTAACCTCCCATTACAGCCTTTCATCTTCCCAATGTTCCTCGGTTGAGTCCCTAGTCTCAATTTCTTCTCATTTACATCCATGTACTCTTTTAAAGAAACTTTTCTTAATTATTCACTTTAGTCCTTACTCTTGTCAAATTCAATCCTTAACTCTTCCATTCTTTGTAATTGAGCAACTTTATATACAATCTAGACTAACACTTATTAGTCTGGTATATTTTGGTTCTTGGCAAAAAACTCAATAAATTAAGTCACTTATCCAAGTGCTTAATCTAAGCTCAGTTGCACTTCCTAAATTTACATACCACAAGGAAGCAATATCCAAAATTACATCCATAATTCCTTGACCATATTATTTCATAATAGATGAAATTTCCTTACTCTTTAAGTTTTCTAACTTAATTAGGCACCTAAACCTAATCACCTTAAATTATCCTTCATAAGTCCTTAATTTTTAAGTACAACCAATCCATGTTGACTTTATAAGGTGATTTACCAGGGATGGGGATTTGACAATTCTCCTCTCCTAAAAAAAATTTGGTCCCTTAAATTTACTTGACTCATCGATTTCCAACATTTATACCCTTCTAACGTCGTAGGTTCATCATTCCAGATGACCAATCTGAGCTATAATTCCATTCAAGGAACTCTTATGCCTTGTCATAGCTTTTTCATAAACCACACACAATCTCAGTTCTATTAACCTAGCTTTCAACTGATTTCAGTTGGTAGTATTTTAAGACTTTTAGCAGATCATTATTCAATTAGTTATATTGTATTGCTTATGTCTTACATGGACTTAAATTATTTTTTCAACTTCTAGCAGTAACACTACAATAAAAGTCTTAAGGTCACATACTTATTTCTGCTGTTGCCTGCAGCTTAATTTTCTATTTACAATCTTGAACTGGTTAGCTGGTTTTCATCTAAACCTTTGTTGAGGACTTAACAGTACCTTTCTTGTTCATAGATCAAGCATTCTTCCTTTTAAAGTTCTAGTAGTACTTATAACTTGAAGATTTTCCAGCAATTCATCATTCAATTATAACCTTTTGTTGATGGCTCACTAACATTTTTGCTAATCTTTACACATTGTAAATCTTTAGCTTTCTTTTTATGGAATTCAAAGCTTGGAACTCCAGACAGTGATCTTTTAATGATTTTCACTTTCTTGAGAATCTTCTTCAATATTAACTTCCCAACAAATTTAAGTGCAACCATTTAATTCTTTTGTTGTTGCCCCAAACTGCCTAGGTGCTTTTCATGCAACAATTATTTTTATCCTCTTGTTTAGTCCATTGATCTTGCCTTTCTTATTGCCTAAGGCAAACAAATGTAAGAGCCAATGTGGCTGTAACCAATGTGCAAACAGTATGTATAATCTTCATGTATTTAGCTAGACTTATTTGATTCTAGCCAGGTCTCCTTAGGCCTTATGCTCAGAAATGTCTAACACATATATACACATTACTCATGCATGCATGAGTTAACAAAAAATAGTGACCCACTATGTGCTGGTAACCTAATAGTTATAACCCACCATGTGCCTAAGTCATAGTGCTTAACCCAGTGTCTCACTCTACATGGCACCCACTTATTAGATTCATCTAGCTTTACACTGTTGTGGCCATAGCTTTTTATCCCTTTAATGTCCTAGACAACTTGTTCTGATACCAGCTATCACCACCCACCTATGATACACAAACATTTTACAAATCATAAGCTTGTTGTGTTCAAAAATTCCTTGAAATATTTCAGAAAATTCCAACTCAATCCAGAGCCTAAGTACCTTTGGTACTCTGTGTATGTATGTGTGTGTATGGGCAACAGGGGATTCTTGACCATTTTATAAGAAAAGCGTAAAAATGTTTTGCAAAACTAATACATATAAGTCTAAAGTACCATAGGACAGCTGTTTGCTAAAGAAAAAAAAAAGATGTTTTGAGCCAAAGGTGAAATCTTTGCTTTCAAACTTGAGAATTTAACCCCAAAACCTGTGAAATTTGGATTGAAGTGCAAATATGCCAATTTGAGCTTATAAATATGGTTTAAATGATCCAACATGTTTTAAATACATAACTAAACATGTACATGAAGTTCCAGCCCAACACTAAATCTCTATCACAAAGTCAAGCCATTGGCCATATTTTGTGATCATTAAGCATAAATCTACAGAAAATTTGATATATTTCATATAGATAATTCAAATTGGTTTATAGGCAAATTCTCATGATTTATTGTTGGAAATATTGCTAAACAAACCTAGATAGATTAATTTTTATCTGAAAGTACATGAAACAACCTTTATTTCAACATTTCAGCATTATAAATCCATTACAAAACTGTGACTCGTATGCATTCAACAATAGCAACTACAACCTAGTCTTTAAATAACTAATTACAAGTAATTGTTGACTAATTTTTAGCCTAAGAATCCTTATGCTCAGTACAAAAACTAGAGCTCAGAAGCTTCTATCCAAGATTATTCTTCATGCAAGTTTTTTCAATTTCCTTCATTGTTGACTTAACCATGTTATCAAAGCCACAATATTTACCACAACAGCCACATCACATACTTTGAAATATATCCCATTGTTTAAAAAAAATTCAAATTATGCTGTTTTTAATGCATTAGTTTTATTTTTACAATTGTTTTTATTTAAAATCAATATCATTTGAAAGTTATACCTTACCCACCAATTAATCATTTAAATAATTTTCATTAAAAAGTAACTAATTTTATATTTTTTTACCCAATCAAAAATAAAATCAATGAGAAATTAGCATTTTTTAAAAAATAAAGATAGTTTTAAATTTCTCAAAATGTGTGATCTTTTTAATTAATATATAGGTTAAGTGAATAACTATTAAAAGATAATGGATATTTAATCATAAGGAAACACAAACTTGAATCGATCCAGTGACTTGAACTGACCCACTTGAACCCAAATCCAATATGACTTGATTTGACTTTAAAAGTCAACGACCTGAAAAAAACCTAAACTTGATTGAAGTGAAATTCAAACTCAAATGACCTAAATAAGAAATATCTGAACTCGGAATGACCTAAACTAGAAATGACACGAACCTGAGACTGACATGACCCCGATGACTAGACCCCACATAAACTGATTTTAACCTAAATCAATAAAAATATTTTTTTGTATATTGTTTACTTATCTAAATTACACATTAATTATCACAATAAAATTTAAGAAACTTTAAAATACTATAACAATATTTTTATTTAGGGATTTTGAAGAATAAATTAACAAAATAATATATTTTATGTTGGGGGTCTTCTAAAATTTAATGATATAGAGATTTGCTTATACATCATTTTGAAGCATATAATTAACACACTGGTCTTATTTGATAGATAAATTGGACGTTGACTAATCTAGATAGAGTAACAATAGATCCATTTAGGAAAAATTTCATTTACCGCAAACAAGTTTTTCTTTTCATTTTCTTTTTATTGGTAATCTTGCACAAATTTGTTAAAATATTGAATACTTGGATTAGTTATTTAGGTTTCAAATTTCAAGTTTACCGCACAAACCTGAATTGGTAAATATAATATTAATTTAATATAGTTAATTGTTTTAAATTAGGGCATTTGAAATTTAATTTAATTAAAATAGTTCACTTCATAGTTTGAAATTTGATTCAATTAATTTCAAAATTTTCAAATTTGAGTATTTTTATGTCAAGTCAAATTAAATTTTTTAATAATATTTTCTTCCACTAATATTAACATTCCTGCCCTAACCCGTATTACTAATATTCCTATCTTGTATAAGTAGGAATGATAAATATAAGATTAGTCTTCAATTATTTATCTTTGAATTTGAATTTAATTTATCCTAAACCCTAAACCTAAACCTAAACCTAAAACTCTAAACACTTACCTTAACCTAAACCATAAATCCTCAATCTTAACCGTAAACATTATACGTAAACCTAAACCCTAAATCTTAAATCCTAAATCCTAAATCCTAAATCTTAAATCCTAAATTTTATTTTTTTCCCCTAATAGACCCTCCACCGTGCTCCTGCCTAAAGCACCTCCATCGCCAACACCGGAATCGCAAGAATGTCATCACCAGCATAATTTCGGTCAACTTCCATGGTATCGTCCAGTCTAGTGAGGCCAAGGGGAAAAGGTGAAAGAAGAGGTTCACCTCTTCTTGGTGTACTAAAGTTTGCTGCTCCCTTACTGAACCCGATTCCAAATGCAAGCAGTCAGATTCGGCCAGAGCCAAGGATTAGTCAACAGATGCTTTTCGGCTGCCACTCATGAGAATGTCTAAAAATGAGTTCAAGTACCTTTTTATCAGTTCAACAATTCTGTTGTGACCAAGTTGTGAGGCAACGGGTGTGGTGTAGGTGTCAGAGGCAATGAATATTGGAGGCAGCGGGTATTAGAGATGGTAGGTGTTGGAGGCAGTGGGCGTGGGGTGGGTGTTGGATTCTATTAAAAACAAAGGATAAATTGCTTAAAGTCTTTAAAATTTGTTAAACGTTATATTTATCACTTTGAAATTACAAAACTTGCAACTTTTAGTGGTTAATGATCAATTTGAGCCTATTTTGAAACATTAGTGGTGGGAGATTAGGCTAAAAGGAAATTTTAGTGTTAGATCTGAGTTAAAGCCTAAACATTAGTAATAAATTTGAGACTTTTGCCTTTTCATTTTTGTAAATCAATTTTGTGCACTTGTGCGAGACTAGAAGACAATATACAATAAATTATAAAAAATTGAAGCCATTTTCCAATGAAATGAAGGTGAATGAATGATTTAAAATGACAGTTGAAGGTTTGGTAGGAATGGTGCTTTATACCCCAAAAGATTTGGTTGGTTTAGTGAAGATTGTCTCGACGGCCGATATAACATAAATAAAAATCTCACACATTTCAGCTGGATGGGACGATTCCTTGTCAAACCCTAAATTTATAAAATTAACTCTCCAAGAAGGCAACCAATATATATATATAGACTGGAAGTCAAGTACTTCACCTCTCACATATACTTAAATGTATAGTTATAATTCTTCAAATCGATTATTATAATTAAACTTGAGGACTGCTTGAGACAGAGTACTGGTTATTGAAGAATTTAATTAATTATAGGATATTTTATTTGATTGATTGGTCAACTAATTTTTTAGTGCTGGGGAAAAATCTTTCTTCTCAATAAAAAACGCAGAGCGAATAGAAAGTAAGTCCAGTATTTAAATCGTGAATGGTGATTTCAACATCAAGTATTCTATATAAAGTCAACGATTTTTGTTTTTTCCATTTTTTTTTTTCAGTTTAGGATTACCCATCCATCTATATATATGTAAAAGAACGTAACAGCTTAACCAGCTTTTACTTATCTATTCTATACATGCACCCTGAACCTGCTGTGTCAATTAGTTAGATCGGGTACATGCCGGCTAGCAAAATTGTGTTCTATCGCGTCTTATCTAATTAGGGCTTAAAATGTGCAAGTAATTAATTTTAATTTTAAACAAAACTAACCAAGCCACATGCAAAATTAATAATGCAATAGAAATAAACGTGCATGTCACGGTGACGAACGTGTCGCGGATTGATTCCCTATTCCCTGCAAAGGCTTAAATCATAATTATTTAATAGTAGTTAGACACGATGTTTGTGCCCACTATTATATAATACTGTTGCTATAATAATGTCAAGCTTAACTGAAAAGCATTTATACCAGCTATTTTTAGGTTCATATGATGGTTTTACGTTCATGCATCTTGATGTGGAGATCATGTGTGAATATTTATTGTGGCGTTGATAAACTTTCTCGTGTGTATATGGACACAGCTTGTCGTGGCAATTAATACATATGGGGGAGGATATATAGGAAATTAGATCAATCCAAAGGTGAGCAAATGCTCTTAATAGTAGAGACAGGAGAGCGAAATTCTGAAGTGCACTGAAGCGCATGTGCACATATTAGATGACATTAGAAAGGAGAAGTTTTTGTTTGAAAGGAGTATTTATGGTAGTTTTGTTTGGTATGTTGTCAGATTTGATTGGAAGATTTTTAGAAATTAACTTTATTCAAAATTTATAATTATAACAATTTAGTTTGTATTCATTTCCTTTTTTATTTAATTCATTGATTTTTGTTTCTTCTTTCCATTTCTCTATTTGATTTTTTTTTTTTACCAATTGTCGTTATATTCATGGTTTCAAGTGAGGAGTTAAAAGGTCTAAGTAACCATGTTATTAGACTTGAACAAGCGACCTAATTCCTATTTATTCAACGTGGGGGGTGAGAGCTTGAGCGAGGCAATGGTATATGTATTGGTGATGTTTACAGTGAAGATTTCATTGTTAATAATGGTAATGAAGCCAATGATAGTGTTGATTATGGTACTGGTGGTGACGATGAGTTTGGTGATTTTATTTTTTTATAGCAATTTTATTTTTTCGTGTGATGATTTTGCTACACAGATTAATATATTTTACTTCCAATTTAATACATTTCACATATAGTCTAATACATAAATCACATAGTTTAATACAATTCTCTTCCTGTCTAATACATTTCCCATACAATATTGGTGACAATGGGTTTGGTGGTTTTATTTTTTTGTGGCAAGTTCATTTTCTCATGCGATAATTTTGCCACACAGATTAATATATTTCACTTTCAGTTTAATACATTTCATATATAGTCTAATACATAGACAACACATTTTAATATAATTTACTTTCAGTTTAATACATATCCCACACAGTTTAATATATGTCACTTTCAGTTTAACATATATCCCATACATATTAATGCAATTCACTTCTAGTTTAACACATATCTTACACAGTTTCATACATAACTCACACAATTTAATATATTTTATTTCCAGTTCAATACATTTTACATTTAGTTTAACATATATCTCACACAGATTAATACAATTTACTTCAAGTTTAGTACATATCCCACACAATTCATTTTTAATTTAATACATATCCCACACAATTTAATATATTTTACCTACAGTTTAACACATATATCACACATATTAATACAATTCACTTCCAGTTTAACATATATCCCACACAGTTTAATACCTTCATTTCTAGTTTAATACATTTAACATCTAATGTAACACATATCCCATACAGATTAATACAATTCGCTTTAAGTTTAACACATATCCCACACAATTTCATACATTTTCCACACCCGTTTCTTGTTACATCATCGCTCCGATCCTTTTGCATTATAGATTTGTTGCCACATATGTATATATACAAAACTAGAAGAATACATTTAAAATCCAAAAGTATACATATATATTTATGTTTTTATAAACTCATAAGTATACATATAAACCTGAGAAGCATACATGTATATCCATATTCTTTACAAATCCAGAACATACATATAAGCCTCAGAAGAATACATATATATATTTGTGATCTTTATAAACTTAGAACATACATAAAAAAAATCTTAATCAAACATATAAAGCTTCAATTAGAGACATAAGTCTCAAATTTCAAATTAGTTCTTCATAAACTTATGTTATTTTGCAATAAAAAAAACATAAACTGTGTATGCCTTTTCATGAATCTCACCCGTTAAATCATTTTCTTTTTTACCAAAACCAACCCAGAAACACACAATGAAAACCCACCAACCAAACATAACTTATTCGATTCCCTAAACCCCAAAGGTAAAAAAAACCATGAAAACCAGTAAAAAACGCCTTAAATCCTTTCGAACCTTCTATGGAACTCTTTCTTCCTCGTTGAAATCAGCACCTTCGCTCACAATCTCTCATTGTCTGAGTCATCTCACTTTACAACAAGACTACCAGATCTTGATTTTGAGATAGGCAAAGGAATCAAATCGAAAAGGGAAATGGTTTCACTTTGTTGGCAACAACAGACATAGAGAAGGGGAAAATAGCGCGTCTGATCATGGGCTTAGGGTATGAGAGTGATTTAGGAGGAATTTGTACAAGAATGGTTTTAAATCATGTAACTTCTTAATCTTTTCCCCCAATCTTCACATTTTCCTCTCTTTTTCAAACTCTAGGTGATGGATGGTGACCATTAAGAACACTAACGGTGTTATTAAGTGTACAAACACCAAGGTAGATAATCTCTAATCTCCGTCGAAGAATGATGGCAGAGCAACACTAATTGCATGTGTCACGGCACATGTACTGGTATGTTACCATTTACATGTCATGCCGTGTCGATAGATATGTAAAATGGCATAAATGTGCCGATGGCGAGTTTGGTTGACATTTTAAAAATATTTGAATTTCATGTGTTGGGTCAGTTTGTCTTGTCATGTGTCATGTGTTGGTATGTTTGCACAAGTGTCAAATGGGTAAATGACCATTTTTATCCTACTAACAATAGAAACTTGGCTAGTGTTAGGGGTAGAATGATCTTTGGCAAAAAGGGCAAATTTCGCACTCATGTTTATGAAAAAAGTAGATCGGTCACTATTGTTTTTTTATAGTTAAATTAATCGATCATCCACGTTTTCTTTTTTTATGAGCTTGCCAACTATTATTACGTTGTTCATGTGGGATGAAGATATGACAAGTGTTGTATACGTGGTAAGCCAAAGTGGAAGATGATACGGGACATTTTATCCTAACTTAACCCCTAAACTTTTGTCCAATACTACTAATACCCCCTAAACTTTGTGTCTTCTCTTTTTCACCATCTTCTTCCTCTTCTCCCTCTCTCTCCCCTCAGGTGCCGCCACACTTAGCTCCTATTTCTTTTCTTGTCCCTTTGTTTTTTTCGCTTCCCCATGTCTTTCTCACTTCCCTCCAATTTCATCCAATAATAATTGTTGAAGTTGAAGCATTTCACCCTAAATTACTCCCCGTGCACGCCCATCCAGGTAGTTGAATAAAGCACCTGGTGAAGAACAAATTTGTTAGAAAAAGGTACCAAAACTCCATCAATATGAAAAAAAAAATTAGAAAATGAAGAATATTTGTTAAACGGACCAATTGGAATATGGATTTGTAGAATGCTGGGAAACACTTCTAATTTGAGCTCCATTTGCTGTTGAAACTCATAACTTTAATTTCACCAATTGTTATCTTCTATGGGATAGGTATCTTGTAGGCAAGATAAGTAAAACTTTTAGTCTAATAATAGGGGAATATTGAGGGTAAAAGAGCTCTCGAAAGATGTTCAACTCTTGTTCGTGTTCATGCTTGTCTGTTTGGTGTAATGTTCTTCCTTTTATTGTTTTCCTTTATCTTCCTTTTGTTTTTTTTTTCATTTTTCTTGTTTTATTTTAATTTTTTAGTTTGGGACCTATGTGTATCATTAAATATAGTTTGGGTATAAATATTGTAATTTACCAAGGAGAATGGTAATTATGTGGCTTTTTATTCTAAATTTAGTGAAATATTCCATAAAATAACAGAATATTCCATCTGTTATTTACATTAGTGGGTAATCTGCACAATAAAAAATATTAGTGGCAAATACTACCAAAGAAAATACTCAGATGACCTTTTTAACTGTAAAAAAACAATACTGATCAATTTCCGTTGTAACCTAAACATGAGTAGGGTATTTAACCCTTTTGCCAATGATCTTTTTATAATACTCCCTCTGTCCCATTTATTTTGCAACATTTGGTTTTGCATGTAGTTTTAGGCAAATTTACTAGTTTTACATGTTTTTTTTATTTACCCTTCCCTTTTCTCTTCCCTTCATTAATCTCTCCAAAATTTCACCCGCCACCACCGACACATCTCCGGTGATGCCATTGGCCCTTTGTCTCAGCCCCCACACTACGTCTTCGCCACACCTCCACCGCTATCTCCTTCTTTTCAGATCTAATGCTCATAAGGATAGTTGGAATCAAGATGAAATGACAAGGAAGAAGGTGATTGGGACCGAGACAAAGCTCAAATCTACCATTTTTAAGCTTCCCAACCGACCCAAAGCTCTGATCTTTTTTTTCCCCTCTTCCTCTCCATCTCCGCTTGCTAATATTCAAGTCTCTGTAGAAAATTTTCATCACAATCTTAAAAATCAATCAAAGCTTTCGTCAATCTTGGTCACGCAACTGTCCTCGATCGGCTGCCGTCATCGATTGCACGTTCGTCCTCGCTCAGCCTTCATCATTGATCGCTGGGCCTTGATTGTTCTCGCTTGGCCTCCATTGTGAATCACTCAACCTCAGCCCTCAATCAGCCTCTATCGTCGATCATCCTCTGTCATCGATCAGCCTCCATCGTCGATCTCAAATTCACCATGTAAACCTCGTCGGATGGGGGAAAGAGATAGAGCTGAGATGGGAAATACAAGAGAGGGAAAAAGAGCGGAGTTATTGTCAGGGGATTGGTTAAGTTAAGGGTATAGTTGTAAATGGAGTGTAAAAAAGTTACGTAAAAAGGAAATGGTGCAAGAGTTTTGGGACTACCTAAAAAGGAAAGTGATGCAAAATATATGGGATGGAGGGAGTAAATTGTTAAGAGTTTTTTTACAGTTTGTCAGTTAACCCTGAACTTTAAATAATATTACCCTTGCCCCATGAGGTTATTAACAAATTAAAATAAATTAAAATGAGAAATGTTGAAAATCAATTTATTTTGAAAATACAAGGTAAAACAAAATTGCTACATGTTTGATAATGATCCTAACAAATGAGTTATTAGTAATTATTTTGAAAAAGTATTTTTTAACATTTTTTTGGAAAATCTTGGTATTTTCTCTTGATTTTTATTTTTTTTAGTTGGCTACAAAAAAAATTATTTTCTTAAAATATTATTCAAGTGATTATTAATTAGATATTTAAATGATATAGTTATAGATAAAAAAAAAACAATTGAAGTGGTTGGAGGCATTGAAGCATTGGCTTTCTTTTTCTTTTATTCAATTTGCATCGATCCACGGAATGACAGGTGAGGCAAAGTTGGATTAGTTTGAATGGTTCGAGGCGAGGAAGACAAGTGATTTTGGGAACAAGGTTGGGGAAGGAGGCGGTGGAGCAAGAGGGTAAGGTCAAATAAGGAGGTGGGGAGGCGGCGGAGATGGATGGGGTCGAAGTGGCACTAGCAAATAATAGAAGTAAAGAGATGAGAAGAGGAATGATATTCTTGGAAAATTGTAGATTTAAAAATTTTGGGTATAATTGTAAACTAGATTAAATTCAAGGTGGTTGGCTATAATTTTAACTGGCGGCTGACCGAAGGTGTTTAAAAAGTTGGTGGTAAGTGTAGATTTTCACACCTTAGGGGGGCAAGTGTAATATTACCTAAAGTTCATGGGGTAACTGTAAAAAATTCCTTTTTTATATTAATATCATTATTACATGTTTGTTTTATGAACAGATCTCTTTCCCAGTAAAACTTACATGGATGACCTATATAGCTCTTAGTCAATAAGCAAATTCAAATTTTTGAAACTGAAAAACTTAGCAAAAAAAAGAAAAATTTCATAAAACTTAAAAAAGGCAAAGTTGAGCTCAACTAAGGTAGAACCCTGAGCTTCATATTTGCATTTTCAGGTGGCATTGACCGCTACATTGACATTCTCTATGGCGACGTCGTAGGAATCAGAGTTGAACTCATTGTTGGCAGCCAAATGCTGGGAGATGATGTAACTGTTGCAATCTCGACATGTTTAGAGTATCCATGGTCAACAGTGTAGGTGGCATTGGCGAGGAGAGTGGAGATGAAGGATTCCCAAGTTAGTGGTCTTGGTTTGGGCAAGTTTTAATGCAGCAATTGCAAGGCCGTTGTTGAGGGCCTAAGGAGTTTCGGCAAAGGGGTCAGAGGAGAGGGTATTAGAGCAGAAGGAGAAGTCACATAAGGGGGCGAAGAGAGGCAGAGATGGTCTAGATGGATGGGTCGAAGTGGAGGCGGAGGAGAAAGGAAGTGGCGAGACAATGAGGGAAGGGGCAATATTGGAAAATTGTATATTTCTAAAGTTTTGGGCATAATTGTAAACCAAACTAAGTTTAAGATTGTTGATTGTAATTTTAACTGATGGCGTTAAAAAGCAAAGGAGTAAATGTATATTTTCAAACCTCAAGAAAACAAGTGTAATATCACTTAAAGTTTAATAAGATAACTGTAAAAACCCCAAATGTTAAAAAGTTATAAGAAATCTCTCTCTTTCACTCACTCACTCACTCACTCTCTCTCTCTTTCCACACACACACACACAAGCAAAAGGCGCTGATATCGTACTAATAAGTGGGTTTGCGTTTGGGTATACTGATTAGTTTTGTCCTCAGTTTTCTTTTTCTTCTTGTTTGCCGATACGCAGGTAAGTCATGGATAGGTTGACACCACCTGTCCAATGGTATATGCTATACTGACAGGGGAAGTCCTCTAGTTCTCCGGAATTGTTGGTTAAGGACTAAATGTTTGAGTTGTTTGCTTCACATCATTACGTTGGTATTTCATCTTGGAAGTTGTTTTCTTTGTTTTTTTTTTTTGGTTCCCTCCGTCTAGTAGTGATTTAGTAAGTTATTATAGTTAGTGTCGCTTGGCTATTTATATGTAAACTTTTGAACAAAATTTCCGGAATTTATGTTGATATATTTGAAATGTGTGAGGGAAGGGGTTCAAAAAAAAAATTAAACTTTGTTCCTTTATTGGGTTAATATCTATTGTGAGCCACATTAGTTTGCTCTGTTGTAATTGGAGGCATGAGATGCTTAGATCTTCCATTAAATGTCGGAATAGATGCCACAAGTTTGCTTTGACATTAAATGTCAGGTAATCATTACACATGTGCAATGATTGCAATTCGTTTCTTTTACATGGTGAGTCTTTCTTCCATGGATCGTACGTGTGCGTAATTGGTGAAGAGGAATATATATGTGCATGGCTTCACACACACACACACACACACACACACACACTATATATATATATATATATATATGAAGCCATGCACATATATATTCCTACACACACACGCACCTATACATACATACATACATACACATATATATAGATCCTGCTGTTCTAGGCAGAAGAGCAAGCTAGATGAGAAGCAAATATATGTTAGTTTGGTGTAGGTAGCATATTATTGTAACCGACTATATATGTTGATTCTTCTATACTCCTTCCTTAATTAGTATAGGTAGCATATAGTTTTAGTTGTTCAGTGTTATTACGCTCTTTTAATTATGTTAAAGAGTGATGGTAGCACAAGCAAAACCAAGAAGTGAAATCCATCTTTATTCCTCCATGTGTGATTGCTACCTTCAAAGAATATACAAACTGTATATCTATCTACTGCAAAACCGTATTAATTAATCACCATCAATATATATGCATGTTACAGTCTCTCCTCCCCCTGTCAATGCACCCAATATAGAACTCTCTTCCTGCAGAGCAGCGCGGGTGTTCTGGTAGTATTTTTTAATAAGAGAAAAAAAAAACATATTAATTAGCACCAGTTGTGTATCGGTACGTGACATAACACACCATTGTATACAAGTCGTTGATGGATGTCATGGTGATTACGGCATCCATGGCCACATGCATGATATATATACCATGTTGACACATTTTTATACCTCTCTACAGCTCTACTTATAAGAGCGTGAAGATTTCCTAATACCTATTACCAGTTCAAAGCATTAATTATATCCCAAGTTTTTAATTTTCATGGAAACACTACCATATCTATTTAACACCAGCTTTTTGTTATTTTATTAAATATTCATGTTACACTATTCTAGCTTAGTATCTTTTTTTCCAAAAAAATTTAAGTTGTAGACTTTAGAGATAAATAAATAAATAAATAAATAAATATATATATATATATAGTTTAAATATATAAAAGCATGCATGATGATAACGGACAAGGGAATCCGACGCAAGCATATATACCCCATCCTAAAAAGCGACACACGAATACTGTATGAAAATATATTACCAAATTAAAATTTAGAAATTAAGGCGGCAAAAGTAGCAATCTTAGGCATGAACAAATCAAATCATCAAGCTATTAGCAGCTTGATTACACAATGGGTTACATTTTTCTATGCAGTGGAACATAAAATTGTAGACTTTTCAGATATCCCTCTATTGTTTTGAATTCCAATTTTGCCACTTTTAATTATTTTCAATTTCACTGGCAAAAGTATTCCTTGCTCTCTATTATTATTATTATTGATACTAACCAAGCAAGGGGTGATAGCCAAGGCGCCGATCACCCCCCGAAGACACGGGTTTGGATAAAGCACCAACCTCGAAAGAGAAATCACCCACCACGGAAAGAAGGATGTTCGACTTCCCCGAAATCCAGCCTCAGCGTTTCTCCATTCCAGGAAACGACAATGCCAACTTCGGGGGGCCGAGTAAGTCATCCTCGGAAGTAGGGGTGTCGCCGAGGAAGGTTACATTCGGGAAATATACTCCTGTGATACCAAAAGCGACCTCGGAAGACAAGTTCTCCGAAGAGGTCTCCTCTACCAAAAAGGGGCTTCGGGAGTATGACATAAGCATTTAAGGAGCCTCTGACATATCCCCGATAATCCGCCCCTAGTCACGTCCTGACACACCGCCTGCAGGGATACTCTAGCACGCCACTCTCGGGTTTTTCAGAGCCCTAGCCTGGCAGCCCATGCCGACTAGGGGTCCTCTATTGCCCAAAAGACATGGAACGCATCTCACCGAACACGTGTCACGATCTGGGCCGGCTATCTGAGAAGGACTATTGTTATTCACCCCTCTACAAATACTTGGTAATTATTCCAAAAGAGGGGGGACATTATATGAGATAAGATATTTCTTTACTCTTGATCATCTTATTACCTCCAAAAAATATACTCACTTGGGCGTCGGAGGCTCCCCCTCGGAAAAACACTCCGGGGACCTCCTAACCCTTGCTTCCTGTGACTTTTAGGTGATCTTCTCAGAGCACGTTCGTCCCGAACCTTTCTCCATTTCCATAAGCCCCTGCTGCCTCCACCATGACACACGAAGGAGATGCCGAAAGGCATCAAGGAGAAAGAGTTACAATGGAAAAACGGATTGAACCAGGGAATGCACCAGAGAGAACTGATCCTGAGGAACAGTAATAATCGTGCAACAGGTGAATTTTTCCTTAACTGTGTGTATTTGTCGAGTCAAACTTACCATAGCTATATGGAGGGCCAAGGAACATCCAAGAGCAGTGATAGTCAGTTAAAAGAGTGATAGCTTACATCTAGGGTTGTGAAGGTATGTACTATTATAACCTAGAATAACGCCCCTTAAAGCCTAAAGTATAACTTCTATATATAATAGAGGAACAATGAGGAAAGAAACATCTATCTTGGAGGATATATAGAAAGTAGTAAGACCCATGCAAAGCCATGTTGCAATGCCCATGTTTGAAGAGCTACGTGTTGCCCCATTCACAATAAAAATAATAGGGATCTGCTCAAATTGAGATTCAATATTTATTCCTCATGAGTGGCATTGGGGTTGGGCGAATCATGGGGAAAGAATGAGTGGATAATTTGATACTACTCGAGTATTGAAAAGTTGCTGAACCAAGGTATCCCTTTTTACTATAATGGGTTGGACATGTAATAGAGCATGCCAAAAGACTTACTTATTTCTTCCTAATCACGAAGACCAAAGTGTCGAGACTAAGTAAAAAAAACCAATTCTTTTTCCAATATTTGTGATTGTTTGCCAATAATTTAACAAGCCATGTCTCAAATCGGGTAGATTATGTACTAGTCGGGGTCGCACAAAAAATCATATCATACTTAAGCAAAATCCTATCAATTCCAGAACAAGTACTTTGCTATTTCATCCACCGAATTACAATAGGGGGAATTAGCAAGGGAAGGCTATGTAGAGGAAGGCTAGCATATGGAGAGAAAGCATCAAGAAGGCACTTCTAGTGAAAAACTTTGAACTTCTGTGAAATATTGCCTAGATTCATTTTAGCACTATTTGTAGGTTTTTTTAAGGGGAAAATCTATTGGGGGTCACCTAACTTATTTTTTTGTTCTATCCGAATACATTACCTTTATTTTATCCTAGCAAAATATTTTACTTTTATTACGTGTCCTATTTAGGTACTTTTCGTTAATTTCAAAGTTAAGTTTGACGGAAAATGATGACATGACATTAAATAATACCAAAATAAATTTAAAATGATGACTTTAGTATTCACATTCTTTTCAATTACTAATTCTATCCCCTGGACTTCCACAAAATTAATTCTAACCTCAAAACCCTAACCCTCAAAAGCTCATCTCTTACCCGCCGTTGCCAACTGCCTCCACCCCAACCATCGTTGACCACCCTCTACCCCAATCGCCACTGACTGCTCTTCAGCCACCAACCCAGCCGCCAACCCCACCGCTAACCCCGTTGTTGGCCGCCCTCTTAAGGACTGACTTTTTTCTTCTCGAGACTGACTCGATCAGACGTGGACCATCTCCCTTGAATCGGACGCTGACTCCGAATCCCTCATTCTCTCCTTCCCCAAATCCCTCGTTGGTGTCGTCTTTCCCAAGCCCGGCAATTGTCCCAAACGTCACCTATGTATATGCTATCCCAATTCCCGATTTCTCATGCTTGAATTTTCTGGGTTTAATTCGACGTTTCATTTTTTGAGTTTGAAATTGTGGGTTTGATTTGACACTTGATTTCCTGGGCTTGATTGTTGCTCAGGTTTGATTCGACGCTTGATTTTTTTGGTTTGAAATCAAAAATTAGGGAATGACGGGGGAGGAGCATGGGAGGTAGCGGTGAATGGGACGGGAGGATGATTAGGCGGGTTGAATTGAGGTGTTGGTGGGGGTCGGTTGCAGGGCTGGTGGCTGGAGGGTGGTTGACAGCTGGGTTGGTGGCTGGAGGGTGGTCAACAGCAGCAACTGGGTGGGCAACTTGTGAGGTAGCTGCAATAAAGATGGAAGATTAAAATGTTTGGGGGGTAGAATTGGCTTAAGTGAAATTTTAAGGGTTAGAATTAGTAATTGAAATAGTATGAGAACTGAAGTTATCACTTTAAGTTTATTTTAGTATTGTTTAATGTCATATCATCATTTTCCATCCAATTTAACAATCAATTTGATGGAAAGTGGTTGAATAGGATGTGCAATAGGAAGATAGGTACCTTGCTAGGACAAAATAAAGATAAGGTACCCGGATAGGAAAAAAAAATAAGTTAGGTGATCCATGATAGATTTTATCCCTTTTTTTAATCAATGGGTGACATAGATCAAGAGGTAGACTCCTAGAGCAATGGACGGACTTCTTCATGATTTCCAATGCATACGCTTGCTTTGTAGAAAATTTTTTGAAATGCAGCGAAACCAATAAATTAAATCTCTGCCCCTAACTAGATGGGGGGATAAGTAACAAATTTTAAAGACTATCCACCATGGGAACAATGATAGAAAGAGAAGAACATTTCAGTGTATCCATTAATTTGCTATATTAAGATCTGATACATGAAGTTGCCTAAATTAGGGATATGCCTGAAGGTGCATAGAGAGATGGTCAAATAAGACATTAGGGATCCAGACATTTTCCCAAACTCTAATAGATAAGCCATTTCCAATATTCGACAGATGTATGACATGAGAATTTCTCAGCCATAGAGGAAACTGTCGAAAGAAAGACACATTATAAATGAGTGATTATATTTGGTTGTATATAAATAATTTTGTAGGTACTGTTAAGTTGTTGAAAATTTTTTTATTTTTCTTTATCAAATTTTCTTCAATAAAATTTTGATAAAAGTTTGAGTGTATAGTATGTCATTAGAATATATGGAAGTCTTTGTTTTTCTAAACTTTCAAAAACTCATATATTAAAATGGAAAATATTTAAAATATATTTTTTATTTTATAAAATGAGTTTTCTAATCTTAGAAATGACGTTTTCTACGTTTTTAAAACAAATTATGCATTCAAATTTTTATTAAAAAAATTAGAAAAAAATAAGAAAATTATAGACATTCAAACATCAATTTATTTTTAAGAAAAATATCACAAACAAGTTATTATTATTATTATTATTATTATTATTATTATATTGTTATTGTTGTTATATTGTCGTCGAGTCTTCGTCATCATCTCGAATAAGGCTGACGAGCTCTGACTCGTTTTTTTGGTTTCTTTTGGTTGCTGAAGTGTTTGCTGTGGCCTGTGGGTGGTGGTCCAAGCATGTCTGGACGGAACACTATCTAGACGTTTCTCTCTACATGGAAATCATTTCTCTTATTACTGGACTTCTTGTTGTTTCACATGTTTTTAACCTTTTCTCTACACTTTCGTATGAACATTGATCCATTCAGTCCTTGAAAAATTTTTTAGATTAAATCGTAAAGGTGGTTTATTTATTTATGAATGAAGTTTAATTAATTCAAGTCCTTAAAAATTATACTCCATCTGTTCTATATTTTTTACATCATTTACTTTTTAATAATTAATTTATAATTTTTTATTTTTAACATTTTAGTATATAAATGAAGAATTTTTATATAAAAATGATAAATGAAAACGTATAGTTTCTAAATATATATTTTTAATTTTTTTTAAATAAATACTAGTATAAATAAATTTAAATCAAACTAATTAAAAAAATCAAATGGTACAAAGAATATGAGACGGAAGAAGTAATAATAGTAATGCGGAGTCACGATTTTTTCCCTTGTGGGGGACACATTCAAATCATGTTAAAGCGGCTGGTGATCACTAGCTGCATAATAATAATAATAATTAATTATTATTATTATTATTGTTGTTGTTGTTGATTTTTGCATTTCCATTTTTATTAAGCTTATGCAGCCTGAAAACTATTAAGTGATAACTAGTGTTGATTTGACATTTTGTTTTTAATTAATTCCAACCAGATCTATAACTATAAGAAAAAACCAAGTGACAGACCAGCATTTATCGAATTTGAATGCATCGTATGCTAAAAATAAAAATTTCGGATCTAAAGAGAGTTTCACCATATTTTGTTACGAAAAGGAGCAAGCCAGGACTCTCCATTCATTTAGAATAGTAGATTTACACTTCAAGCCTTCCAAATTATGGAGTTTAGCCAAATTACACCTAATCTGTTTGTTCAAAGTGAATAATTTAATAACCTTACTTTTGTAGGGAAGTTTACGTTATAGAGGCAATGCGCTTGCCACCATAGGCCCAATGTAAATCCGCCGCTCGTATCCAAGCCATTTTGCCAATTGGATTAAAATTAGTAAGATCTTCTCATAAACACTTGTTTTACACTCAAAAATTACTTTTCATCATGAAAATTCATTTTACTTTCTCGGATTATAGTGGCTCAGGCTTTTTAGTCACTAAATTTTGACTCGATGTAACTCAGTTTCCCAACTATAAAACATGGCGCACTTAACTTCTTTAACTTATTAACTCGGTGAATTTGACATTAACTCTGTTAGATTTCTAACAGTTCAGTGGCTTTATTGTGACAATTTAAACTCTTAGTCACTAAATCACAAAAATATGTAACTTAAAGTACTTAATGATAATTAGACACAAACTTAATCTAACCCAGTTGCCCCAGCCACTACTCACCTTTGAGCACTACGTTGACCTAGTCGTTGCTCCAAACTAGCCACCATCATTTAACACTAAGCCTGGTGCTGCGAGACTCACATTGACCCGTTGCCCTCACCTGATGTTCCATCGATGTTATTCTCCCACACCGCTTGCAAATTAGCCCCTAGGTTAACCACTTTTGCTCGAGCTCATCATTGGGCAAATACGCTCTCATCACCACCTCTCCCTCCACATGACTGCCTGTTGCAACTTGCCCCGCTTGTTATTTGTCTTCCTTTTCCTCCAAACAGTGAAATGGTTATGGATCTTGGATTCGCCAGTGAGGAAGTGAGGGTGTGTACTGAGGGTTCTTGATTCTTTTGGTAATTATTCACTACCTAAGACTAATTCTAAAATCTATTTCTCAACAAAAATTAATTGGTTAACGGATTAATTTTTTTGCTAAAAAAATTCATACAAATTAGTTATTTTGTGAAAAAAAAAATTATTGAAATATTAATTATTAGTTAAATAGAATATTGATTTTTAAATGATGTTGATTCTAAAAAAAATTAAAATTGATTTTATTACTTTTTTGGAATTGAAAATATTACTTTGACACGATATAGCATTATTTAAGTTAGGCTTGATTATATTACTTGTAGCATTATTTAAATTTTATTTTTTAGTAATTTTTTCAAATATTGTTTATAATTTTTTAATTGTGGCCGAGAGAGTGGTGAAATATTTGAGGGACAAGGCTTAGATTATTATATGGTAAAGAATAAAGTATAAAAGAGACAAACTAAAAAGCTTGGTAACCAAATATGTAATTTTACTGATTGGTCAACTAATATATGTAAGGTCAAAAGGGTAAAGTGCTCAACGGTCAATATTTTAGAGACTGAGTTTTATCACGCCAAAATGTAGGTGTCTTGTAAGCGAGTTGATAAAGTTCGAAGAAATAAATTGGATTTTTGTCTGAATTCTTTGAAATACTTCGACTTGACGTGAAATATTGTAAAAAATGTGACATGAAAAAGTACAACTTCACAAATGTTTTGTTTCTATTCAAACAAAATGTTTTAAAAACGCTAAACTCATTGCTAAGAATATTTGGTCTCTAAACATGGAAAGCTTCTTACCTCTAATGTTTATCATCCAAAAAGCCCCATTTGGAGAAATATTTAGTGATTGCAATTAAAGTTTTGGATAGTTAATTAATAGTGAAGATCAAATCATTGAAATTAAAAATAAAAATATACCATTATATATTATTTTTTAAAACTTTAAAGCTAATTGCTAACACTAATATCAAATAAGATTATTGTCAACTATGCCAAAGAAAATTTCACAAGGGGGGGGAGTCCCTAGAATTTTTTTTTCATTTAACGGTGAGACTAGTGTTTGTAACTGTTAATGTAACAAATTGATAGTTGTCTAATTGTTTGTTCTTTTATTGATATCTATTTGTTCTTTTGTCTCAGTTCATTGTACTTTTAAATGTTCTTACTTGTCTTTTTTTGGTAAACTATTTATTTTTATTGATTATTATTTTTTTATTCTTTTATGAGTAGTTGTTATATTTTTTTAGAGAAATTAATTATTCTTGCATTATTATTTATTTTTTATTTTGAAGAAACTAATTATTCTTTTATCATCAGTATCTGTTTGTTCTTTTAGAAAAAATAGTTGTTCTTTTACTGGGAATAATTTATTTATTTTTTGGCTCAATAAGCAATTTTATTTTATTAGTTGGCAAATTTGAACAAAGAAAAAGTATATAGGTATTAAAAAAGATAAAATGATATAAAAAACAAAAAAATGTAATAAAACTAAGAAGCTTAAAAACTAGAAAAGTAAGAGATAAAAATGTAAACAAAGCAACAGACAAAGTCAAACACTAACAATAAGATGAAAAATGAAAAGAGAAAAAAAAAAGATTGGAAGGAGAACAATTTGACTAAAAAATAAAGGAGACATAAGAAGTATGATTCAGGAAGAGAAAAAAGCAGCATCAAAATACAATTTGGGAAGAAACAAAGAAGAAAAAACAAAAGTAGCAACAAAAACTAAAAAAGAAAAAGGAAACAAAATAAATATATATAAAAAGATAAACGGAGCGGAAAAGGAAGAGAAAATGCCAAAAAAAAAACAGAAAAGGTCAAAAAAATAAACAACTCGGAAAGAAACAAAAAAAAATGGAAGCCGGAAAAGAAGAGGGGACAAAAAATAATAATAGGAATGCATCAGCAGGGATAGGAGTCAAGCCCGCGTCCCCATCAACTTGCCCTATCTAATCGTTTTGTCGATCATAGTACTTTCACTGAAATCAGACACTCTCATATAAGGAACTGACTCGTGTCTGTGCTTACATGTGAACTGATCATCTCCAAGCTTTTTCCTTTAATTTTTTTGTTTTCATTCGTAACAGGAGGACTCTCTAAATTCATGTTTTCATGTCATATCCGTAAATTAAGCCATCACATTAATATGCATTTGAAAAGGTGAAACCTTTAAAGTATTGTACTCAAGTAATTGCATAAAGAAACAATTTTAATAATCATCCAAGTAATTATTATATTACACATATATATCTAATTAGATATACTAATTCACACTTAGCTTTCTATATATAGTCACTTTCTTCAAAAGAAATTAACAAAATTGCCTATCATTAAAATCCCCGCTCTCCCTTTAAAAATCTTACTTTCAATTCCGCCAATGTTGAGGTTGCCATCGTCATTGCCCCCGCCACCACCAGAACTTCCATCATTACTTGCATCTGTGTAAGTGTCAAAGAAAAAGATACAAAATGTTTAAAGAAATTGGGAAATGTGTGTGGACAAGTATGTGTAAATGTCTGAAATAATAAACAAATTATTTTTTCTTTTCAATAACATGTAAACTATTTACTCCATACAAAAAATGTTTTGTAAAAGTGTCTGAAGTAATGAGCAAATGTATCCGAAAATAATATGTAAAAATGTCTAATGCAACATTTGAAAGTATCTAAAGTAATTTACAAATAATTTATTATTATTAGAAAATAAGAAGTGTTTGAAGCAATAAGAAATTGTTTTAATGGATATCAAAAAGTGTTTAAATAAGTACGTATAAATGTATGAAATAATATACAGATAATTTGCTATCTTCACATAAAATAAAAACCATTTGTTCTTTTTCAAAAAAAATTGTAAAAATGTTTGATTAAATATGTTAAAGCGTCTATAACAATAGTTAAAAGTGTCTAGAGTAATATGTAAACAATTTATTATCTCAAAAATAAAAGTGTCTGAAGCAATAAATAAATTATATGTAAAAGTATTTGAATAAATATGTTAAAGCATCTATAACAATAGTTAAAAGTGTTTAAAGTAATATGTAAATTATTTATTATCTCAAAAATAAAAATGTTTGAAATAATAAATAAAAATGTCTGGATAAATATATAAAAATGTTTTATGCTATATATAAAAATGACTACAAAAATTTGTAAAAAAATTGTTATTTTCAAATTTCAAAATGTTTGAAAGAATGAGACAAAGTGTCTAAATAAATTTGTAAATACGTTTTAACAAAAATACAAAAGTGTAAATGAAGATGTAAAAGTAAACAATTGTGCTTGTATTTTCCTGGCAATCTCATCACCAGCAATTTTTTAGTGATTTCTTGTCGTTTTTTAGTTGGCAATTTTTCACCGCTTCCTGGAGATTTATTGTCATTTATTCTTTCTTTTTTTAGCCGCTGCTTTCTGCTTCATATTTCTTCTCGGGTCGTAGCTCGCCACAGCTGCTTCATTTCCCACTCTTGGATCTGCCTCCATTGCAGCACTTCCTCTTTCTCCACATTCGATCAATGCCCGACACTTCTAGATCTGCCTCTTCTCACTTTGCCTTACATCCCTATTCGTCTCGTCATCATCACCCCGCCCCACCTCAGATCTCATTGTCTCATCGTCATTGAGCTGGATCTCACCTCGGATCTTATCATCTCATCGTCATTGTGCTCAAATCACCTTTTCTGGTCACTGCTCCAGGCTTCATCTTACTCCAGTTGGTGCTTTTAGCGTCACCTCTACGCTGCCAAGAACAACAACTACAAAAAGGAGCCCTAAACAAAATCCTGGCAATGAAGCCGCAACGGTGAACTCGTTGAATCCAGATGACAAGGGAGGCGGTGCACAAGAGAATAGAATAAGGGGTAAAATTGTAAAATTAGTACAATGTGTAATTAGATATATGTGCATTATATCCATAGTAATCATCCAAGTCATTAATGTAAGTCTTTGAATCATTTACGTACAGAAATAGCCACTTGGTTATGTTGAATCACAACAATCAAATCTAACCGAAACCTTGTTGTCCCTCTTTTGTCGTTGTCATATTTGTTTATATCATTGTTATTATTTGCAGTGTTAATGATTTATATATAACCATTGGAGATAATGGCTCGTAGTTAAAAATTGTTCTTTCCTGAGCCCTCTCTTGCTTTTTGTCCTAGGAAAAACAATGAGATTTAACGACTCTCGTCATTGCATTTTTTTGAAATTTGACTATCTAATAATAAACAAATGTAACTATCACAAACTATGTCTCTTCTTATAAAATTCTGAAGACAATCTTAACCCTTGATTTGCTTCGAATGTTTTCAAGATGCCAAATTCGTCCTCTTCTCCTTTACTTGGTTTATTTTCCTTGTAGCCTTTTCCCCTAAATTTGTCTTATGCAATGAGATACCATATTGGGTCAAAATAATTTGAACTCATCATTAAAACCCAAATTCACAGAGAAATTCAATTTAACATTAGCTATAATCAGGGAAAATACTTAATAAAAAATTCCTATAAGGAATAGAATTTATCACTGCCTATACTTAAAAAATACTTAGGATGACGTTCTTATTCATAAAGTGAAGACCTTCACGTCACATCCAAAATATGAATGAAAACCTTACTTTTCTGTTAAGTCCATGATATGTCTATCATTTTACTTTCATTTGGTGCACTTCATATCAATAATTGTTTGAATTTAGAGTCCTTCTAGTGTTATTCTTATGTTTTTGCAAGCAAAAGAGATTGGAGCAAAAATGAGTAAATTAAAAGCCATTTTAGACATTTTCTTAGTTGATTTAGGCTTCAGTGAAGAAGAAAATTTGTAGCTCTTTTTATTAGCTTTGCATGGGTTATTGAATCATCTCAATCGAATATCTATGTGTAAAGTTATGGTCAAAATACTGAAAGGTGTCGAAACATACTCTATTTATAAAATCTCTTAACTAGCGATCCCAAAAAATGATCTCATTCAACCCCAAACCCTTCAGACTTGTTAGGGTTTTCATGGATTAAGGAGCTAGGAGATTGATTTGATAGATATTCTTGCTTGGATTAAAGTGGGTGCTCTTTTAGAACATAGATTTTTACTTGGATTTGGTTCTCATAACCTTAACTCCTCTTTTTCTTTACTTTAATATTCTTGTAAATATGTGTAGATTTATTGTTTATATGGAGGTTGTAAACCATTTAAGATGATTTGATGCTTGTAAATATATAACCCATTGATTATTTCCATGATTTGTTGGCTTTTTTAGCTTGTGCTTGAATATGTTCTTCATTTATTGGCCACTTGTGTTGAACTACTTGCTAGACTTAGGAAAGGACTCGAGAAAGGTTTCCGAGGTTGGAAGTTGGCTAATAGAGTGTGGGTAAGGAGTAGATTTTAGAGAATTATTATTCCTATGATGCCTTAAAGGATGGTTAAAAGAAGATAAAAGTTAAATAACGTTGGGACTAAACAAGAGGATCTACCTTTAAAAGAATGTTTTGTGATGTTAATTTTTATTAGTTTCTCAAGTTATCGATTAGTTTGAATTTGACCTAGTTCCAAGCATTAGTTTAGAACTAGTCAACCTTAATTATTATTTTGTTTATTGTTGTTTACAGCTTAATTTCATTAATCAATTTAATTTAGTTCTAAGTTTTAGTTTAATTAATTTATGCACATTCTAACTAAGTTTTGGTTGTTCACTCAGTCTATGTGAAGATAATACTATAATATTCATCACTATATTAAAGGCAAAATTGGTAAATAAACCAATAATCTTTTTGTCTTAGAGTATATCACCTACCGTTTTTTTTTTTACAATTAAATCGCCCACCAATGTTCTTGTTTGAATGAAATCTAATAACTATTATTTTAAAAATTGGGCAAATTAACTACTTGCGCAGCTTACAAAAAGAATATTCCATTTTTTCTAGAATATTATGTTCTGTTAATGCCACATAATTACTACCCTTCTGGGTAAATTACAACATCTATTCCTGAACTATTTAATTCATGCACATAGGCCCCTAAACTAGAAATTATGCCTGAAAAACCATCTCCTCTCAAACGGTCACTTTGACCACACCTCTTCCCTCAAGTGGGCCCAGAGGCTCGATTTGTTACTGATGATGATATTGATCAGCGCTAGAGGAAGATGGAGAAGCCATGCCGCATCATGAAACTTTGTCGCCAAAGAGGATCTTCACCGAAATCAGCATTCTCAGGATTGGTGGTGGCAGGGTCATCGCCGCCAAGGGAGCAGGTGAGGAAATTGAAGATGTAGCGCTAGAGAGGAAGAAACTTGAAATTGGGAAAGTTTGGGCAATATTTGTAATGTTAAACAAAAGTTTGGGAATAAAGTTAGAAGTTTTTTTTTTTTTGTACACAAACTTGCTACGTATATAGCCGCACATGCCGCCACGTCATCATATAGCTAGACAAATGTTACTACAATAGTTAATATCAATTTGATTATGAATGTTAGTGGGCAATTTAATTGTAAAAAAAAAAATGGGTAATATACTTTGAAGTGAAAAGATTAGTAGTTTATTTGCTCTTTTTATCATATATTAAAACTAAAATGACCTGTTCACTTATAGATTCAAAACAACAAGGTCTTTCAGTTCAACGTTGACAAGGAGCTGTGAATTGGTTTCGAACCAACAAGGATAGGTGGCCTTTTCCAATACTTTTTACAATCTTTGCAAACATTCTTATTTAGAGTTAATTTTGACTTGTGATATAGTTTCAATTATATGCATCTTTGATATTATAGCTTCATGTGTTGACTCAGACTTAATCAAAGGTGCAACCTTTTTTTGTGTCTTTAGATTCTCTCAGCGAATTTATGTATAAATATAAGGCTAAAATAAATGACCTTTTTTTGCTAAAAAAAATACAAAATTTGGCCCTATTTTTTTTAACACTGTTTGGCAATAAAACACTGAAATCTTAATTAAACCGTTTAGTAGCTTTTTTCACTAATTTATATCTATATGATACTTTTTTTACAGTTAATTAGCATTTAAAAAGTACATCTTTGTAGCTATTGAGGTAAAAAATTGATAACTTAAAATGTTCATTAACTACAAAAAAAATTATTAATAGATTAAAATTACTAAAAGATAGCTACATTATAGTCTAAAAGGAAGTTTACAATAATCCCCCTTTTATTTAGCCTAACCTGCATTTTGCACTTTACTTCTTTTACACTACCTAACAATATTTTCTGAAACCTTAATTTAAACTGTACGATTGTCATATTTTAGTATTTTTAATCTCTCCCTGTAAATGTTAATCGGTATTTTTTAAATATCAATTAACTATGAAAAAAAATTTAAAATTATTGTAACATTGTTACTAGGTAGTTTAAATTAGAGTTTTAAAAGTTGTTATTTGATATTGTTAAAAAATAGGGTAACGTATAAGTTTTTTGAAATAGAGGAGACAAAGCATAATTGAGGCTAAACCTTATGGTGGTTTTTGTATTTTTCCTAGTTTAATTAAGATTTTAAATGTTATTATTTAACAATTTAAAACTTTCAGGGGACAAAATGTATGTTTTTATTTTTATTTTTATTTAAAAAAAGAGGGCAAACTCTAATTTCACGAAAACCTCGGAAAAAAACACTAATTAGGCCTGAAATATAATACTATCAAAACACCAGCAGCTAAGAGCTTCAGTTGATGTGATTTGAACAAAAAATTATAGTAGCATACCTTTCATCCTTTGTGCCATTGTAGATCATCCATTCTTACGTGTATCCTGATTAACCATCTTTAAAAGTCGAGATTTTGTGTAACTAAGCATGTTTTCTTTTTCTTTAAAAACGAAAAGAACTTTTAATTGCCTGCAACTTGATTCATTATGTCTATAATCACTCTACAATTTGATTAAGTTGAATATCTTTTCTTAGCACACTAACAACAATAAAATTGGACTACATTGTGAGATGCAATTATCAATTGCCTCTTTGATTTTACTATTAGATGTCTGATTTGTGTTTTTTTTTCCCCTTTTCTTTCCATAGTTTGAAGATCTTATCTGGTATGCAATCAGATATCCTGATGTGAGGCAGGATTTTGTATTGGTTTTTCATGAGAAAGGAAAAACAGAGAGAGAAGTTGACATAATTATGGCAAAGAAGACCAGAAGACACAGCCTAAATTTCCACTCTCCTGCCAAATTTTTTCGGCATCTGCCAATTAATTGGATTATGAATTCGGGAAGCAGACTGTGGCGATACACCGATATTTTGAGGGAGGTGAATGAATTGAGAAGCAAAGTACCTGATTGTGAGTTAGAAACACGTTTTCAGGGAAGCAAATAAAGAAGCGGATAACGTAGCAAAACAAGGCATTTTCTAGATCCTTACCTATAATTTGGGTTTAATGTTCACTTTTACTTCAAGATTAGTCTGAGATATTTTTTTTCCGAATGACTAATTAGCGTATGTGTACTTTATGAGTAGTTGAATTTAATAAAATTTATCATTGTTCAGGAAGAAAAAAATTCATGCCCGTAGATTTTTAAAATCATTGACTTTGCCAGTTCGCTAATTCTATGATTTTATTGGGATATGAATCCTAATACGTCTGTTTTATTCCGATTCGATGATGCTAATTGCTGAATCTATACACTAATTAGGAAGGCTGCTTGCACTTGAGCTAGATCTCTGCGAAAGAACAAGTCAAGAATAAAAAGATTTGCTTATATGCATATGCGTGTCTATTTCAAAACTGCTGATCCTGAGAATGACACTACCCAGAACAATAGCAATCGTCTTTTATTGGTTTTAATTGTCATTTGGCATCAGCAAAACATTATTATGGAGGTTAATTAAGGACTAATAGACACGCGCACACACATTTCTTGTGGATCTGTATAACGTAATGACTTTTCTTGTGAGATTTGGGAAAGATTTTCTAGGGGAAAATCCTTGAGTGTGATGTTGATCAGTTGAATATTTCCTTGCATTAGCATGACCACAAAAGAAAAAGAGATTGGAAAGATTTAAAAAAAAAAAAAAAAAGGAAGAAGCAACTAGGGGTGCCCTTGAGTTGTTTAAACCAAGATATGATTGCTGAGCCTTTCGGTGTGAGCACACTGATTTGAATATATTCATCACTATTTCCATGGATTTTCCATGGATTTCTGGAAACAGAGAAGTTTTCAGATTTGTTTCTTATTATTCTGATTTGGATTCCAGCATTAGGAGTTAGGACAAAAGGTTCCTTTGCTTTTGTCTTCCTACATACAGCTGCAGCCAACAATAACAAACCAGATGCTTTATTTGATTCCAATCTCCTGATCCGCCACCTATTCTGTTGCCCATAATAACCCATAACAACTTAGCGGGGTGACAGTTTGTTCTAACTTAAATTAATCTAATCTAAAATTATATATTTTTATTTTTTAATTTTTTATTTGAAACTAATTTTATTTAAAAACCACTCTTATGCAGATATAATAATACATTGAAAATATAATTTTTATAATCTTACTAATTTTTTATGATTTTTTTTAGTTTTAGGCATTAAAAATAAAAATTCATAAAAATTTAATAATATTATGAAAATTTACTTTCAAGTGAATTATTGTATCTACATACTGTTGGTTTCAAATGAAATTAGTTTCAGGCAAAAAAAATATAAAAAGAATAAATTATTTTGAATTAAGTTAAAACAAATTGACTATAAATTGGCCTATTTGTTATTAGTGTCAACAATGAGCATTTGAGTTTTGAAAAAAACTATCCAATGATAACTTTTAACTTTAATGGTTTTGTCTCTCAAAGTTAATAAATTATTCAAAAATCTAACAACAATTATAAAAACTGCTTTAAAATGGGCCTTATGAAAAAAAGCAGGAGCCGCGTTTATTTGATAGCATTGATTCAATTTGGAAAAAAAAAAAACAGCAATAACGCTTTCATATGGAAGCAATTGGAGAAATATCCTCAACTGATCTCACAACTCTGTGCATCCTGATTTCATAATTTTGTTGAGCAGATTATTCTGACCAGATATTCCTTGTTTGTGAAAAGTTATTAACTCCAACGCAACCTTTAATTTAAAGATAATCAGTAGCAAACTGGTGTCCCTGATGGCTGCCACTCAAGTGTTAGCTTTAAGCAAACATTCCATCATCTAAGAATCTAAAACAGGATAAATAGAGGAGCCACTTTTAAGTATTTTAGCATTCTATGACAACCAACACAAATGCTTTGGTAGAGAACCAACCTAATTAGGTCCCACATGCAGAATTTTTTAGCTTGCATAGGAGATTTATGTTGCTAAGCATTATTAGCTGGGTTTGGGATACCTGCATTATCTTCTAATAATAATTAGTGAAGGTGATTTCAGTTTAAGCTAACCTCAGTGATTACTCTTTTCCTTGAAACTGTCATGAGTAGAAATGGCCTTTCTTGATTTGATGCCACAACCCTATCTTGTTCTTTTTGTATAGAAGATAGTGGTAGTTCCATTCCATATGATGGGAAGAGAAAGGAGTTGCTAATAGTTCTACCTTGTCTTTTTGGCAGTCATGTGCAATAATGGCAAAAATATTCCCCACATGAAAAAGAAAGGGCAACAGCTTTCACAAATTCAGATCTCCAAAGTCTAATCAAACTCCTAATCCACACATCCTTAAGCAATCTTTAATCTGTATGCCAATTTCTCATTCCTGTCCACAGAAAAGCCCTCCAATCTGACAAACACAGACTCTAGCTAGAGCTGCAATTTTAGTACCTACCAAATGTAATTTTCCGGTCCCCTGGATCACTCTTGTTATGTAATGCTTGAAACCAGTGCTTAAGATTGTGCGAGATCAGTTACTTAAAAGAAGGATATAAGTGTTAATCCTCTGATTTGTCAGTCATGAAGTTTCAGTTTTTCTTTTTTCCTTTTTCTTGTTTCGGGTTAGGTTGAGCCTTGTTTAATAACATCACTTTGCATTCTGAAGCTAACGTCTGTTGTAGAAAGGAAATAAGCTATGGGTGGGCAAAACAAACAGCAGGGTAATGAGGCCACCTGTTCCATATATTTGACAAAATTTATCCAAGTCGCTAGAAAAATAATGCAGGGCAAGGTAGCTTGATTGGATTGGACGTGTCCAGATGAGTTAAGTTTGCTCTCTCCTTCTGAAGTTGCCCTCAGAAACTTGGGCCCCCAGAAGAAGACAAGAGGCATGGCTCATGTCAAGTGGGGACCTGAAATCTTAAAAGTTAAATCCTACCAAACCAGAGCGCCAAAGCTGGGGGCTTTCTGCTCTTGCTCAATGTTGTTAACAACTTCAACTTTTTGCAGCACAAATAAGTGCTTGTTACTGTATTTCTTTTGCAATCTTGTCTGCAATTTTAAAAATCAACTTGAGATCAAATTTTTGGACAGACCAAAAGCAAAAGGGGTGAAGTTTAAAGACATGGCTACTGTTTGTTTTACCTGCTGTGAGGAGATGAAGGATAAAGCATCAACAACAAGTTGGGGGGTTTTGATTGGACCCCAACAGACACTGGCATTAGATGTGGAGGTCCATTCTCTCAGAATTGAATGAGGCCTCCAATATGCAAGGTTCACCTTCCTCTTCAATCATCGACCAGTTATTGCCCTCTGACAACCTCTCAGAGGCCAGAGATCTTGACCCTCATTTTAAAACCAGTTAGTTGGATCTCTCACCTTCTCCAAGAAAGGTAGCTCCACCACACTACACAGACCCAATCCAATTCCCATTCCCATCATTCACTGAAGCCTAAGCCTAACCTAACCCAGCAAGGCAGTATAAATACCACTTGCTTGTAATATGAGTCACACTTCCAAATTCCAAAACTCACTTTCCTTTGGCAGCAAGTATTGATTTAACATAAGAATGGCTCCACGAAGCAGTAAATGTAGCAACAAAGAAGGGAATAGGGGTGCCTGGACGGCTGAAGAAGACCAGAAACTAGCCAAAGTAATTGAAATCCATGGTCCAAAAAAGTGGAAGTTTGTTGCAGATAAAGCAGGTCTTGTGGCTCTGTTTTATATGGTTCCAGAAAATGCCAACGTGGGTTATTTATTAAAGAATTTGATGATCTTTTGTTCCACTAAATGTTGCTGCAGGTCTGAATAGATGTGGAAAGAGTTGCAGGCTGAGGTGGATGAACTATCTTAGACCCAATATAAAGAGAGGCAACATATCAGACCAGGAAGAGGACTTGATTCTTAGGCTTCATAAACTGCTTGGAAACAGGTAGATTTCTTTTGAATCATATAGTGTCGAATCGAGTGGCTCGAGAGATTGATCTTTCAGATGGATGTTCAGGTGGTCACTGATTGCTGGAAGACTTCCCGGCCGGACAGATAACGAAATCAAGAACTACTGGAACTCACGTCTGAGAAAGAAAACCAACCAAAATGGCGGTCAGAAACAAGGAACTGTTGCTAAAACAAAAGACTACAAGGTTGAGGGTTGTAACGTAAACGAGGCGGACACAAGTAGATCAAAGAGCATTGAGGATGGAGGCTTGAAGGGAGAGGCCGGTGGCTCTAATTTTGCATTCTCCGGCAGTGCCTTGTTTGATCTCTATAAAGATCACGAGGACCCTCATGATTTTGAATGGACAGACCAGTTCTTAGAGATGGATGAGAACTGGTTTAAATTTTTACCCTAATTATTGGAAATTTGTTTGCCTAGTTCCCTTCTAATTGTACCGGTTCATTACTCTATTTCTTTCCGTACTGTTACTTCTAGAAGAGAGCCACAGCAGATACATTTAAATATTCTATCAAACCAGAGGTGGGAGGGGAATTAATGAAGATAAGGTACAACATGTATTAAGCTGCCCTATTATCTTGTTCACCGATAACACACACACACGCACACACATAACCAGATGATAATTACATTCCTTGCAAAACAAGTAGCCAAGATTTTGTGTAGCTTCAACCGAAGCTTAAATGATGTTACCGTATATTGGTACCATAATGGGCCTAACGACCCGTGGCCTATATCCATTAATAAGGAAGGAAGACGTATTAGGTCTAATGCTTCTGATTATATAGGAAAAACACTTGGCCCTTGAGTAAGAGAGCTATAATATGACACAGAATACATTGAGAAAAGGCCTCATTAAGAGAAGGATCCTATACCAAGCATACCACCTAATAACTAGTGAATAGAGAAGGGATTTATGGGCCCTATAGAGTATGTACATGAAAACACTTAACATCTCCATACTTTTTGACCTTGCAAGAGTTGAACTAACAAGAAATTCCTAGGATCATACCTGTTGGATATGTTCCATTTATGACTCACATTTATTTGATTTTGATGATAACAAAACATATTTGTTTTATGTGTTTCAAAGTTTTACCTAAAGATTTATACATTAGTCTTTTATTGATAAAGTTTTGATCTTTGGAAGGAAAATTATTTTATAAGTATATTTGAAGTATTTATGTTGATTCAAGCATTGCTTGTGAAGGAAGAAATCATTTTGGAGAAAAATTCATTGAAGTTTGAAAGTTTGGAAATAAGAAAATCCTGGAGCTACAGTTTTAACAAGGTGAAAATGTTTCAACGTGTTGAAACTGGAGCCAGTTTTCAAATCCGAGAGTATTTTACTTTTGGACAAGAAAATTATTCGAGTGAAATTTTTTCAACCAGGTGAAACTGGAGTGATTTTTCGAACACGAGAATATTTTGGTTCTGGAATAGAAAAACACTCGAATGAACTAGGTGAAACTGGAGCGATTTTTCGAACCCGAGAGTATTTTGGTTCTGGAATAGGAAAACACTCGAATGAAAATTTTTCAACCCTGTGAAACATTGATTCTAGACTTGTGCATGAGTTTCTGGTTCAAAAAATCTTTGAAAATTAATTATAAATTCATGCCACGTCAGATTTCCACGTGTATAAAGTGCTAACAGCTCATTAATTACCAATATAGCCGTTGAAGATCAAACATTGGATTTTGTTATCAGACAGAATTTTTAACTGAGTGAAAATATTTCACCTGGGTGAAACTGGGCGACAGACGCGATTTCCTGTCAAAATTGACAGCAACGTTCACCAGATTTCAAGGGGACTTTTCTGATCATTCCAATGGTTCTTCAAAGTCTCTTTGGCCCCCAAATGAGCATAAATATATGGAGAAACACCTTGGAGATAATTCTTGGCAACTAGAAAAAAGAATCCATCGTCAAAGAGCTCAAACTTGATATTTGCCAAGAACTTGTGCTTTCACTTGTATATCTAGCTTGAGTGCTATTGTGTGAGCTTGTGAGTTTGTAAACATTTCAAGTCTTAGAATCTCTTAAGTGTTGAGTGGTTTCTAGTGCGCCTTGAAGAAAACTAGGAAGTGATTTCTAGTGAGTCTTGGTGAAAACTAGAGATTGTTTGGGTGTGAACCTTGAAGAAAACATCATTGTAATCTTGATCAAGAGATAGTGGAAGAAATCTCAAGTGGACAAGCTTGAGGAGAGGACGTAGACTCCTGTTGGTGGAGTTAAACCTCTATAAATTTCGGTGCACTTTTTCCTTGTCTCTCTTTATATTTTGCTTTTATATTTTCCTTATACTTGCTTAGTTTGTTCATGATTTTTGGTTAAGTAAATTTAGTTGTAAATTTTGATTTTGCTAAAGTTTTTAATATAACCAATTCACCCCTCTCTTGGTTGCACTTGAGCCAACAATTGGTATCAGAGCTTAGTGATTTTTTCTTTCAAAACCTTGAGGTTTCAAAATAAAAAAAATCCATGGCAACCACTAATTTTATGCATCTTGAGGGGCAAAGCATATCTAGGCCACCATTGTTTGATTCTACAAATTTTAATTAGTAGAAAAACTAGGATGGAGATTCATATTAAAGCTATTGATTATAGTTTATGGAGAATTATCAAAGATGGTCCTAATATTCCTTCAAAAGTAGTTGATGGTAAACAAGTACCAAAAGATTTAAAAGAATATAAATCGGAGGATGATGCTATATGCACTATGAATGCAAGAGTTATGAATATTATATATTGTGCACTAACCCCTGATGTGTTCAATTTAGTCTATTCTTGTAATGATGCTAGGAAAATATGGAACAAGTTGTTGGTGACATATGAAGGAACTTCACAAGTCAAGGACACCAAGATGCATATGGTAGTTAGAGCATATGAACTTTTTACCATGGAGCCAAGAGAGAGCATTCAAGATATGTTCAAAAGGTTCAACGAAATTCTTAAACCACTCAAGTTGATTAGAAAAGAATATACAAATGAAGAATTGATGAGAAAAATCTTGTGGAGCTTGCCTTCTTCATGGAAAAGTATAGTTGAAGCTATTAATGAAGGTGGAAGCATCAAGACCATGCACATTGATAAGCTATTTGGGAAATTATTGACATATGAGATGAAAGAGCAAGAGGAAGAAAGACTCAACAACAAGAACAAGTTAATGGCCTCAAAGTTAAAGAAAATGATTCATCTTCATCTTCTTCAAATGAAGATGAAAGACTCAACAACAAGAACAAGTTAATGGCCTTCAAAGTTAAAGAAAATGATTCATCTTCATCTTCTTCAAATGAAGATGATTCGGATGATGTAGCAATTTTAACCAAGAAGTTCAAGAAAATTCTCAAGAGGTTGAAAAATAAGGGTTCTAAAGGCAAAAAGAATTAGATCACTTGCTACAAGTGTAAGGAGCTTGGACATCTACAATTTGATTGTCCATTGAACAAACCAAAGAAGCACAAAAATCACAAGAAAGGAAATAAGAAACTTAGAGCTATGGCGGCTTGGAGTGATAGTTGCTCATCCTATAGTGAAAGCTCATCATCATCAAATGACACAAGTGATCAAGCTAATCTTTGCTTGATAATTGAAGAAGATGAAGTCCCTTCAAATCAAAGCTACCCCAACTTGTGTCTCATGGAAAAAGAAGAAAATGAGGTAACAAGTACTTATTCTAGTAACACATCATCATCTTCATTATGCTCATCTAGTTGTTTATATGAAGAATTATTAGATGCATTTCATGAGCTTTTCAAAAATTCAAAAAGACTTGTTAAAAAGGTTGATGAATTGAACGTTGTAAATGCTTCTTTAACAAAAGAAATAGATGACTTAAAAAAGGAGAACTTAGATACTAGTTTATCCTTGAGACAAGAAATAGATAAAGGATAAACTTGATCTTACCCAATCTTTGTCTAAATTTGTTAAAGGTAAAGAAAACCTTGATTTGTTACTTGGTGCTCAAAAAGGAGTTTATGACAAAGCGGGAATAGGTTTTAATCCTTTAATGAAGGAAAGAAAATTTAGGAATAGATTTGTTGATGCATCTACATCTTCATATAGTTCACTTGTAATATGTCATGCTTGTGGTAAAAAAAGGTCATTATTCTTATGAATGCATGGTTAGAAAAGAAAAAGTTTCTTTGGGATATAAATTGGTATGGGTTCCTAAAGGAACCAACATTGTTGGAGCTAACTCTCATGGACCCAAAGAGATTTGGGTACCTAAAATCAAAATTTGAGATTTGTTGTAGGGTGTTAGAGTATGGAGCAAAAATTAGAAGCATACACATGAAGCTCTACGCACCAAGAAATTGGGGATTTGAAGTTCAATGGGAAATGCTTGAGACAAAGTTCATTTGTGGTAACATTGTTGATTTTTATTAGTTAATGGTGATTATTGATACATTGTGTTATTTGATTTTGATATGTTGTTTAATGAGTATATATGAGTTATTCATTGCTCTTAGAAGATATATGACATGTTAGATATTATCATGATCATTGTGGATTTGTTCTAATATTTTTGATGATATGATCTTATATTAATAATGTTGTTATCCTATTAGTTGATACTTGGCTATTTTGTTGATTTAGAAAATGGGAGAAATTTTTTATATGCTTTGATTAAGGGGGAGCTTATTGCATGTTTTAATATTAAGAATTTATTTGTTTTGATGATCTATATATCTTTTTTATTATGACAAAAAGGGGGAGAGATAAAATTGAAGAATATTTAATGAAGGGGGATAATCATTGTTCATGGTTATTGTTTATATGTTATATATGTCTTTTAAAAGGTTCTTTTATCATCATCAAAAAGGGGGAGATTATTGGATTTGTTCCATTCATGGCTCACATTTATTTAATTTTGATGATAACAAAACATATTTGTTTTATGTGTTTCAAAGCTTTACCTAAAGATTTATACATTGGTCTTTTATTGATAAAGTTTTGATCTTTGGAAGGAAAATTATTTCATAAGTATATTTGAAGTATTTATGTTGATTCAAGCATTGCTTGTGAAGGAAGAAATCATTTTGGAGAAAAATTCATTGAAGTTTGAAAGTTTGGAAGTAAGAAAATCCTGGAGCTACAGTTTCAACAAGGTGAAAATGTTTCAACGTGTTGAAACTGGAGCCAATTTTCAAACCCGAGAGTATTTTACTTCTGGACAAAAAAATCGTTCGAGTGAAATTTTTTTAACCGGGTGAAACTGGAATGATTTTTCGAACACGAGAGTATTTTGGTTTTGGAACAGGAAAACACTCGAGTGAAATTTTTTCAACCGGGTGAAACTAGGGCGATTTATCAAACCCGAGAGTATTTTGGTTCTGGAACAGGAAAACACTCGAGTGAAATTTTTTCAACCGGGTGAAATATAGATTCTAGACTTACGCTTGATTTTTCGGTTCAAAAAATCTTTGAAAATTAATTATAAATTCATGCTACGTCAGATTTCCACGTGTATAAAGTGTTGACAGCTCATTAATTACCAATATAGCCGTTGGAGGTCAAACATTGGATTTTGTTATCAGACAGAATTTTCAACCGAATGAAAATATTTCACCTGGGTGAAACTGGGCGACAGACGCGATTTCTTATCAAAATTGACAGCAAAGTTCACGAGATTTCAAAGAGACTTTTCTGATCATTCCAACAGTTTTTCAATGTCTCTTTGGCCCCCTAAATGAGCATAAATACATGGAGAAACACCTTGGAGATAATTCTTGGCAACTAGAAAAGAGAATCCATCATCAAAGAGCTCAAACTTGATATTTGCCAAGAACTTATGCTTTCACTTATATATCTAGCTTAAGTGCTATTGTGTGAGATTGTGAGTTTGTAAACATTTCAAGTCTTAGAATCTCTTGAGTGTGGAGTGGTTTCTAGTGAGCCTTGGAGAAAACTAGAGATTGTTTGGGTATGAACCTTGAAGAAAACACTATTGTAATCTTGATCAAGAGATAGTGGAGGAAATCTCAAGTGGACAAGCTTGAGGAGAGGACGTAGACTTTGGTTGGTGGAGTTGAACCTCTATAAATCCCAGTGCACTCTTTCTTTGTTTCTCTTTGTATTTTGTTTTATATTTTTCTTATACTTGCTTAGTTTGTTCTTGATTTTTGGTTAAGTAAATTTAGTTGTAAAGTTTGATTTTGCTAAAATTTTTAATACAACCAATTCACCCCCCTCTTGGTTGCACTTGGGCTAACAATACGAATTTAGATAGTTATTATATTATACAGATATGGCTAATTAAATGGATCCAGTAACCTACAATTAATGCTCTATATGTGTATCACTAGTCATCTTAAAATTTGACAAAGTTGCCTATAAACAAAATTGCTTCCTCTCCAGAAACCCTAGCCTTTGGCACTATTGTCACTTCCTATCATTTGTTCATTTCACTCTCCCGATCATAACCATCAAATTGGGGCTCTTCTAGTTGCTTGTCACTCCAAATGAGAGCTTCTCTACCAATCGTCACCTCAGATCGCTTTAGATCTCTGCTCATCGTTGTCTCAAATTGTTGTTTCTCACGCAATCATCATTTCAAATTGTGTTGCCATCATCTTCAGATCGCACCATTGTTAACAGTTTGTTGTTTGTTTCATCATTTCTTGCGTCTAGATCGCACTGAATTGCCATCATTGATTCAAAATCACGTCGTTCACTGCTCTACTCTAGATCACAGTGTCGTTGCCTTCGGATCATGTTAGTTGTCTCTCGCCTCCATCGTCTTCGCCACTAGTTTATGAACAGCAACAATCTAGACAAGTGTTCAAGGCAATATGAAGAAGTGTCTGATCAAATATATAAAAGTGTTTAAAGTAACATGCAGACATTTTATTTTCTTTTGAGAATATGCAAAGTATAAAAGTGTTTGAAGGAATTTGTAAAAGTATTTGAAGTAATATGTAAACGTGTCTAGAACAATATTAATAAGCATATAAAATAATTTACAAAAAATTTACTCCATTCAGAAATAAAATTGTTTGAAGCAATAATATAAAGTATCTAAATTAATATGAAAAAAAATGTTTAAAACAACATGCAAAAGTGTCTAATGCAATATATGAAAATGTATGCAGTGCTATTAAAACAATTTATTATCTTGAGAAAATAAAGGTGTCGAAAGTAATAAGTAAAAGTATCTTAATGAATATAGAAAAGTGTCTAAATAAATATAAAAGAGTATTTAAACCTAATACGCAAACAAATTTTTGTCTTCACAAAAAATGTATTGAAAACAATAGATAAAAATGTCTAAATGAATATGTATAAGTGTCTACAAAAATATGTAAACATGTTTAAAAAAAAATGTAAAAGCATTTAAAATAATATATAAAACTTTTTTTTCTAGCATACCAGATCTTGGCCAAGCGATCTTCTTATAAGTTTCCAAAATCTAGTTTTGGTCTTCTCCACCATTACATCTTGCTAATAATTGTTTTCAAATCTTGTGTAGGCGGTGTCATGAGACAACCATTGGCTTCGATCGCGATATAGCGTCATGAAAACTGTCGGAATCTTCGATGGCGAACAGTAGAAGCAGTGAGAACAGAAGAAATTTAGTGATCCAACAAAGGTAAAGTTCGCGACCTGGAGAAGATGATGAATCGGAATAAATAATTAAATTTGTTGTCTTCGCTTGTGTGAAGGCTAGTTGTCGTCAGAGATGTTGAAGGTAGCAGCGGATGAAGAAGATAAAGGCTTATGATCTATTGTTGCTGGCAACTGGAAAAGACGAGGACGAGATTAGGTCAAGCAACAAGATGATAATTATATAGGTAGAGAAAGGGTAACTAAGTAATTTTCATGTGATTTGTCTAAGTAGACATATGTGCATAATAGCGGCGGTACAATTTATGTGCCACTTTTTACATCTGTCATGGCAAAGGTTTTGCCAAGACAAAAATTCATGGACATCTGGTTTGAGCCATCTCCCTAGTGTCTGGCACCATGGTGAAGCAACAGTAATTGGCTTTGCTTCAGTGTTCATCCAAATTAAAGTGGGGGTGGATTTGAACCATAATCATAAATCTTTTTCTTTAACATAATCTATATGATTAAATGCTAAAACCTTCGAAGTTTTCACAAACAAGGGGTAGAACCTTGCAAATTGGATTAAGTTTTGGTGCTTCCGTTTTAAATGAAAAAACTGTCCATGCAAATGAACTTGCCTTTTTGTGATGTCTTGAGGTCATTGAACTTGTGGGTAGGCAGAACGATTACCCAAAACTATGGAGAATGATATTTTCTTTTGAAAGATAAAAAAGGTTAGACTAGGGATTAAACATATAAGGCCCATACCCAATCATGGCCGAAGAGTTTCCAAATCGTGGCCGAGTCCTAACCGTCCACATTCATTCATTGGGACCCAAAATCAATCCATTGATATGTGTAGGTCCAATTTGGAGGTTCATTCGTGTATTTTTGCCACAACTTGCGAGTGTTCACAACCGTTTGGTTCATTTGTAAATGTTCAAATTTTTTTCCTTCAGATAGAAAAAAATGTTTGGGATTTCACTTCATATATGAAGAATTCTTGTATACCTATCGACCTAAATGAATTGGTACTGGAACATACGTGCGTGAGTGCCCATATGTCGGGATTACAATAATAAATTAACTAGTAATTTTTTTTAAAAAAAATCATTCTATATTATACTTCCTCCGTCCTGAAAAGAACAAAACGTTTTCCTTTTTAGTAGGTCATTTATACTTATTTTCCTAAAAAGGATGAAACGTTTATCTTTTTAGTAAGTCTTTTATACTTATTTTCCTATTTAACCCCTTTTTTATTCTAAGACAGTTTCAATTTCTCTCTCCGTTTCTGTTCCTCTGCCATTGAATTAGGGATTGATAATTGACGGTGAGGGTGAAATTAGTGCCAGCGAGACGATTAATGATGAAGGTGAGATCAATGCCAATGAGGATGATTGACGATTGAAGGTCTGGGCAAAATTGATGAACAGTGTTGGTGAGGACAATTTGTATAGCTAGTGACGGTGTGGGTTGGGGTAGCGAGAGAAGGCCGTGGGTTGAGGTGACGAGAGGAGGATGTGGGTCGAGGATCTGAGAGGAGATGAAGAGGCTGTGGGTCGAAGGAGATCGGAGCAAGGAGGTTGGGTCGATGCGAAATCAACGACTTGGCATGACCAACAGTTTGGCTTGATCAACGATTTGGCAGCAACAATTCGGGGAAGACGAGGAGTAGAGGAAGAAAAGGGCAGAATTAGGGGAAAAAGGGAAAAAAATGTAAACGCCTTAATTGGCATGCCCAACAAAACGTTTTAAATAAAATAGGACGGAGGGAGTAATATCGATATAGAGTGTGAATTATTCTGGGCTTTTGTTGTTGATTTATTTATTAAAAAAAATGAGACCCAACCAAAATGTAAGGGTAAAATTCAAATTTGGTTCCTTAACTATTAGGTTTGTCTTAAAATAGTCCATTAACTCTAAAAGTGCCCATTGAAGTCTCTTAACTCATTTATCATGCCCTGTTTTACTTTCTACTGTCAATTTAGGTGTTAGTTTGGATCTAATTTGGTTACGTGACACACACTATCACATGGCTTTTTTTTTTTTTAAACTAAAAATGGATCACTATATTGTATAGAAATGAAAGTTTAGACCCAAAATGACAAATAATAATCTTTGGGACCTAAAACACAAATAACCCAAACCCATCATCTTCCCCAATTCTAAAACAAGATCCAATAGGCTTTCTCCTACACCTCTGGTGTGATAGTGCTTCTCCTTCGCCAGAGCAAGTCTAGCCATTGTCGATAGTCCATAACTCTCTCTCCTCACTCGCATCGCCGCTCGAAATACACCATTGCTTTTACCAACGAACACCTTTGAAGCTGTGTGATGCTGAACCCTTACACGCTCACAATCCAGCCATACTCCATCGATTTCTACGTCAAATTCCAATCCCACGTATGCTTGCAGGCTATCGGATGGGGGCTACATTGAATGGAAAAAATCGCAGCAGTCGACGAAGATATTGGTTTCATGCATGGTTATTAAAATCACATTTCAAGTCGTAGAAATGTATGTTTTTATGAATTTAGAGATGGAAGACGTTTAGAAACGCAACTTTGGGTAGAAACCCGTTTCTAGTCGTAGAAACGTAAAAATGTTAAGATTCTACAACTCTAGTTTTATTGGGTCAAATCTGTAAAAAAATATAAATTGGGACTAAATTGTATATTTTCGGAAGTTGGGGACTAGAGCTATAATTACGTAGTAGAAGGAATCAGGCACAGCCTAATACCAGTTCGGGTCCTTTATTCTCCAGCGTGTTTCATAATACTCCCAGTATTTATATAATTGTCATTTAAGACACCAAATGCGTGGCAATTTTAAGGATTAAGCTGGCCAATCTTCTTCTTCTAGCTTTAGCCAACCAAAACCTGCTTCCTCTTCACAGAAACACCAAGACTGAACCCTAAAACCCCAGCCAATCTAAAAATCTGCCTTATTCCACTAAATTAAGCACAAAATCAATAAAATTTTGGGTGCAAATCACATGTTGTTTCTGATATTTTTCTAAGACAATTTAAATGGTTTTATATTTTTCATAATTTTTCTCTACATTTTTTTTTGTAGTTTTCATAAAGTCTTACAACTTTACGACTTTTTATAACTCTACGTCTTTAAAACAACCAAAATGACTATAGGTAGAAACCCATTTTTAAAAACCTTGGTTTCATGGGATAGAGATGCATGTAGAGAATCGAAGATGGTGGCTGTTACGCTTGTTGAGGACAAGGGTTTGTGGGAGAGAGACAAAGAGAACTAAAGGAGGAAATTGAAGACGGAAATATTCTCTTTCGCTTGAATTGCCACCTCAAATCTTCTTCGCCACTAGAATCACCAGGTCCAATCTTCTCCTCCTCTCGAATCACCAGCTGAAATCGAAGGCCGCTCAAATCCCTAGCCCCCAACACGCTCGCCAATAGTCCTTAGCCTTGCCGTTCCTAATTGGCTCAATCTCTCATGGCAGTAAGATGGTGGTGGTGGTCATTACGAAGAGAAGATTGGTAGTGGCCGGTAGCGGTCATCCGATTGTTGTTATTAGTTTAGGGTTGCAATTGGGGAAGATTGGGTTATTAATATTTTAAGTATCTAAAATTATATATTTTTGTCAATTCAAGCCTAAAATTTATTATTCTCTGAATATTGTTACTTATTATCTTGCTACATGGCAGGTGGGACTAAACAGGGGGATATTAAGTGCCATGTATGCATTTTCCATTAGAAATAATGCCAAAGTTAATGGATGGACTCAAATTGAACACATTACTTGAGTTAAGAGACCTTAATAGTCACTTTTAGAGATAGGAGAGTACTTTGGGACAAACTAAATAGTTAAGGGACTAAATTTGGATTTTACCCCCAAAATAGCCATGTTTTATTCGCCCACTTCCCTAAAATCTTGCACTTCAAGAAGATTAAGGGGTTACGTATCATAGTAGTAAGGTTTTAGGCGTGGGCGGCATCAGCATGGCTTGAACCCGGGGGAGGATTTCGGACAAGCTTGTGCCATAACCATTTTGCCAAACTGCTTAGGCAGCTGATTTCCAGTTTGAATTAAATGCTCCCCTACCGAACGCTGCAAGTTTTACTGACGCAGGCTCGCAGCTGACAAATTCAGAGACAATCGATGAGCAGTTTCTAACTAGCGAGAATAATAATTAACAGATGGAGTACTTTTTCCCGAAACCAATAAGCAGTGACCACGTCCACGTGTTGTTGTTAAGTTTAATTACTGGTGAGCTTACTTACTACATGATCCATTCATCTGAGTCAAGAAAAGCAGCCAATTCCATACACCCAAACTGATGATCCCAGTTGCCCTCCGTTTCCAAAAGCCCCCCGCCCAAATCGCCGAAGTCGCTAAGCTTCGTCGCGTCGGAAGCCAGAATCTCCGACAAGCTCATTTCGCCCGCGTCAAACCTCCTCAGTAAGTCGGAACTCCTCAGTTCCTCATTCGGCGACGGCAGGCCTCTGCTGCTGTTGGAAAACGAACCGTCGCTAGCGCTGAGCTCAGACTCCGTGGAGAAGAAGGCCGCCTTGACCCGGATAGGGGTGGGGCGGATGAGTGGGTCGTCGGCGGGGCTCGGTGGTTTGGGTGGCTTCTTTGGAATCTTGGCCTGGGGTTTTACCCTCTTGGATAGAGTTGTGTTCCAGTAGTTTTTTATTTCATTGTCTGTTCGCCCTGGAAGTCTCCCTGATATGAGGGACCATCTGGCAGCCACCAAGAAATAAGCGTTTGCATGTTATTGGCACCAAAACCAACACCCAAATTGGATTAACGACAATCCAGAATTAAGATCGCAACGCAGATCTGAATGGTTATAACGAACTCACTCATCATTAATTAACGTTGAAGTTGGAAAAGAGGAGAGGCGAATGGATGGAGATGCGACCTGTTGCCTAAGAGTTTGTGGAGTCTGATGATGAGATCTTCTTCGTCCCAGGTGATGTTGCCTCTTTTGATGTCCGGCCTCAAGTAGTTAAGCCATCGCAGCCTGCAACTCTTCCCGCACCTTTTTAGTCCTGCACCCACAGATTCCATAAAATATACTCCTATATATATATGAGCAATTCCCTCCCCTCTTTTTCACTTTATCTAGCTCTCACTCACCTGCTTCTTTCGGAACGCTTCTCCACTTCCCTTCCCCGTGACCCTTTATGTACTCCACCAGCATCCTGTCTTCCTCCGCCGTCCAAGCTCCTTTGTTCATCCCCTCTTTCGGGCAACAGGGGCTCCTCCCCATACTATAATACCTATCTCTCTCTCCCCCTCCCCCCTTGTAGACTAAAAAGCAGCAGCTAGAGTAGAGATCAAACGGAATAACTATATGGACTATTTGACAAAGAGAGCGAAGGTGGGGGGAGGGGCGTTTAATTAACTTCCAGGTTGCTAACCAGTCCCCTCACAAAGGCGCTTGTTTTTTTTCCCTCTAGTTTTCGGCTTGGGCCTCCACCACCACCAGGCGTTTCAATGTCTAGTTGCCCAGTGATTGATGGCCTGTACTGGTCTCTTATATAGAAGAATTTGTTGACATATTATAATTGTTTTTGTCTTTATCGCCTGCAAGCAAGGGGGCCATTTGTCAGGAACGGAATCTGGAGACATCAGCTGCCAATTAAATCCCTAATTTTAATTGAATTAATTTAATTAGATCTAGGCTTTAGAGCCAATTTATTTTTAACTTAAATTAATTTAACTTAAAATAGTTTATTTTTATTTTTAAAATTGTTTTTACCCAAAATTAATTTCATTTGAAAGACAATATTAAATAGATATAATAATCTATTTTAAAGTAACTTTTTATGAATTTTTATTTTTTAGGATTAAAAAAATTTATAAAAATTCAATAAGATCATAAAAATTATATTTTAAATGAATTATTACACCTATATAATATTGAATTTCAAATAAAATAGGTTGGAGACAAAAAACATGTAAAAATAAAAATAAACAACTTTAAATTAAGTTAACTTAAGTTAAAATAAATTGCCTATTAATTTTAAAAGAAAAAAACCACACAAGCAGGGAGAAAACAGCGGTTTAATTAATGCCAACAATTTTAGGAATAAAATAATTACAACGTGGTTCCTCTTGCATGTGCCACTATTTTTTTTTATATAAAATGAAGTTGATTCCAATCAAAAGTAAATTAAATAAGATCTTATAAGTTAATGATCTTATAAATCAATGATATAAAATTATTAACTATATCATACAAATCATCAAAGTAAAAATTGTGGATAATGACTCAAATAGACGAAAAAAAATATTAAAAGGACATCATCATGAAATCCATTATTCAAAAATGCCTCACCCACCAATATCTTATTGCTTTTGACGTTCCACTTGATCCACTAATACCAAAATAAATCAACCAGATTTCTTTTCTAAAGAGTGTCAAATAAACTAGATAATTCTCATGTTAACAGTGATACTAGAGTTTTGTGGAGGAAAAGAACAAAGTAGAAATAATAAGAAAAGAGATGATATTGGTGGTTAATCGATAAAATAATGATATTAAATTAACCTGCCAGATTTAAAAAGAAAATACATGAAGTGAATAAGATAAAAGAGAGAGGATGAAGTGAGGAATCGGGAAGCGGGGGCTAAGTTGAACTTAACCTTCTGCCATTATTAGTTTATTTGCTTTAAGTAAATTGCATTAGGTCAATTCTCAACTGTAATTATTCAAATTTAACTTAGAAATTGAATGGTTTGTTTACAGAACACCCAAATTAATGGAATGAGTTTCTGCCTGTCACATCCATAATCAGGGTTTGAGACATTTTAAAAAAAAAATTCCTTAACTCTTATATAGACACAAAAATCTTAAGTAGCACAAAAAAAAACTGTACGAATTGACAGTGACTCTTTTTTTTGTCTTGTTCTATTTCTTCCGCTTCCCGTGATTTTTTGACACGGAGGAATGATACACGTGGTAGAAATTTCAAGTAAGATATTAAATTATACACTAATTGCGGACAATGATAAACGTGTGCAGCTCTCTCTCTCCTTCTTTTGTTTTTTTGTTTCGCTTTTTCCAGAGAAATGTCTAACTCTCTTCTAGCACCTACAAATTTTTTCTTTTCATTTTGGTCCCCAAACTTTGCCAAATGGGATACTGTTCATACAACAGCAATAAACTACAACTACAATAGTGAACTTGAGGTGTGCACTATTTTTCTACAATGATAAATAGTGTGTGTTGTTTTTTTTTCTCTATTTTATTTTGAGATGCAATTAATTCTTTACGAAGATTGATCATCTTTTCCAAAGATAGTAGTGTGTGTCATTTTCAAAGACAATGATCTATGGTGATAAACAATGTGTGTCATTTTTTTCCCTATTTTCTTTTAAGATGCAATTGCTTCTTTTGAAATATAGGCCATCTTTTCGAAAGACAGTAGTATTCTTGAGAGCTCATGTTGCTATGGCTCCTTTTTCATTTTGTTTTACATTTTACTTCCCAATTTAGTCTCTATGTTTGATCTGCGTGACACCTAGGTCTGGAACTTAATAATTACTTAAGTATAGTTTTTCTATTTGCTTTTTTTGTTCCCAAATTCTTTAGGTCTTATCTTCTAAAGCAAAACTTGGTTACCATTTTTCATTTGTTTTTTTAGCAAAATCACCTCTCTCTCTCTCTCTCATTAAGCCAATTGTTAAACCCTTGATATCTAAAGTTTTTTTTTTTCATTTTCTCTCTTGGTCCCTAAATTATTTTTGCTCCTTTCCTTCATTATTGTTTTTCCCAAACAAAACTTTAGTCACTATAATATTTCCACTTTTGTGTATGGTTCCGAATGATTTGGCTTTGGTCAATTTATTATTATTTTTTCTTTTTACATTTATTAAGTTAATGATTAAATCCTTAATTTATTAATCAATTTTATGTTTAGGTTATGTCATTTATTATTAATAATTTTCATAGCTTGAGTTATTTAATTCAAAAGTTCTATGGTTTAATAAATCAATTTGGTCCATACTTGCTAAAATTGAAAGTGAATTATTCTAAATAAATTTCTTCTCAATATTAAGAATTAGAGTGTGAGTTGATAAGTGATGAAATTTTTTAGTTAATTATTTTATATAAAAATTTCATGATTTTGAAGCACATATTGTGTTATGTTTTATAATTCTATGTTATGATCACAACTAATTATTTTAATAATAAAACATAACATTAATCTAAAAATTAAAAGAAAGCAAAATTTTAAATGGATTGAATAGACTTATAAGTGGGATTTTTTTAATTAGTTATCAAGATTTTTCTAATGCTATATTAGTTAAAAAAAATACTTGGTACAACGTGCAGGCTGACATAGCCTCTCGTCATGTATGTGTATATTATCTGGTTCTTGTGTAATGGGTGACTTAGTAGGAGGGGTTGCACCATGTGGACGCTTCAAAGCTGTTAATAAATTGTGCAATAATGAGATGATCCTCTTTGTCAAAATCATAATATTTGATTAATGATGTCTTCATTGGCTTAAAGCACGTTGAAAGGGGGAGAATAGCAAAGCTGAGCTTAAAAGGTTTGGAAGAAAGCCTTAGCGTCGTTTTGCATTCTAGCTTCTGCACCGTCTCGAGCAACTAATGGGAATTGGATTTATAAGGATACTGCTCTCTAGGGCAAGAAATCACAATAAATGAAGAAAATTTTCTCCTTCTTTTTTTTTTTGGGATAAATACAATTTATCTATGAGATTTAGATAAAATTACACTTTGCCGCTCTCTGCTTAAGAAAAATACACTTTGCTTCCTGTGTTTTTTAATACAGTTTGACAACAACTTAAACCTAGTTTGTGTTAACTTAGGTCAATTAACTCTAAAATAGCTTATTTTTATTCTTACATATTTTTTTATCCGAAACTAACTTTAATTAAAAGTCAATATTAGGTAGCTATAATAAAACATTGAAAATACAATTTTTGTAATCTTACTAATTTTTTATGTATTTTTCCAGTTTAAGAAAATAAAAAAATTCATAAAAATTTAACAACAACATGAAAATTTACTTTCAAATGGATTATTGCATCTACATAATATTAGATTTTAAATGAAATTGGTTTCAAGCAAAAAAAAATATAAAGTAAAAATAAGTTACTTAATTTAAATTAAAATAAATTAGCTCTTAAATTAAAATTTTAGAAGCTGCTGTCGGATTGTATTAAAAAGATATGGGTAAGTGTATATTTTTTAAACAAGAGGGGTAAAGTGCAATTTCACTTAAATCATTTTGTGCAAGTTGCAATGAACCCTTTTTGTTATATATATATATATCACCAATAGAATTCTAGATAAATAAGAAACTATGTTAGTTATCTACATAATATTGTTAGTACTCTGCATCTAGTCTGAGGTGTATGTTATTAATGCTTGTATCGAAGGTATATTCATGTTTATATAATAATTAAGAAATAAACGTTCCTGATAATGATGACAAATTTTTTTTTTTCATGTAAGGACTCAAATTGAACGGAGAAAATATATATATATATGTGTGAGTGTGTGTTTGTGTATGTGTATATGTATGTATGTGTGTGTGTCTTGGATGGTATCCATTATGAGTAGCTATTTTTTTGTTCCCAAATTCTTACACTCCATATGCATGAGAGTTTGCATTCTGTATGCTAAAAGAAGAGATGACCATTAATTATGTCGTCTCTGTATTTAAGGAAAAAACAAAGAAGAAAAAACAGAGATGAAAATTAATTTGGGCACAAAACGACTATATATTTTATCTTCCTTTGTCAATTTTTCTATTCTAATGCTCCGTTTTTGTACTCTGAGTTAGCCTAAAAGAATTCGGTTTCGGTGGGTGTAAAATTGTAAATAAGCATTAAAGTCATTGTTTTTGAAAATCTCAGGAGTTATAATTATAAAGTAAACAAATGTTGATTTTATTATGTGAACATTTTGCCAAAAAAAGGAAAAAGCTGAATCACATTTAATACACAGAGAGGGAAGTACGGAGAGACAGAGTTGGGATCTTTTTTTATGGTATTCTATTAGCCAGGCAAAGGCGCCAGTTTGCCACTTCTAGCAGCTTGAAGACTGGCCTCTTCGTTCACAAGGGACACAAACCGATAACAGGAAAACATATTAATACATTCATACAAAATTATCCCAACAAAAAGGTCTTAAAGAGCACATCAACAACCCAAATTTTCCCCCATATTAAATCAAACAATAGGCACAGAATAACGGAAACCCAACAACGAACATTACAGGGCCAACCATACAGTATTAGGCCAATACAACACCTATGAGGACGAAAACGGCTACAACAATTCCGACAGCAGATAAGTTTTAGGAGGACTATTATTACAACATTTTTAAGAAAAATAATTGAACTGTAAATGAAAGGGAAAGACAGGGATCAAAATTGATTTACCTCACCACCAGACTTACACGTGTCAACTGCCGAGTGTGGACACAGATGCAACAGCAGAAGACAACAGCACCTTCTCCGCAACAGTTACCAAAAACTGGGGACTAAAAACTGACATTAGGTCGCTAACAAAATGAGAGGTGGCGCCACCTCCCTGGCCCCATATCCTTTAAGGTTATATATATATATATATATATATATATGCTCCATTGCAGTGCATATTAAGCAAAGTTGTGATAGGAATTATTTACCACACTTTTTTCTAAAATAAATATTGCATATAAAATTGATTAAGGCCAACTTCCTATTTAGGGCGGAAAGAAAAAAAAACGAGTAACTCGAGCTCGGCGCTGGTTAAAGCTTTGCTCATTGCTCGTTAAACTGTTATCCAACTAATTCCGAATAAAATTTTTAAGTTTTAAAAAAAAACTCAATTTAATTATTATTCGGCTTGACTCAGCTTAGATTTATCTTTTTTTTTTCCTAAATTAAGCAAATAACTCAAGTTTAATTAGTTAAAAGCTTGTTCATGACTTGTTCATATAACTATTTCAATATGATTAGCCCATTACTTAGCTCATTTTCAACATTTATTCATTTGGCACTAAGTTAAATTAATTCAAAATAGTTGGTGTTATTTTTTATGACATTTTTGTCTGAAATTAACATCATTTGAAAGCTTATGTTATATCAATATAATAATACATTAAATAATATTTTTTTTATAACACAATTATTTTTATTAACTTTCTATTAAAACCTAACAGAAAAATTAATAAAAATGTAATTGCATGACAAAAATAGTATTCCATAGATCATCGTGCTCGTATGATGTTGGCTTTCCAATAGTAACAATTTTGGACAAAAAAATTATAAAAGTTAAAATAAGTTATTCTTTATTAATTCAATTTAATATTAAACGTACTGGGTCTAGGCTTCATAAGAAATACAAATTCAAGGATCGTATTCGGAGAGAATTGTTCTCCTCAGTATTGTCAATTGTGTGATGTAACAGACACAAGAAAAGTGCTTGAAATAAATGCATCCTTCTGACTATTAAAAGCTTTCGAAACCATTTGGGATACTGAAAGATTTGTTGCACGAGCATTTTATACATAAATTAACATATATGCAATTATATTTATAGGACCTTTTAGGGATTGTTTTCATCGGCATTTTTGGTGTAGGAGTTGTAGTAGGTTAATATTGTATAATAGGATTTTTGTTGATTGTTAGTTCTCCATTGTTGTATATCATCCTTGTGTGATTTAATATGAATGACTTTATAAGAGTAAATTGTATGTGCTACCCCTAACATTTAATTATTGTTCTTATTTTAATCCTAACATTTACTTTACTTGTATCGTATCCCTAACGTGTATTTCATTTTAGACCTTTTTATTTTGAAAGTTGTTAACTCAACAAGAAAAAGACACGTCAGCATATTATTGTATGGGAAAATCCTAATTTTAATCCAAAAAAATCTTCCATTTAACAAATAATCCTTAAAACTTTGAAACCTCCCTCACCTGCCGACACTCACCTATCTTCATCGTCACTCTCCCTCACCTGCAGCCATTCACCTATCTCTGCCATCACACACCCATTCCCGCCGCCACTCACCCATATCCTGCATCCCCCGCTTGCAATCTGCGCGCAATTCTTCTTTTCTACCTCCGATTCCATAATGATTCCTCCTCTCCTCTTGTGATTCCATGCGCAATTCGTACGCGACCTGCAGCCAATCACCCCTTTCCTGCATCCCCCCTGCGATTCCCTGCACAATTCCTCTCCTCCGCCTCCGATTCCGTCTCGATTCCTTTTTTCTGCTTGCAATTCCATGTGTAATTCATACGCGACCCACCGCAACTAACCTCTTTCTCGCATCCCTTGCCTGTGATTTCACACGTGATTCTTCTGTTCTGCCTGTGATTTCATTCCAATTCCTCCAATCTGCTTATGATTCCATGTGCGATTTATCGCGATTCATACATGATTCGTCATCATTTGGCTTGATTCATTCTGATTTAGCATGATTCCTCAAAACACAACCTCAATTAGCCAATTCCTCGAAACACCAAATAGTGGAGGGCCTCAATCAATGACAATGCTTGGCGAGTACACGGACGTACGTATGCGAAGCCCCATCGACCCATGGCCCTTCGACGATGATCTTATTTGCTGCCAAGTCGAGAAGAGTTATTGTTCAATTGAATGGTTGTCTTCCATATGGCCTGGAACTGTTATTCAACCAAATCGGGAAGATGGTCATGGTGGTCGGATGGGTGAGTGGTGGTGAGTGAGGGTGAGTGATGGTGGAGATAGGTGAGTGGCGGCGGGTGAGGGAGGTTTCAAAGTTTTAACGATTATTTGTTAAAGGGAAGATTTTTGGGGGTTAAAATTAGGATCTTCTCCTATAATAATATGCTGACGTGTCTTTTCCCGGCTGAATTAACGACTTCTATCACAAAAATGTCTAAAATAAAATGTTTTAACCACATTAGAGATACACTACGAGCAAAATGAAGGTTTAGGTTAGAACAGGAATAATAATTAAAGGTCGGGGGTAGCGCATACAATTTACCCACCTTTGTAACAAGGAAAACTTTGGGAAGTGATAAATTTATTTTGTTTCAATTGAGGCCCCCAGTGTACAAACTGTGCATGTTAGTCACTTTCTTGGCTTTTTTTTTATGATAGCTAACCTTTTTCATTATTTATTTTTGCCCGAGTTTGAAACATCAAAAGGCTTTTATACAAAATTACTTAGGAAAACTCAAGCAAATATTCATTAACTGAGCTTTTGCATATAAATATCATTCTCTTAATATACCTACTGAAAGATTAACATGGGCAAAACACCTACATACAAAACTAGCAATAATCACACCTAAAAGAAAACGTAGAAAAACTTGGATTAAAAATAAAAAATTTTCAGCTAGAAAAGTTGTGGAAATTGCTACCCTGATTTAATGCAACAATTCTAATGATAATATTACCACTTTTTAATGTATTAATCTTTAATATGATCAAGACATTTTAGAAGTCGCCTTATGAGTTGAAGAAGAATTCCTAATTCATATAAGTTTGTATCAAACTTTGTTTATCAGTTTTCTAGAAATATAGTTTTGTAAATATCTCACTATTTTACTTTCACACATATTTCATTATTTTCCAATCATAGGAACCTTTAATAATGCACCAAATGGTTGATCACAAAGCTAACAAGGGAGAAACAAGCTCAGCCAACTAACCATACATATTTGCTATTAGGACACTTTCATACTTTCATACTACTTCATGTATATAAAAAATATTTACAATCATAAAAGAATTCAGTGTATTCTAATATTATTTTAGCAAAACCTGCAGCTGATCATGGTGCCTTCTAGTAAATATCAAAAAATTCTAAAAAATGGTCTACGTTGAGATTTAAAAGCACTCTATACTGTAATTTTTCATAACCTATACTTTGCTCCTCATATTTTCAAAAATTTATACTTTACCCCTACTTCATTTACATTGTTAGACCACTGTAACGCCCCCAATTTTATAAACCTTAATTTTAAAAGATATCTTAAATTCCCAGAATTATAAAGCATTTAATTAAAAGTAATTTAAGAAATATGAGGTAAAACATTTTATTTAAATTATTTTCCAAACAATGAAAGTATTAAATAAAATCAAAGTAGTTAAGTGACAATCCCAGGAAACTAATATGCGCATAATGTGTCAATTTAAACAAACCATATGTTTCTTTAGAAATCAAATAACACAAAGTTAAAACCAGTTCCAGCCAGTTCTACTTTCGAGGGGCTACAGCGTACCCTCACTCAGTCTGCTCCACATCTTGAACCTCATTATATGGTTCAGTGTACTCTGTCTCCTCATAGTACTCACCTAAGAAAAACATGTTAAGAGGAGGGGTGAGCACAACTTGCTCAGTAAAGGGGAAGTATCAGGCCCATCACGTGGGTCCTAATATTCCCGTAACAAACAACAACGAATAATAAACTTTAAGCTGTAGCAATTTAATTAAGAACCATTCCATACAACATCATAACAACAAAATCCAAGTCCTACTAGCATGCTTGAACTACCATGTATATGCATAATTCCTTTTTACCAATTAAATAATAACTTATTGATTGATCATTTAGTCTAATACTTAAATGCCGTCGGACGAACCTAAGGTGGTAAGTGTGTACATCACCCACTTTCGGGATAACTCTTAGGCAGTGCCACTAGGGATGCCACCAAGCCAGAGCCTCTCGGGATACCTACGCCGAGGTAGAACCTCTTGTGATAACAGCCATAAGCATGGTCCCTCGCCAGCTATGGTCTGACAGCGCACAAATCATATCTCCATACTCCGTGTCAATATCGGGTCATGACTAGGGACGGTCCGCCGCCACCCTAACATGCCTCTCGGGTTCGAATCATCCGTTCCGAACCTCTCATCTAAATTTACGGCTTGTTAGGTCATGTAGATATGGTTCGTCACCAACCTTGCATGCCTCGTATTTTATCTTACTCTTTAAATCTTTTACTTAATGCAATCTTGTGTATGACAAACATCAATCATATGCAACAACCAATTGATGCATGACCGTAGCTCATTTTATTTTAGCTCTTTTTAGTAGAATGTCATAATTCTAGTGCATCCTATTTCTTTTATCATGTTACCTTAGTTTAGTGTTACATGATGTCATGACAATCAATGATATCTTTTAAGTGTATTTGTGATAAATGTTCATCTCATTTCTCGTGAATTCTTTCTAAATTGGTCATTTAGTATTTACGCTCCTAATCCTTTATCTATCGGCTTATAATAATTTATTACGGCCCTAACATGCCACTGACGGTTCCTTCCAATCTCATCATGTTGCTAATGAGCTTGTCGGCCCTAAACATTGTACTAGCGGTGTTTGTCTCGCCGGCCCTAAACATGCTACTAGCGGTGTTTATTTAGGCGGTCCTAACATATTTCTAATTTAATTCTTGTTATAAGCGGTCCTAGTATGATACTAGCGCCACTAATTAATTACCTAACCCATGTTTCCCACGCATTTAAAGATTTTGTTTAGCTCAATTGTTTATTTAGAATTTATTATTCGGATTGAAGCTTATTTTGGGCCTAAGAGAGCCCACGAGAATTAACCCGCTCTTCCCCCTTACCTAGTTCAGAATAATACGGCGAAAGGGGCAACTTCCTAGGACGGTCCTACAAAATGTTAGTAAGGTAGAAAATTAGAAAATGTGCTAAAATTTAGAAATTTTCCTAAATGGTATTTGGAAGGTTCATGTTCTTAACATTTAGGCCGAAATTTTACCTAGTGGGCAAAAAGGGTCTCGGGGTGCCTTCGGTGGCCTCGTGCCTATTCGGGATCGTGCCGGGAGCCTTCTTGATATTGATCCTAAAAATTACAGTGGCCATACACTAACTTATTAGCTCATTTAATGGCTGTAAAAAAAAATTGATCTTGGAAGGAAAAATTTTTATTTCGGTTACCGATGTGTTTTCGGGATCTCTGACGTTCCGGGAGTCCAACGAAGTGCCAAACCTTCAAGTAAGGATTTTCTAACCCTTTGTAACAACATGGACAGCAAAGATAAGATAATTGTTAGGGCTGTAAGATTTGAAATTAGCAGCCGAAAGAATTTTAAAAAGACTGCGGTGGCTTACCGGGGTTTAGGAGCAAGTATGGACCCGATTGCACCGGAAACGAGTACAAAACTCAAAACTTGGATTAACAATGATCTACCAAGAATTTACAGAAAAAAAATATTAGGACTTTAGGTGCTGGAAGAAAAGAAGAAAAAAAAAATTAAAAGAGTAATACCGAAGAATTTTGACTCACGTGAATCAAATTGGAATCATCGGTACCCGTAGGATCGTTTTTGGTGCCCGGATGTGGTTTCCCTTCAACTTAATGAACCTAAGAAATAATACGGAATTAAATAGAATTCAAAATTGGTTGGATGCTGGAGAAATAAAAGCCCAAAGGGCTGGACTTACACCGGTTCGACAAAGAACACGATCAAGCCGGTAACGGAGCGGAGAGTGCGACGACGATCCTTTGCTGCGATGTCTTCTTCTCTACTCTAGTTCTCGAAGATCAAGGACAATGGAAGATTTATGGTGCTGTGTGATTGAACTGAAAGAAAGGGGAGAGAAAAAATATATATATATGGCCAAAGTTAGGAGAAAGTTAGAAATAAATTGGAAAAGGCCGACCATGGATATATTATTTTTCTTGTGGTGGCTTAGTCAGCGGCCATGGGAGAATTGGTTGTTACGGAAAAGAAAGGGCAGCAGAGGTGTTCGAAAGTTTTAATTTTTGAGAGCAATTGGACTTTAATCTTGGTTGACACGAGTAAAGGAAAAAGGAATAAGGCTAATTGGGCAACATTAATGTATGGTAAGTATGATAGATATAATTTAGGGGAAAAAATCAAATTGAATTAGAAAGAATTTCTTGGAGGCCATGCGGCTGTGGAGTATTATAAAATAGAAATTAGGGTTAGGTGAGAAATTATCTCATGCAACAAAAGTACGAACCTGGTTTAAACCCCACACGCGCGTTGGCTAAATTTTGGGAAACCTAAGCAAACGAATTCAGAATTGAGTGAGGTAAATTTCTCTTGACTCATTTTTTTTAGAAGAATCCAGTGGTGCTCCCAGATTTTCCATCCGATGCTCGGTTGGAAATGACAAAAATGCCCTTAGCCTAAAGAAAATGACTTTGATCTTCCGGATTGGAATTTGACTTAACGACCACTAAAGAAATTATATAAGGATCAAGAATTTTAATTTTATGTTGATTTTCTAAATTGGTAGGTTAAATTACAAAAATACCCTTTGAGGACAAAATGTTAATTAATTTTCTTTTATTTATTTATTTATTTATTTTACTTATTATATATATTTTTTTAGGGTAGTTTGGTAATTTTCTTTTCCTTAATTTTTAGGGTTGTTACAGCAACAACTTCTAAAAATCCTGATTTAAACTATCTTGTAACTATACTCTAATAATTTCAAGCTATTTGATATTATTTTCAATTAACATATAGTTAAAAAAATACTTTTTTGAATTTATGAAAAAATTTGATAACTTAAAATGTTGTATTAACTATAAAATAAAATTGAAGAAACTAAATTACTAGAAAATGTCCATCATACAGTTTAAATTAAAGTTTTAAAAGTTGCTATTTGACAGTATAAAAGAAGTATAGAGTCAAATATAGGTTTTGAAAAGTAAGATGAGTAAAGTGTTGATTATCCTAAATAACATGGGTAGTTTTGTCATTTTCCCTTGTCAATAAGCTTCTTTATTTTCAGATTTTTGGTTTTTGTTTTGTCTTAAGCTGTATCAATTATAGTCATGGCATTGAAGAGCTATATAATCAATTACAAATGATGAATACTGTATTGTTTTCTAATTATCTTTTAATTTGTGAGTGCATTAGAGGTGAATAACCTAAAACCCCACTCCTTCCAAAACCTTTCTCATTTGTTTTCCCCCCTACCTTCATCAGTTGTTTTCAGTCAGATTTGGTTTTTGGTTTGAATTTAGATGGTTCTCTTTCATTCAATTTATTATTTGATTGAGTTTATTGTTCAAGAGTGAATGTAATCTCCTATAAGTTCTAGTGTTCAAGAGTGATTTATAACTCTCATAGGACCAATATTCAATTGGAGGCAAGTAGTGATGGATTTAGGTATTTTCTTATGTTCACTGGAATTTTGGCCTTATTGAGGTATCTTGATGCTTGACAACAAATATAGAAACAGTTTTATAGAATAAAGTCAGTCTTTATTTTGTTTTGGTTTTGTACGCAATCTTTTTGTTTTTAAAGATACTCATTTTTAGGCCTTTGATGTTTGGCTAGTTCTAGTACCGTTTTGTTATTGTTAAATTGGCTAGTTATTGTTAGCAATTTATAAATTCTTTATTCCAGATTTATTCTGGTTTAAATACAATGGTGGACTTAATTTTATTTTTTTTTCCCTTTATTCAGTGTCACAGACACAAGTAACCTTCTAGTGGCCAGTTTCATGTTTCTATTGTCCCTTATAATATTATATCATCGTTGGTTTATAAAATATTGTTTCACTTACTTTTAACTAAAATGAAACATATTTTGTAAAAAAAGGTGAATTTTCTTAATTTCTAATACATAAACAAATGTCAAATTATGTGAATCTTCTCAATTTAGTTGGGTTCAGTTATGAGGGTTGGCTACTTGCAAGTGTAATGAAGTCTGCTATCCAAATTTGTGATACAAGTTGAGCCACTGCCTTCTAAGTGTTTTTTTTTCTAAAAGTATTTTTCTGTTGATATGAAACGTGTGGTAGAAGAGTAATCCAACTTAAGATTAAAAAAAAAAAAGACAAAATCAAAGAATTTTGGGTGTTAGAGAGACTTCCTAGCAGCTCCCCCCCCCCCCCTAAAAAAATAAACTATGTCATGCATGAGGAACTAGCTTAAGATTGGTGGCACCCGATTTCAGTCTAGTTATTTGGGTTGTTGTTGGCTTAGTGTAGATCATTGGGGCTAAGAGCGGTTCCCCAGTTAGGTTATGGATGAGATCAAATGCTCCTTCTCAACACCAACAAAGGAAAATGTGGCTGAATTGCTCCTTGGCATTGGAAGCAGAGTTGGTAGTCATTCTAAGGGTAGTCCACACAGCAACAACTTTTTCTTTGAAATATATTACAATTCTGTCAGATTGCTTGTCAATATTGGACGTTCTCTTGCATTAGAAGTCACCCATACCAAGCTTGGTAAATATTTGTTGATAAGGTTATTTCTGGAATGTAGAAGTTTGATCGCTGTTTGTTGTTAATCGCTTTGTATTAGCATATTTCTTTAACACACGATCTATCAGTGTTACTATTTCCTTACTCTATTTTTTTATTCTAAATACAAAAGAAAAGGGCCAACTAATTTAATATAAAAAGACCAAATCGCACCTAAATGAAGAAAGTAAACCTAAGATTAAAAAAAAAAAAAAGACCAAATCACGCTTAAATGAACAACCAACTTGAAATGCCATAACTTTTTCTACAGTTTTCAAGAGCACAAATGATGTGGTACGTGCATTTTGGTTTACGAATTTAGACTGGATGGTACATCACTCCATTTCACTCAAGAGGATTGAGCCAGTTCTCACTTCCCACTGTGGTTGTCATTGGATCTTGTACAGTTTATCATCGGTCTCCTAGTCTTGTTTAAACACCTGATCTAGATTTACTGCAACCTTATCTGCAAGGACGTAGCTACTAAGGGGTAGGGAGCGGTTGTCCCCCCCCCCTTTAAAATTTTTAATTTTTTTTATTAGTAGTAGTAAAATGTAATATAGAATTGTAAAAGTTTTAAACTTAGGTACTTATTTGTAAATTGTACAATTAATAATGGGTTTGATGTAATTTCTCCTTTTAAATGTTTCACCCCATAAGAATATAAAGGCCCCTTTATCACTCTTCAACTCTCGAGCCGCTCTCAACTAATTATAACCAGTCCTCAATTTTTTTTCCAGTTTTCAACCATTTCATCATAAAAAAAAAAGTTTTACAAACAAAATTTTTCATTGTAATTGTTTTGCCTAATTTTAGGATGATTTATGAATCCCAAGTAATCATGATACAAATTGGTTGGGAAAATTAATTCTTAAGTGTCTAAAATAAGATTTTCTAGGTTTTAATGATAATATATAGGACCAAGATTGACAGATTAATCCATTTGATATTTATTCTTCTTATATCAATTGACACTACAGAATTTATTTTTTATAGTTTGCTTTTATATATAGAAAAAAAATATTACAGAGATTTTCAATGTGGATTTAATACTTGATAATTTTAGAGATTTGAAGGAACATTTTTTTAAATTTTGAGTTATAAAGTTTTGAATTAAACTTAATTACCGTAGATTTTTAAATTTAATGAGTTTATATGTAACAGTATTTTACACTTATTTTCTATCACTAATTTTAATTAATTATAAATTTATATATATTAATAATTCACCTATGCTCCTGCGTATGTCTCACCCCTTCTAGACTCGATTTTTGGCCATGTCTCTACTCATGCGCGCATGAAATTAATTAGATTACTGTTGCATGCATAAGGGAAATAATTTAGGGTGTGAAACCCTCTTTTTTTTTTTTCAATTTTTTAGAGTAATGAAACTCTTGTTAAGAGAATTAAGGATGTGAAACCTTATGTGGACCTTATTATTGTAATTAATAAAACACTTCAACCATTCTCATGGCAGCCCCCTAAACTAACGTTCCCAGGGAATCTAGGAAGTTCAAAGTTTGGTAACAATATTCAATTAATTTAATTAGCCTACTCTATTTTAAATTCTAAGCTCCCAACTTTTTGTATTCAAAGTCGTGACACACATACAGCTGTAAGGTTTTGAGAAAAGATGTAGACTTCTCTAACCAATTGGACATTTGGACAACACAAGGGACGTATAATTAAATTAACTTTGTTATTTTACCATATATGATGACTTCTTTGCTTTAATACTCTATATGGCACAACACACATGCTATTTGAGCAAAGATCGGCGAATCCCTTACTTAATTAATTATGATTGAAAAGGGCTCCAATGCTGAAGAATGTGAGTACAAATATGTCACCAACAATGATTAATTTCATTTACACAGAGACATCTGTGGGAAGTACAGAAGTCAAAAAAATATGTAGCAGTTTTTAATTAAGAAATGTCCATTTGGTCATGTACATATTAATGCATGATGACTGGTGCACGGTGCACCTCGCCGATCTCATGAACCTCGCTCATTTTCTCAAGTTGACATTTTTTTTCTCATAATGTGCAGATTAATTATATTAACCCCTCGTATAATTTTTGGAACTATAATTAACTTACTGTTCCATGTTAATAAGTATTACTTCTCACTTGGTATATATGCAGTGGTTTTTTCCCCCTTTCTCTCCGGTTCGTCGATGCGGCCTTAATTACTCGCCAAATGCTCATGTTTAATTAACTTTATATGATCTCTCTCTACTACGTACTGGATTATCTAATTTTAGTTATGGTATGGGAATAGTATACCTCTGTTTTCGAAAAGTATTACGTGTTAATTAATAAGAAGGGATAGGGTTTAATTCGTAGTGAGGGTCATATTACTGTTAATCGTATGTACGTAAGCTAAAGCGAAGATCAGCCATATGGAGTAGTATAGATACTGGCTCTCGCGTTTAATAAATAGACAGACGTGCGTTGTTGCAGAGTGGATTAAGGGAAGTAGCCTAAAACCTCTTTCATCCCTCAAACTTTATAAGGTGGGACATTTTACTCTCTTAACTGCTAAGCTATCTAACTTCCGTTATAGAAATAATGGTTTTCGCTAGTAGAGCACCAAAATTAAAGTTAATGAAAGTTGAAGGACCAAACTGGCACATTTTCCCATAATCAAGGGGCTAATAGAGCTAACTGCCACTTTTATTCACTGCAGCAGACATAAAGAAGACGCAGGGGCCAATAGGGCAATCGTGGCAGAGCTGCCAGAGGCCGGAGAGCAACAGCGGTGGGCAGAGCCATTTCTTTGATTACAAGTTCATTTATTGGAGCAGGCACAGATATGTTCTGATTCATGACAGAAAAGCAGCAAACATTCTATGTTTGGTAATTGGTTTGTTTATTGAAGTTTGGGCGTTGTTAACTCGCCCAGCATCGAGCTTTCCTTCTGTTATCTCACTTATGATGGTATTTAAACAATTTTATAATAAATTTGTACGTAATAATGCTCACTTTATACAGCCTGATTGACGAAGCTAAAATAGCCACCGAAAAGTCACTTATTTAGAATCAATTTCATTTAAAACTTAGTACCCAAATAAATTTATAACCACTTGAATAATATTTTGTTTTGCCAATTAATTAATTTTTATAAATTTCTTCCTTAACCAACTTAAGAAAAAGAAAAACCAATAGAAAAATATTTAAATTTTGCAAAGATTGTGGTAAAAGTGACTTTTTGTGTCTTTCCAAATATAAATTTTCAATTGATAAGTTGAAAAATAATCTCACTTAATAATAATTTTGTAACTGCACCCGTAGTATCTTTTTGTAATTGCTCTATAACAATGTTCTTTGTGATGCTACATGCAACAGTCATGCCCGTTATTTGACAACATTATTACTATAAAAATTAGTGTTGATAAAAAAAATATTTAAAGATATGTTCTTTCTGTTTCACATTAATTGACAATTTTATTTTATTTTATTGAAGTTTGACATGAATATATTTATATTAATATGTATTGAAAAAATTCTTAAAAATGATATATAGAAACTATAATTTAAAGTTTCATTTTCATATAAAATATTCATACTTTTATAATAAATTTTTTAAAAAATAAAATTATAAATTAATTACTGTGAATAGTAAAATAGTCAATTTTTGTGAAACGGAGAGAGTATATAGTTTTGTCATTTTAGAGTGATTGAGATAGATAGATAATCTTTATTTTCAATAAGTAATTAAAAATTTTTGAAAATTGTTATAGATCAGGCAGTAATATCAATACTTACCAATCATGTTGTTTTAATCACAGTATTAGCAACCAACTCTACAAGGTCAGTTTGATCACCAAAAACAGAATGTGTACATCCATGAAATTATATTCTTCTCAATTGCCACCAAAAGCTCTCCTTTTTTATGTTCCTCGAGCCATCTATGAGCCATTGCATCCAACTCCTTTGCCGTCCTCCTAGTCACACTCTCATGGCTGTCGGCTGACAAATCCAAACCACGCAACAAATGAAACTGCATCCCTCGTCGCAAACAACCCTAGTTGATAAAAGAAATCCTTTATTGCCTTCAGGCAATGTCTTGCTTCTACATAGTTGTCGGAATATCTTTTCCAGACTACCTTGCTTTCCAATCTTATTTTAGTCATCTAATAAGCAAAATCACTACAAGAGTGCAAAGTATTTTCTATTATTGTTTCGAACGCTAAAAATCATAGATGAATAAATTGAAATAAAATTATTGGACGGAGCGGTAGGGCCAATTTCTCCAACAATTTTAAGACAAATATGCTTCCTATGCTTTTCCTGCAATAACTTTTCCTATGGTTTTCATGTAAAAGAATATTTGTCCAACAATTTTAAGGCAAACATGTTTCTTACACCTTTCTTGCAATAAATTTTTCGACGGTTTTCATGCGAGGAAAGAGTCCTATGCTTTTCTTGGACAACTATTTCCTACGAGTTTTTGACAAATAAAATAGTAGCAAATTGAATGTCTTAAAATTGTAGGAAACAAGTAATTTCCTAAAGATTTTTTATGATAAAACTTTGTCTCAAAATCATAAGAAAAAAAATTGCGACCATTTTCCTATGATTTGTAACCCTAAACCCTAAACACAAACCCTAACCCTAACCTTAAATCCCTAACTACAAACCTTAACCATAAACCCCGCCCCAAACCCTAACCCTAAATCTCTAAACATAAACCCTAACCCTAAACCCTTCCCTAAACCCAAACCCTAAACTGGCCAAAACCATAAATCTCTAAGCACAAGTCTGCAAATCCTAACCCTAAATCCTTAAATACAAATATTAACCCTAAACCCCGCTCCAAATCCTAACCCTAAACTGGTATAAACCCTAAATCTTTAAACACAAGTCATCAAACCCTAACCTTAAATCCCCAAATACAAACCTTAACCTTAAATCCATAAATACAAACCCTAACCATAAACCCTACCCCAAACCCTAATCCTAAACTGGCCTAAACCCTAAATATTTAAATACAAGTCCTCAAACCCTAACCCTAACACAAATCTTATTAATCCTCAACCTTAAAACTTCAAACCTTATTGCTAAACCCCTTGAACCACATAAAATCCCTAGCCCTTAAGTTCTCTAAATGGCTAAACCAGCTCAAATCCTATAACTCCAAACTTTAAACCCTAATTGAAGATCTAATTCCTAACAAACTATCCTTCACCTTAACTTTAACCTTTTAAACCTTACCCTTAATTTATGTAACACCTTCGGTAGTGGTTGAACATGACCTAATGTGTATAAGCAAGTTTATATGTATGTATGTATGTATGTATACAAGGTTTAAACAGGTGGGAATTGCAAAAATTTACAGATTCGGGATGGTGGGAAACAAAACTGGTCCAATGATTTATTCGCCATAAAATCGTAGGAAATGTCCTATACTTTTTATGCACCTTATTTTTTGAATGAAAACTGTCACAAAATTGTAAGAATATTTCCTATTCTTTTGCTTTTATTTTATTTTTATGTATGAAAACCGTCAGATAGTTAGCCACAACCTCCATTTCAGCCTCTTCCCTAACTCCATTTTGATCCATTCTGTCTTTTGTTTCTCGGACGACTCGCCGCTGATGAACTCCATCTGATCTCAGTTCATTGGCATTGTCAATTTCCCCCTATCATTTTAGCTCACCGCGCCGCCGGTGATCTCTAATTCTTTATCCTGGTAACTCGCTGATGACTCACTCTCCCACCGCCATTTTCAACCACACGCCAGGTCCATCAACTTTAATTTCATCCACTTTTTCACTATAATTTCTTTGCTTAATTTGCTTAATTTTGGTTACTTGTTTGGTTTTGTTTGACAGATTAAGTTTATATGTGTATGAATTTTAGTCAAAATTAGTGTTATCATTTAAAATTAGAAAAGCAGTTAAATTAGCTAAATTGTGAAAATTTGCTAAAGTGTGCAATTAGCAAAGAAAAATCAGCTAAAATATGAAATTTAGGTAAAATAGAAAAAAATAGCTAGAATATATGAAAATCAACTACATTAGCTAATTTCGGTAAACTGTGACAATTTAGGTAAAATATGAAATTAGATAAAATATGAAAGTTAGTTAAATTAGTGAAACTTACAAAATATGAAAATTGGCTAAATTAGCTACAACATGAAAATTAGCTAAAATATGAAAAATAGCTAGAATATGAAAATAAACTATGATTTGGTAAAATTTGAAAATTAGTTAAATTAGTGGAAATATAAACATTAGCTAAGATGTGAAAATTAGGTGGCTTAGTGGAACTTACAAAATATGAAAATTAGCTAAATTAGCTACAATATTAAAATTAGCTAAAATATGAAAAAATGGCTAGAATATGAAAATGAGCTATGACTTGGTAAAATTTGAAAATTAGTTAAACTACTGGAAATATAAAAATTAGCTAAGATGTGAAAATTAAGTACCTTAGTAGAACTTACAAAATATAAAAACTAGCTAAATTAGCTACAATATGAAAATGAGCTATGATTCGTAAAATATGAAAATTAGTTAAATTACTGGAAATATAAAAATTAGCTAAGATATGTGAAAATTAGGTTACAAAATATGAAAATTAGCTACAATATGAGAATTAGCTAAAATATGAAAAATAACTAAAATATGAAAATGAGCTATGATTTGGTAAAATATGAAAATTAATTAAATTACCTAAAATATAAAAATTAGCTAAGATTTGAAAATTAGGTAACTTAGTGGAACTTACAAAATATGAAAATTAGCTAAAATTTGATAAATAACTAGAATATGAAAATGAGCTATGATTCAGTAAAAATTTTCATATTCGGTAAAATTTGAAAATTATTTAAATTACTAGAAATATAAAAATTATCTAAGATGTGAAAATTAGGTAACTTAGTGGAACTTACAAAACAAGAAAATTAGCTAAATTAGCTACAATATAAAAATTAGCTAAAATATTAAAAATAGCTAGAATATGAAAATGAGCTATGATTCGGTAAAATATGAAAATTAGTTAAATTAGTGGAAATATAAAAATTGTCTAAGATGTGAAAATTTGGTAACTTAGTGGAGTTTACAAAATATGAAAATTAGCTAAATTAGCTTAAATATGAAAAAAAATAGCTAGACTATGAAAATTAGCTATGATTCGGTAAAATATAAAAATTAGTTAAATTAGTGGAAAATAAAAATTAGCTAAACTATGAGAATTAGTTCAAATATTGGTATTAGCCAAATTATGGACTAATTAGTTATAATTACCACTCCTTTTTAGGATGGTTTGATAGGGCTCAGGACAAATTCGCTCGGGTAAAACCCCAACCGACCAATGAGGTGGCCCAAGACATGGTCAAGGTCCACGAGGACAAGGGCGTATTTTCTTACCGACCTAGGCACCATTGACACAGACTTCAGTGCGACAAACCTGGGCACCATAAACATAGACTTTGGTGCCACAAAACTAAGCCCAGAGCCAGACCTTTGCCCAGACCCAAACCCAGTTACCAAACATCCCGATACCTAGACCTTACCTGCTATAGATGTATGGTGGATTTACCTCCACTTTCAATCACTTCTTGGAGACCGATGATGTGTATTACCCAGATATAAGCTCACTATCCAAGCCGTCTCATTATTAGCCTATAGGTGCCGGCCAGGCTAACAAGGCATATGACCTTAACGCATGTAGGTGGGTAGCAGTAGTAGTAGTAGCTTCAGCAGCAGCAGAGGATGGTGGATCACTCGTCTTTGGATGACAAGGTGGCACATCGGACCTTAGGAGGCAAGGCACAAGGAACAAAAACTTACCTCTACCACCACATCCACAAGACCATCAAACAATCGTTCATCGTGAGTAAGTGTTACTGACTTCTATAATTAATTTATTGATAAATATATATTTTTTACAATTATGTCAACCTTATATATCTCTTACTAGAATTTCATTTGTTATAGCCTTTTTACTAATAAGAGAAAGGATAATTTATAAAAAATTAGACCATAATTTACATCAATAATACAAAAATCATAAGCAAAAATAATAATCATAACAAATCATAAACAAAACCCAACTTCTTTAACTCTAACCTTTTGATGAGAAATAGGAGATTCGGCTGAAGGATAAACGAGATGGAGGAGGGTCACGATGAAGGGCCATGGTGAAGGAGATAGAGGCGGGAAATGATCGCACAGTAAAGGGCCGCAATGAAAGAGATGAAAGTAGGAAGAGGGACATGATGGAGGAGGCACGCAATGGAGGAGACAGAGCTGAATGAAAATGGGCACGACAGAGGATGAATGCGATGGAGGATGGATGCAGCGAAGGACAAGAGTGATGGAGGACGAACACGGTGAAGGATAGATACGACAGAGGAGAGATGGCAACAGCACAGTAGAGACTTAAACGGCAGAGAAGAGGGATTATGGTAAAGGAAAGTGGGGAAAGATAGAGGATGAGAGTGATCGGATAAACGGTGAAGGGTTAAGGTTAAAGGCAGCAAAGGAAATGAAATGAGATGAGATTGATTAGTGAGGAACGAGGGTTATGGGAATAAGAAAAGGTAACCTGGGCAATTAATATCACTATCTATGATGAAATAAATCATAGCTAACAATTGCTATGATTTAGCCTTGGTTCTCTGCACTGCAGAATCAAGGCCAAATCGTCGCAAAAAGCCTTATGGTCCTCATGTGGCATAATCTAAGTCATTAACTTTGCGATAATTTTACTACAGTTTTAGTCGTTACAGTTGTCACACCCAAAATTTCCCTAAAAATTTCAATTTTCTCTCCATTTTGTTTAATTTTGCTTACAATTTAGCCTCGATTGTTTTTTTTCCTGTAATTTCCCAATGATCTTCAGCTACTATTACACTACAAAATCTTAAAAATCTTATGTTAAATTGAAAATTAATGAAAAATTTATGCTATATGTTACAGTAACTATTACCGATGGCTAAACCTTAAACTAATTTTCAAATTATTGAAAATCTAATTTAACAAAATTAAATAGCTTAACAAATTAATGTCATAATTTTCACAAATTTCTAGAAGATTCTTAAACTTACTAAATATGGAAACCTCAAAAAAGGTACTTCCCAAATATAAAAACCCTTATAAAGTAGAAAGTTTAGTGTTAAGGGTTAGGTCAGTTAGTGTTAATTAGGATTAGTGTTTAGGATTAGTGTTATGTTAGTGTTTAGGGTTAGGGTTAGTCTCCCAAAAATTAGGAGTTTCTAAATTTGGAAGTCTCCAAAAAATTTGAAGTTATGGTTAGTATTAGAGTTAGTGTTTAGGATTAGTGTTTGAGTAAGTGTTTAGAGTTTAGTGTTTAGGGTTATGATTTAGTGTTAGTGTTAAGGGTTAGTGATAGGGTTTAGGATGAGGGTTAGGGTTAAGGTTTAGTGTTGGTGGTGTTAGTATTTAGGGTTAAAGGTTTAGGGTTTAGGGTTTAAGGTTTAGGATACTGTTGTTTAGGGTTTTTAGGTTCAGGGTTAAGGTTAGTGTTAGTGTTTAGGGTTTGGGTTAATGTTTAAGGTTTAGGGTTAGGGTTAGAGTTTAAGATTTAAGGTTTTTGGATTTAGGGTTAGTGTTAATGTTTAATGTTTAGGGTTATGGTTAGTGTTTTAAGGTTTGGGATTTTGAGGATTTAGAGTTTGAGGGTTAGGTCGTGGGAAGATTGTAATAGATATTCCTACAATTTTGTACGATTATTTTTATAGCAATTTTGTCACAACTTTTCCCCAAAAAAATCATTGCCAAATCATTTGAGATGATTATTGTCACCGCAAAAAAATTCATCATAAAATCGCCTCAAACTACAACAATTTTTATCATAGCAAATGGCACTAGTAAAAAACGGGCATTTACTAGCAGCCGTTATCAATAGTCTCATGTTGATAATTTTAAAATTACTAACACAAAACCATTGATAGCAAGCATACGGTAATAAATGCGTTGAATTTTGTTTTTTACTGACAGCTGAGTATTATGCTGTTGGTATATTCCAATATCTAACCGTTAGAAAAGTAACAGACAGAAATTACCAATGGCTCAAATTCAAATGATTTTTATCAATATTTTAATTTTTACTAATGTGTTGAGCCGTTGGTAACATTGAGCTATTTGTACATACCAACACATTTGAAATGTGTAAGACCATTGGTAATTCTGTTGAAATTTAAAAATAAAATTAAAGCAATTTCCAAAGAGTCGATGGAAACTATCATTTATTTTTAGAAAAAATATAATAAAAATTAAAATATTTAATATTTAAATTGTCATTGAATTTTACTAAATACTAAAGGAACACTGGTACAAAAAATCACAATCAAAATCACAAATATATGAAAAAAAAATCATTTGTCTATTTATTGAAAGTCACAAAATTAAAAAAAAAATAACAGAAAATCATAAAAGCCAAATTTAACAAAAATTAACAAAAATTCAGAAAAGCTAGGATTCAATAATTCACAAAAATTGAACAATTAACAAAAATTCAGAAATAACAATTAGCAACAATTAACGATTAACAAAAATTTAGAGTTCAACAATTAACAAAAATTTGGCAAAAACCAAAATTCCAAGATTTCACAACAATTCAAAAAATAACCAAAATCATATTCCTTCGCAAATGTTCAACAATTCAACAATTACAACAATTCAAAGAATTCAAAAAATCGAATCAACACAAATAATAATAATAATAAAAACAAAAAAATTCAAGGAGGCCAGATCTGTAAACAAAGGGCCGAGAAGTGAGGTAGACAGCGAGGCAAGGCTAGGAGAAACAGACGGCGAGGCATGGAGCGACGAGGAGACGTGATGGAGAGACGGTTGTGGATGCGGTAGAGAAGAGACGGGAGGATCTGACAACCGCAGGGCCTCGAGGATCTGGGAAAAAAAAAATGGGCCACCGCCTGAGTCGCCAGAAAATTCACTCGAGAGGCGGCGGCGAGAATGTGAGAAGGCTAAGAATGCCGAGACCGAACGTGAGAAGGCTGAGCACCAGGAGCGCGAGAAGGTCAACGCCGAGAAGGACGAAGATGGTGAGAAGGCCGAGGGCGGGCAGTGAAGGGCGAGGCGACACGGCGGAAGATGAGGAGACGAAACGGCTGAGGCGACGAGCAAGGGAGAACTGCGAACGGCGAGGCGAGGAGGTGTTGGGCAGGTGGAGGACGAAGAGGGAGGCGGGTGGGGACGGAGAAGAGATGAAAGGAATGAGAGATTTGACCAGATGGGTTTAGAGATGAGAGATGAGGGATTTTATATGGGGTGGGTTACACACGCGCGGACCTTCATCTGGAGGTGGCTCAGATGAAGGTACGCCGGCAGCGATGATTGAGATGAACCCTCAGATCTGTTATTCCTTTATGTTTTATTGGGTGGCACAATGGTAAATACACCACAACTAACCACCCGCCCCATTTTACCCGACTCGTCTCCCCTTACCCGGATTCTAACGCTGACCACCGTCATTTTTGAAATAACTCATTTTTTTGACTTTGTTTTAAAAAAAAAACAGAGCCATTATAAATATCAATATAATATAAATATACATATTATTATTATTATATATATTACTGTTATTTTTATTATTTATAACAAAATATTATCAAAATACTACTTTTGCTTTCTAAAATCATAAAATTTATTGGTTCAATGGCATTAGTTTCCAAGGTCTAGAATTTCCAATGACTTTTGCATTGAAAATTTTCAATATGAGAATTTCTAACAATTCAACACATTAAAAAAATATAGTTTTCAAAATTTTCAACGACTAGATCTTTGGAAATCCATCTCCCTTTTTGCCAAAGCTCATCGTTTTAAAATTTTCCAATGGCCAAGTACATGTTTTTTAGTAGTGTGATTTCATAGGAAAATCATTGTAATTGTGGCCGCTGACTAGTCCATGCTACTATTTGCTACAATTTTGCATCGATAGTTATTTACACCGATTTTTTTCATTGCAGTTGATCATTGAAAAAGCCCATTTCTCTTCTAGTGGGAGTAAAAGTTACAAATTACCAAAGTTTTAGGGGCAAAAAGGTAGTTAGGCCAAAGGAAGTCCTCGTAAAAAAGTTCCTAATATATGATATTTTATGTCGCTTGGACCTAAAAATTTAAATTGGTAGGTAATTAACCCATAGTTTTTGTTACAATTTTATACTAGTATTTTCTAATATAAAACTAAATTACATGTGAATACCCAACACACATCTCTCGTACATCGGAAAGATGGTAAAAAAGTGCTGCTTGATTTTATATTAGGACAGCTGCCCCGGCCTGTAGCTAGACCCTATCGAGAATTCGAGATGATAAAATATCGTTACAAATTTACAATCTGCACACCATTAGCCGCTATCCTCAACTTAACCGTGAAGTAGCTATTAAGTAATACTCGAATCTGAATCCCAAATAGATTTTAGAATTAAAATTTTAATTTCCCATGCATATCGTGCTTTTGTTTTAAAAACAAAAGAAAATGAAAATATACACAGAAGAAATTTAAACGAATTATATAGGTAGAGATTTATCTTGTAAGTTGCGGTTTTGGGACTCGTGTCTTGTAAGTGGATTAATTGTTTGATGCTTAGTCCTAACATGTATTATGAACGTATGTGGCTGATAGCTGGAACTCATTTATTATAGGTGGGCAAAAGCTGGCATTCATAGTGTATCTATGCATGTGAATTAAACAGTCCTTGAAAGTTAGCCTCTCAGAAGCTTAATAAGATATAAGAAATTAATCATTTATGAGATATTATCATTAATTATTATATATTACGCTATATTTCTAAATATCAATATTGATATTGTTGAATGAACAGTAATTCAATTTTGGACTAATTGAGCCCAGTTAATTTTTTACTATGGTTCATCAGTTTTTCTTTTTAAACTTTAGACTTTTTTTTAACATTTTTTTATGATATGATTCACTCGTATATACTAAATAACAATTTTTTTGGCTAATGATGAATAGTAACCAGGCCCATTTAGAGTGGGACTGCAACAAAATTGGAAAAATTGCTAGAAGTCCCCATAATATTGCACTTTATGTTTTTTTGTCATCAAACTTTTCCTTCAAACAATTTGCTCACTGATTTGTAGTATTTAAGTCCCTAAAATATTGTTCTTTTGTCTTCCTAGGCAATAAATTTTTAATTATTTATAATTACGTGCCCAAACAACAAATTGTCACTATAATGTGTGGCCGATCCACCTAGTATATATATACTAAAACACAATTAAAATTATTATAGATGAAAAGTATACAAAGGTTGGGCCAAATGTGAACAGTACTACCCTAACCAAGGAACAGTCCAGAAACAAAAAGGGTAAATTGTGAAAAAGATTGCTCATTTTTTATACTTTTCACTATTGGTCCTCAAACTTTACTGTTTGTCATTTGACGCTTCAATTTGTAGAGTTTAAGTCCTCAAACAATTGTTTGTTGTCATCTTGGTCTCTGAACTTTCCTTTCTTTCAATCAGACTCCCAAACAAATCGTTGTCGCAATAACTTGCAGCTTGATCCACCTAGTTTGACCACTAAATCAAAGTTTTGGTTTTTATCTCTATATACATCTCTCTAATTATTATTTATCGGTCATATGTGATATTGAGAGTTATATATATATATAATGTTAATGGATCAAATATGGGTTTTTTTTCCACCAATCGAATGCGAGTAGGATGTGAGTTTTGGGGTCCATCTGCCTCATATTCGACCCATATATGTATATGCTATTACATATTTATTTGGCACAAGTCAACCTCTTTTCTAAATTGAATAGGGACAATTTAGTAAACTAGATGAGCCCTAATTCCCAATCACATCTAGTGCCGGTGGTGAGAAAATTGGGCAGACACACACACTTTTCCAATCCTAACAAAGACAATAACATCAAGCTTCGATTGAGTTCTTTCCTTGATTCGGTGGTTCCCTTCATTCTCTTCATTATATTTTTTACTGCAACTGACAGAGAAAGTTATTAATCATGCGTATGGAAGGGCAAAGAGAACACAATTGCTGAGGAAAAATATGAGCTTCAGAACTTGATGAACTCATCAATTTTCTCTCCTCCCTTGTCGCCGGTGAGCTGTCTTTCTCAATTCCCAAGTTTATTTCATATTACTTTCCTTGGTTTTTTGGTCAGCGAACAACTGCACGACTTTAGTGCTTAAGCTTAATAGAAATTAGCCAATTATTTGAGGAAATTTATAGAATTAAGATTTTGCTTTTCTTTATTATTATTATTATGTTTTTTTTTTTGCCTAGTTGAGGAAGCAAGCTGTTGATATTGTTTGAGATTTCATTGGCTTTGAAGATAGCATATAGTCCTTCTCCAATTATTCCAAGATTTTGCTTCCTTCATTATCTTAACTTTTGAGTGAGAAGAAGGTGTGCATTTTTTTTTTTTGCTAATGTTAATTCCATACATCTTTGTGATTAGATTTACTTAAACATTTCAACAGAGTACTGGTAATTAGTTGAGCTATGGAGATTGGGAAAAAAGAATCAGAATGCAAAGATTGATTTTTTTTTATATCTCTTTTCAATGCTCTCCGCTTAGTGAAGAATGGTTTTATTTTCACATAATTCTTTTACATGTCAATTATTTTAATGAGTACTACTTAGCAACATCATTCATATGTTTCATAATTTTTGGATAACTGTTGGTGGCCTGCGGCGGCTTCGTCGTGTGCCATTATGCGGGTAAGGAGGACTTCTGACGGAGGAGAGCACCTTGGGAGAAGATTATCCAGTGGAGGATACCTGAAATGCTCCAGAAAACACAATTTAGGAGGTCCCCGGAGTGTATTTCCGGGGAGGAGCCTCCGACGCCCAAGTCAGCACTTGTAGGTAACTAGATTATGTGCTCTTTTGTGTATGGCAAGAGAACTTTCTTCTTCTTACCTCGCTAGGATGTTTCCCAGGCGTTTATAAAGGCAGCGTACAGAAGCCTTTCTCCACGTGGTCATCCCAGATTACGACACGTGTTTGGTGGGACGTGATCCCGGCTTTTCGGGGAATGAAGGGACACTTATCTCAGTGAAAGTCCCCTGGTTAGAAGCCTAGGCATTCCGAGAGTGTCATGTCGAGGTGTCCTTGTGATGGCGTGCTCTAGTGGTAGCATGTCAGAACGTACTTGGAGGGCGACTTTATAGGGAGGTGTCAGAGGCTCCTTGAATGCTCTGTTCGTACTCCCCGAGGTTACTCTAACGTTTGTAGTAGTACATTCCCCGAGGATGGTCCCTCCGAGGGATACTTCTGCTTCTGAAGAGGGTCTGATTGTTCTGCCTAGGTCGGTCCTACCTCTCCTTAAGGAGGCGAATTCCCGACATAAGGCCAGGGGGTCGTTTTATCCTTCCGACCTCGGCTGATAGTTTTCCTCTGTCGAGGTCGGTACTCCGTCGAGTCTGGGAGCTCGACCAGTGATGGGCATTTCGGCCATCACATGCCCTCTCCTGGAAAGCTGAAGCGGAGACTTTGGCTATGCTTTTCTCGGAAAGTTGCCTTTCTTCAGAAGGCGTCTCCTCGGAGCCAAGGTACATTCCTTTAGTTTTCTTGATGTTCTCAGGACGCACGTTACTTTTTTCTTTTTGCTTTTTCTGCCGCAAGTCTGAATCATCGCATCCTTTGGCCGAGCGTGTCAGTTATGGATAACCGTGCCTGGGTTTTGGCGATGTCAGAGGGGCGTGCCCTGGTTCCTAGCGCTGCGTGACACGTGGACACTATAGTTACGCTGGTTACGTTAACTGCGCCCCTTCGCCTTCAAGGGGTAATAATGTGGCGGTTACATCCTCAAAGGATGATTATGATGACGTTTCGCTTATCCTCCTTCGGTCTATATAAGCACCTCCCGCCCCATTTTGCCTCACTCTTTTGTTTTAGCTTTTATCTATTTTAGAGTCTTTTCCCGTTCTTTTCCTTTTTCCGGCGGTGGTTCCTACGGCGGGGCGGTCTCCAGCGACTTCTTGCGGCGGTGTTTTGTAGTTCAGATCTTAACAAAATCTTTGGTGGGTATTCCTTTTTGTGGTTTCTCTCCGTCGTTGTTCTTTTATTTCTCCCAAAGTCATCTCTCTTTTTCTTTTGATAGATGTCAAATCCGACCCCATTGATGACTGTGCGCCCTCTTCCTGAAAGTTTCGTTTCTCTTGAGGCTTACCCCTGTTCCACTACTTTGGAAAAGATGACAAAGTGGGTGGCCAAATACTACCTTCCTTCTTATATCACACCGAGGTTACCTATCCCGGGATCTTATGGTTACGCAGCTTCTTCGGGGGAGGTTACTGTTTACTGAGCTCAGCTGAAAGCCGGTCTTCGGTATCCCCCTCATCGCATGATATGCGAATTCTGTAAATTCCACGGTATTGCCGTGAACCAACTTCCCCCAAATTCTTATTCTTACTTCAATTCTTTCCTCTGCATGTGTGAGGTGTTCCACATAAACCCCCACTTTCTCTTCTTTATGCAATACTACAAACTTCACCCGGTCCCGAAGGATGGTTTTTACTACCTTCTTCCCCAAGGGTCCGGGAGCAAGAAGTTTATGTTTACCTTCAGCAATAAGGACAGTTGGCGAGGGTGGCAGAGGAAAATTTTCTCTTTTTGGGTTCCCGAGTCTTGGAGCCATGTTCCTATTAGATGGGCTTCGAGGACTTTGAAGGTCGACGTCGTCGATCCCCAGAAGCTCCTAACTCCAGTATTGCTTGCCGAGTTCGACAACTTTGACAGACATATTCGGGCAGTAGCGGACTGGGACTCCGAGGACCCCTCACGTTCACCTTACCCTTTTCCCATTAAGTGGGATCTTATGTCAGATGAGGTCCTTCGGGAACTAGGGGTGATAAATGCCCACAAAGGTGACCTCGGTATGCCTGTGCCTGTTCTTCCGGGGAAAAAAGCTTGGATAGTCATGCTCCTTCAGCGCGAGATTTCTTATGAGGCTTTTTCCGAGAGTGAGTCATCTTTCAGGGTTTGATATCTGTTTTCCTTTCGGACTTACACTAATATTTTATCTTTTTGTAGAGATGGGCGATCAATCTGTCGACTTTTATAAGTCACTTTACGAAAGTCAGGCTGACAGGAGGGAGCAAGTTTGCAACAAAGCTCTTGCTAAAAGGAAGAAGACGACTGCCGGCTCTTCTAAGTTCAAGAAGGTCAAGGCTACCACTCCTCTTCCTCCCGAGAACGTGGCTGAGATGGAAGATCAGTATTCTGCTCAATTACCGACCTCCGCGAACCCTCTATCGGACCTTGCCCTCCATGGGGAGACGCTGAGTCCTGCCATTGCGACCGAGATTTCAACAGAGCAAAGGGCTGCTCAGAAGTTTAAAGAGGGCAGAAGGAGGAAGGGAAAGAATATCCTTGAGGAAGTTCAGGAGGTCGGTTCTGACGAGCACGTCCCCGAAGTTCCACCAGGTTGGTTCCTTAGCCATTCTGCTACAAATGTCAGTATTTTTCGTATCTACGATTTTTTGGACGAATGGCTAAGGGATAATGTCTTGTTGGAACTTCGGCATGATCTTGCAGAGAACAAAACCACTGCTCCCTGGGTGGAGACTCACTCCCGTCGGAGGGCTCTTCGGGATCGGCGGATTCCTCAGGACAAGGTGCCATGGGAGCCCTTCTGGACGTTTACAAAGGACATGGATCTGTTCTCTGAGGATAGCCAGTTGATGGCTCTACAGATGGCGACGGGGGTTCTGACTAACGGCACCTTCCAGACCCTCACCACCGAGTGCCCTAGTAAAGAGATCCTCGCGGCGAGGATGACCGAGCATGCCGCTCAGGTGATCCTTTCTTCTCTTATATTTTAGAAAATTGCTCTTCTAAGCTGTCACTTTCTTCTGATCCTCATTCGGGGCCTCTATTTTTTGCAGCTTTTGGCATACAGCGGGTACTTCCGCGCCTGGTCAGCGAAGCAAACGGAGACCCGTTCTCGGTCCGAAGACTCCTTGCGCAAGACGAAGGAGTTTCTCGCTCAATATGTCCTCAAATATGGTGAATTGAACAAAATTGCGAAAAGATGACCTTGGGAGTCTTCAGACCGAGGTTGTGTCTAGCAGGCAGGAACTTCTTACCGACTTCTCAGCCAAGGTGGAAGACCTCGGCTCAAAGTGCGTGACTCTCACTTTAGAGAATGAGGCCCTTCGAAAAGAGATCGCTAAAGATGGCGAGGATCTTACGAAGGCACTCGCTTTGAATGCCGATCTCCAAGCTAAGGTTGCGTCGTTGAAGAAGAAGAAGACGAAGAGCAAAAAGAAGAAGAAGCTGGAGAGGAAGATTGTCGCGCTAAAAGCTGAGCTCGCGGCTCTAAGGGCCGAGAAGGATCGTACCGAGCAAATGTCAAAGACGTCTTATCAAGACGGCTTTTGCTTGGCTTATCACTAGGTCCTCGCTCGGCACCCTGGTCTGGACCTCTCTTACTTATCTGCTCTGGACTTTCCCAAAGAGCCTAGATCTTCATGGTCTAAAGTCGAGTTTCTCAATCTTCCTCCAGCTAGACCTGTGTCTCCGACTGAGCCATCCGGAGATAATGATGTTGAAGAGATGTCAGACACCCCGGCTCAGTCATAGGCTTTTTCTTCCTTCTTTGTATTCTTTGTCTTTGAATTTTTTAAAGAAGAATTTTCCTCTATTCTCCATTCTTTCTTCCGAATATGAGTTGTTAGAAACTAGTATGATTCTAGGTGTGTATTTTGGCGGACACCTGCGCCTTCTCTTTCGGAAGGATCCTTTTTAGGCTTCTGACGGGTTTTTGAGCTTAATAAGGAACTTCGCCTTAAAAGGAGAATCGTTAAGGCATATTCTTTCGGCAATGAAGCCTTATTCGTCGTGTATTTTCATTGATGACTTCGGGGAGGAATAGCTACAAGCTTTCTTTGAAAAATGTCTAAGTGTAGAATTTTTTCAGAGAGTCTGAATGCCAAGTATTCTTCAACTCCTCTCCCTCGATATCACCCAACTTATAGACCCTCGGGCGAACCTCGTCAAGGACCAAATAGGGTCCACTCCATTTTGCCTGGAGTACCCCTTCTGATGGCCTTCGCTGTTCGAATTCGGTCTTTCGAAGAATGAGGTCTCCTTTTTTGATCTCTTTTTCTCTTACTTGTGAATTGGCGGCGTGGGCTATTCTCTGCTGGAAGGCCTTTCTTCTTAACTCGGCCATTTCGCGGTGTTCCTCGAGGAGGTCCAGTTTTGCCCTTAATCCAAGATCATTTCCTCCTTCATCGAACACCTGTACTCTTACCGAAGGCTGTATGACTTCAATGGGAATAATGGCCTCAGTCCCATATACGAGCGAGAAAAGAGTCTCTCTCGTGGCTCTTCGGGGAGTCGTGCGATAGCTCCATAGCACGCTTGGGAGTTCTCCTGGCCATTTCCCTTTTGCCTCTTTTAGCCTTTTCTTCAGGCCATCTTTTATTGTTCTATTAGATACCTCGACCTGCCCATTACTCTGAGGATGGGCCACTGGGGCAAAATGCATTTTGATACCGAGGTCCTCCATGAGTTCTCGGAACCCCTTGTCCGTGAACTGAGTCCCGTTATCGGCCACTATTACCCTCGGAATGCCAAATCGGCATCTAATGTTCTTCCATATGAACTTTTAAGCGTCCTTTGCCGAGATTGATGCCAGTGGCTCTGCCTCTATCCACTTAGTGAAATAGTCTACCGCAACGATGCAAAACTTTACCTCGCCGGAAGTGCTTGGGAGAGGTCCGATAAGATCAATGCCCCATACAGCAAAGGGGCAGGGATAGTCCGTTGCGTTTATTTTTTTCCGAGGGTAGCTTTTGGATGTTGGCGTGCCTTTGGAAGTTGTCACATCTTTGGACAAACTGCCTTGCATCCTTCCTTAAAGTAGGCCAAAAGTATCCTTGGCGGAGTATTACCCCAGCGAGGGCATCTGTTCCTATATGGGAACCACACACTCCTTCGTAGACCTCTTCAAGTATTACTCTGACATCATCCTCGCCTACACATTTTTGTAGAGGGCTTGCATACCCTTGTCTGTACAGTTCTTCCCCAATGAGGAAGTACCTTCCTGCACGCTTTCGTATTTTTGCGGCTTCTTTAAGGTCCTTGGGAAGCTCCGAAGTTGCTAAATATTTCTTGAGTGAGCCTTGCCATCCCTCCCCCGAGGTTTCTATGCACATTGACTCTGTGCTGGGATGTTTTAGTACTTCGGTAGGTTCCCCAGATTTAGCCAAGGCATCAGCTTGGGTATTATCCCTTCGGGGCAAGTTCCTGATGTGCACTGAGTCAAAATTTTCAATGAGTTTCTGAACAAGGTCGTGATACTTAGCCAAAATTGGGTCCTTTGCCGCGTACTCTCCCTTCGTCTGTCGAACTATTAACTGTGAATCACTGTGGGCCATAAGGTTTTTTACGCCTACTTTTCTGGCCATTTTCAGTCCGGCTATGAGGACTTCGTATTCGGCATTGTTATTAGTAACATTAAAACCGAATTTGATTGCTTTAGAAGCTTCCATGCCTTCGGGGCCCTGAAGGACTATTCCAGCTCCTTGATGTTCTGCGCCTGACACTCCATCGACATACAGCTTCCATTCTGGATCAGTCTTTGCTTCACCATCCGCGAGTGCTTCGGTTTTTTCGATCTCGAGGATTTCGGCGATCAAGTCTGCTAATGCCTGAGCCTTTATCGCCCTTCTAGGCTCATAAGTAATGTCATATTCACCAAGCTCGATGCACCATTTTGACAGTCTTCCCGAATGCTCCACTTTTTTCATTACATCTCGTAGGGGCAAGTTACTTCGAACGGTGATGGCGTGTCCCTGGAAGTAGGGTCGCAATCTCCTACCTGCGAGTACTAACGCGTAGATAGCTTTTTGGAGCAACGGGTATCTCGTCTCGGCGCCATGTAGGGACTTGCTAACATAATACACTGGCCATTGTTTCCCACCTTTTTCTTTCACCAAGACGGAACTTACCGCCTTTTCAGTGACTGCAAGGTAGAGAATAAGAGTCTCTCCCTCCCGAGGTTGCCGGAGTGTTGGGAGGCGGGTCAAATAGCTTTTGAGCTCTTCCTAGGCTTTCTGACATTCTGTATTCCATGGATGCTTCTGGATTCCGGAGGTTGCACTGTCCTTGGAGACTTTAGTGAGCACTTTGAAAAATGGGCGACATCGGTCACCATACCAGGAGATGAATCTACTTAGGGAGGTGATCCTCCCGGTAAGCCTCTGTATGTCTTTGATAGACGTAGGTGTTCGGAAATTTAGCAGGGCTTTCACTTTCTCAGGGTTAGCGTCTATTCCCCTTTCTGATACCATAAACCCGAGAAATTTTCCTGCGTTTACTCCGAACACACACTTTTCGGGATTAAGGCATATGCCGAACTCCCGAAGTCGTTGGAAAGTTTCGGTTAAGTCGGTGATATGATTACCAGGCACTTTGCTTTTGACTATCATATCATCGACGTACACTTCCATGTTCCTACCGATCTGTGCATCAAATACCTTGTTCATCAGTCTTTGGTAGGTGGCCCCTGCGTTTTTGAGCCCAAAAGGCATTCTAACATAGCAGTAGGTACCTATTTCTGTGACGAAGGCCATTTTTTCCTCATCCTCGGGGTTCATTCGGATCTGGTGATACCCGCTGAAGGCGTCGAGGAAGCTGAGCAGTCCGTACTCGGCAGTTGCATCTACCAGCTGATATATGGCCGGCAATGGGTAGGAGTCTTTTGGACATGCATCGTTCAAGTTTCGGAAGTCGATGCACATTCGGAGCTTTTCACCACCCTCTTTTATGGCTATAACCACATTGCTGAGTCATTCGGGGTATTTTACTTCCCTTATTACCTTGGCCTCCATGAGGCGATTAACTTCAGCTTTGACGAAGGAATTTTTGTGAGCTGATTGATTCTGTTTCTTCTGCCGAACTGGTCTGACGTGTGGTTGTACTCTAAGATTGTGGTGGATTATGCCGGGGTCAACCCCAGGCATATCCTTCGGCGAATAAGCAAACAGATCTTTGTTCATGCATAAAAAGGATACAAGACTTTTTTTTTCCTATTCGGCCAGTTTTTTCCCAATTCGGGTGTTTCGGCCGGGGATCAATTCTACATCTTCCGTTTCTACTTCTTCGAGGCTTTCCATCTCCTCTGCTGCTGCCTTTTCATTTACCAGGACCATTTTTTCCTCTGTTGAAGTTTGTACGTGGATCTTGGCTGGGCTTTGCCTGGCCCTTGTGAAGACTTTTCTAACCTCAGCCTGATCTATGAAAATTTCGGCATCTCCGTCTTCAGTGGCGAAGGTGACTGTCAGGTATCTTACGTCTGGTCGTATCTGAAAATTACCCTGAGTCTGCCTTCCAAGAATGGCGTTGTATGCTGATGGTACATCAATGACTATAAATCTTGTTCTGCCGGAGGCGATTAACTCTTCTTTGCTCTGGGGTGAGACCCCTTTCAGCATTACGGGCAAGTCGATGTACCCGAGGACCGGAAGTTTAGATGGTCCGACGCCAAAGGTGGGGGAACTGACTGGGTTAAGATCACTTTTTGAAATGTCTAATTTTCCCAACAGATGAGAAAAAATGACGTTGGTGTTTGAGCCGTCGTCGAGGAGCACTCTTTTGACATCCTAGTTTCCTATCCTTGCCATGACAAGGAGGGGATCATCGTGAGGGAACTTTACTACAGACCCATCCCTACGGGTGAGCCTTCGCGGGGAGTTCCCGTACTCCATGACGGAGACTTCCCTCATTTTTCTTTTTCTTTCGGCCGAGGGTATCCCAGTGGTGATGGTTTGGATAACCCCTGCCGAGGGTGGCAGACTTTTTCGGGAACTTCGGTCCCACAGTCTATCAGAGACATACTCTTCATCGTCTGCTCTCCTCTGCTCTTCCTTTCTCCCCTTTGGAGAAGGCATCACAAGTATCGTCGGAGTTGACCCTGTTTGATCAGGGACTCGATGTACTTCTTCAACTGGAAATAGGCTTCAGTGTCATGGCCATGATCCCAGTGAAATTGACAAAATTTTTTCATATTCCTTTTATTCTCCGGGGCCATGGCCTTTGGCCTTGGGACTGTGGTCCCTTGCTTTTCTAGTGCCATCAGAATACTGGCTCTTGTGGTGTTCAGGGGGGTGAATGCTACGGGCCTCTTTCCTCTTTGCCTTCGAGACCGCTCTGCCTCGTTCTACTGGCGCGGCTGATGACTAGGCCCTTCGGTGCGAGGGTGTTCGCCTTTAGGTCCTCCCATTCGGAGTTCTTCGGCAGTCATGTGTTGTTCGGCCCTCCTGTAAAACTCCCCAAGTGTTTATGGGGGTCCTTGGAGAACTCGTAGAACAGCTGGGAGTCTCTCCGTAATCCCCTGACCATTGCGAGGATACGAATTTCTGGTCGAAAGTCTGGTACGTTCAGTGCTTCTCAATTGAATCTTTCCACATAATCGAGGATGGTCTCCCCTCCTCTCTGGGCTATGTCAAACATTTGCACTGACATTTTGGCAATTGGCCTACTACCAATAAACTGTTGGGTGAAGGCAGTAGATAGCTCTTGAAAGCTTATCAAACTTCCCTGGGGTAAAGAGCTATACCACGCTGTTGCTGGTCCTGAGAGTGTTACCTCAAAGCATTTACAGAGTGTGGCATCATCTGCGCCGTGTAGCACCATACTTCGCTTGTATTTTGTCAAGTGCGTCTGGGGGTCACTTCGCCCATCATACGTTTCCAGGCGAGGTACCCTGAAATCACTGGGCATTGGCGCCTCTACTACCTCGCGTACGAAAGGCGACTCCTCTCCTATGTAGGAGTCGGACAACCAGGACCAGATTGGTTTCCGGGAGATTTGTTTCTCGACCTTTTCCAGCCTTCCCAGGATCCTTTCCATAAGGGCGGCAGTGCTGGTTCCTTCCTGCCGCCGTGTGTTCGCTGGTAGTGGCGAATTTCTCCTTCGCCTTGGGGAACGACTCTGGCGGGGGGAGAGGGGGACCTCTGGTAAGGGGACGTGCTCCGTTGACAGGAGGCCCTGGTTTCTTTTGGGGCTCCCCTTCTGGCTAGTCGGACCTTAACGGGTTCACTGTCTGTTGAATATGCATCAAGGGAGTCTCCACTCCCTGAACTCCGATGAGTAGATCGCGAGCTCCTTTCCCGACGAATGGTCGGGGGTGAGGCCCTTTGAGCTGGTGGAGGTTGCAGCAACCTCTTATCGAGCTGCTGAGTGATTTTGGCAACGATAGAACACTGGAAATCCCGTAGGAAGCTCATCGTTACCGTTACAGGACGATCGTCCTCCGTCATAGAAGTTTCTGCCATAGGCAGAGTAGCCGCCTGCTGAGTCTCGGGTGCTAGGCGGTCTTGAAACCCCTTTGTCCTTCGCGCGCCGAGTCTCCACGACGGCGATATGGGTAGAGTTCCCACAGACGGCGCCAATTGGTGGCCTGCGGCGGCTTCGTTGTGTGCCATTGTGCGGGTAAGGAGGACTTCTGACGGAGGAGAGCACCTTGGGAGGAGATTCCCCAGTGGAGGATACTTGAAATGCTCCAGAAAACACAGGTTAGGAGGTCCCCGGAGTGTATTTCCGGGGAGGAGCCTCTGACGCCCAAGTCAGCACTTGTAGGTAACTAGATTATGTGCTCTTTTGTGTATGGCAAGAGAACTTTCTTCTTCTTACCTCGCTGGGATGTTTCCCAGGCGTTTATAAAGGCAGCGTATAGAAGCCTTTCTCCACGTGGTCGTCCCAGATTACGACACGTGTTCGGTGGGACGTGATCCCGGCTTTTCGGGGAATGAAGGGACACTTATCTCAGTGAAAGTCGCCTGGCTAGAAGCCTAGGCATTCCGAGAGTGTCATGTCGAGGTGTCCTTGTGATGGCGTGCTCCAGTGGTAGCGAGTCAGAACGTACTTGGAGGGCGACTTTATGGGGAGGTGTCAGAGGCTCCTTGAATGCTCTGTTCGTACTCCCCGAGGTTACTTTAACGTTTGTAGTAGTACATTCCTCAAGGATGGTCCCTCCGAGAGATACTTCTGCTTCTGAAGAGGGTCTGATTGTTCTGCCGAGGTTGGTCCTATCTCTCCCTAAGGAGGCGAATTCCTAACATAAGGCCAGGGGATCGTTTTATCCTTCCGACCTCGGCTGATAGTTTTCCTCTGTCGAGGTCGGTACTCCGTCGAGTCTGGGAGCTCGACCAGTGATGGGCACCTCGGCCATCAACTGTCATAATTTTTTTAATGAGTATAACTTAGCAACCTCTTTTAGGCCCATGGCCGAAGTAAGTACTCAAATCATAAATGTTTTGTTTCATTATGATATCCGTAGCAACGCCAAATCAATATGCGTATTCATGAATTTTACATGAAAATCCAAATTGGTTTACAAATTTTGAAAGCAAATACATGAAAAGTTCCTATTCATTTATCTAAAAACTTGTAACCAAGAATAACTCACTCTTAAAATAGCCTAATGTAATAGTTAGACAACAGTATGAAGTGGAAACTACACCCTTGATTAGATTAACTAAAAATTCAAGATCTTAAGTGCTGCAATGAGTTTTGGATAACTGTCATATTTTTTTTCTATATAATATATTTTGATTATTTAGTTCCTCTTACATATCTACAATATATTTAGATTTCTACTTAAACTTCTTTTTTATTTTAGAGGATATGGAAACCATGGAAGAAGGTAAGGATCAAAACTCAATGAACATTGAAGAGCTTGATGATTTTATTTTTGAATCTAGCATAGCTGAAGCTCCTAAAGCTACTTTTACCCTTCATACATCTTTGCAAGATGACTAAAAAAATATTAGACAAGGAGAGAAATTGACTAAGATGCTAGTACAAGCACTATATGAAAATCTGGTTCGAGCAATTGATATATGCGACTGATTTCAGTCAAATGTAGCGGGCCCAGTGATTGACATATGACTGAAAAATCCAGTCACTTAAGAAACAATCGCATCTCAGTCGCACAATTAAAAAAAAAATTAGTCACAATCAATCGCACAGAATAAAATTTTATTTTCTATTCATCACATCTCAATGACAAATTTCAAAAAAAAAATTGATTTTCAGTGGCACGTCAGTTGCAGAAAAAACAATAGTCACTTTTTCAGTCATTTTCATTATAAATTGCCCTCTCTTCCTTCCTTTCTCATTTCTTCTTCTTCCTCTAATTTCTCGTTCTCTGCTCTGGGTCTTTACTTCTTTTTCTTAACCTTGCTCCTTCTCCCAGACTTGTTCTTCTTCTTCCTCCGGCTTCTTCTTCTTCCTCCTCTTCTGGCTTTTTCTTCTTTTTCCTCCTCCAATTTCTTCTTCTCAGCCTTGCTCCTTCATTTTTTTTAATTATTTTTCTTTTTATTAATTATTATCTATCTTAATATTTATAATAATTTTAATAATCATAATAAAATTTATAGCATTATTTATTTAAAATAATAAATATTTAATACTATTATATTAATCATAGGAAATGTTTTAAATAAAATATACCAAATCAAAAATTAAATTTAAAAAAATATAAACAAAGCTATGCGATTGAATTTTAGTTGTCGCTTGTGACTAATATCAGCAATCACTTATTTAATGCATGTCAAAAGAGGTGCAACTACTAGTTTTAGTCACAACATTCAATCTCAACTTAGTAAGACATGCTCATGTAACTATATATTATGTGACCGGCTCATTCAATTGCATATCAGTTGCACTATGAGATTAATTGCTACTATTTCTTCAATCCCTAATGCTCTTCCACCTTGTAGTCAAACAAAGCAAACAAACAACCTAAGATGACAAATATAGATCAAGGAAAGGCTGTCATTGGTACCACAACACAAAAAAGACAAAATTTAACTCCTATTCATGATGGATAAGGGAAAAAGAAGGTCACATCAAAAGCATAAGATCATTTTACAAAAGTAAAGATATATGGTGTTTGAAAAGCAAATTGCAACCATTGTGGCATCCTTTTATCATGTGGGAGCAAGAACGGCATTATAAGGTTCAGTGTATGAGGCTTCGAAGCAAAGATGTCAAGCAAATGCTTTTGAGAAGGCAGGTAAAAACAGGTGGTTCAATGATGGTTTGGATATATTTATTTGATCAAGAAGCTTCAAGAAAATGGCTTGTGAAAATGATTATCATTCACAAGTATCCGATTTGCATGCTGGAACAATATAGATTTAGGAGCTATTCAGCTTGTTTGCAACCATTATTCAAAATTCCTTCTTGAAATATAATAAATAGTGATATTTTGAAGTTTTACAATGAGAATAGGGTAACATTAATGAAAGAGCTTGATTTACTTGATAGCCAAATTTTGATCACTATCGATATGTAGACAGGAAAACATATATATATATATATATGATTGTTATTGCACATTATATCTACAACTCATGGACCTTACAAAAACAGGTACTAAAGTTAGTATCATGTTACTCTTTTTTACTTTTTGGCTATTTAAGCTTATAATGTCAGTATTATGTTACTCTTTTAGCTTTTTGGTAGAAGTTGTGTTTTTAAAAGCTACTGCCTGCGTTTATTTGGTGTCTTCTAAATGTATGTTACTTGAGTTTCTGTTTTATCGGTAAATTCTTATTTAGGTTTGGGAGGACCTTTATTATTGTTTAGAGCTTTTAACAATAGTATCTTGTTTTTATTGTTTGAATAATAAGTTTTTGCTTTTTTATATGTTTTTGTTTAGGTTCTACTATGTTCCTGCCCTCACACATAAAAAAGGTTTTAGCTAGCAAATTAGTGATATGTTTTATGAAATGAAATATTGACAAGAAGCTTTGCACACTTGCCATTGATAATTGCTCCACCAATGATAGTGTGGTGGATACATTGTTTCACAAACTTTCTCATGATTCTTTCCTTTTGAATGAAGAATTCTTCTACATGAAATGTTGTGCTCATATTCTGAATTTGATTGTGCAAGATGGATTCAATATCATTAAGAGTTGCATTGAAAAGATTCGTGATAATATTATTTTTTGGACTGGATCACCAGAAAGGGTTGAATACTTTGAGAAGACTGCAAGGCAGTGTCATATTCCAACAAGCATGAAACTATCAATTGATTGGAAAACTCGTTGAAACTCAACTTACCTGATGCTGGAAACAACTATTGTGTATAATGATGTTTTTCCTCACTTAAAGACTTTTGAAAAGTACTATAAACCTTATTCGACTAGAAAGAAGTATGTGGTTGCTGAAGATATTTGCAGAAAGTTTAAGGTGTTCTATGAAGTGATTGAAATGTTCGTTAGATCAAATTATTCCATAGCCAATTTCTACATCAAACAAATTTGTGAGATTAAGTTGGAATTGAACAAATTGGTTGTTAGGGAAATTGGCATAGTGAATGCCATGCCAAAAAAGATGTTAGAAAACTTTGACAAGTATTGGGAAAATATATATGAAATTATGAGTGTTGTTACTCTTTTGGATCTAAGGTACAAAACTCTTCTTTTGGAATTTTAGTATTCCAAAATATATCCTAACACTACTAAAGAGAAGGTTAAAGAAGTTGTGCAAATTTGTTACAATTTACTTGAAGAGTATGAAAAAAGAGGTGTAGGACAAAGTGTCCATGCAATGTCTACTTCAGTTTCTCAGTCATTTGCCTTGAATGATCCCAAAAATCAGATGATGAATTTCTACTAATTTGCAAACAGTAAGAAAAGAAAGAGATTTAACCTTAGGGCGGAGTTAGACCATTACTTTGATGATGATGCAATGCCTAGAACATCAACCTTTGACATTTTAACATGATGGAATGTGAGTATTGGTAAATATCCAAATCTTGGTCAAATTGCAAAGGACATTTATGCCATACATGTTAGTAAGATTACTTATGAGTCAACTTTTAGTACTATTAGAAAGATAATAAGCCCATATCTGAATAGGCTACTTTTAACCACTGTTGAAACATTAACTTGTTCCTAAAATTGGCTATGTGCTGAGAAAATAGGTAAAAATTTCTTATTATTAGTTAATTTTGCTTCCAATTCATAGTATAAAATGTTTATATATTGATTTATTTTTTTTAGTTGCTCCGACGAATGATGAGATAGAGATTCTTCCTGTTTATCTTGTATGTGTCAGTGATGACATGGATGTTAATGAAGATGACTTTGTTGCCACTAATGCCTTTTTTCAATAAAAAGATTATTATTGACAACATTTTAATGCATTAAAATATAAGTACATTTTGCGTTATATTTCTTTAAAATTTCATATTTAGTCTATGGTGTTTGTCTTTTTTATGCTTATGCTTTGTTTAATTTGTAGTGCTTTGTTGCTACTTACAATGACCATTATGCATGTTACGTGGATGAAGACTGAAAGGAATGTGCTTAATTTTAATAGTAGTTGGTTTTATTGGTAACACAAATTGCAGTTTTTTTTGATAACTAATAGTTAAACTTGTATTAGGGCCTAAAATTTTATGTGCATTCTTTTGTTGGTTTTTTGTATTATTTTTTTGGTATGTTTGTGATGAATGTTTGTGATGTACTGATTTTGGAGTATGTTTTTCAATGTGTTGTCTTCTTATGCCCGATTGTGTGCTCCATTGGAATCCCATTTTATGTGTTATGCTCTCTTGTGGTATTTTTTTTATATCTTTTGCATATATTACTACTATTTTTGACGTTCTTGAATGATGCAATCTATAGCTTTTTGCTTGATTATTTTTTTTTATGTGTGTATGGTTGTGAAAATGTGATAAATGGACAGGTTTTATCAGATCTTATCCACCTAAAAAAGAATAGGATATGCATGGGAAAATTACCTACTCGACAAGTAATAAGTAGGATGCTGATATAACATCCATCGTAGTTGGTAGAATGTAAGATTAACCTCATTATACCAAAATTTTACCCATCGATATCTATATATATACATACACACAGAGCTATTTATATGAAATTTTATTTTAATAAAAAAAAATTCCGTGGATTTGAAAGGCCCTTGCTTTGATGCTAATGATGAATATTTTAATTTGTGTTATTGATTAATTTGTTGTTTAGATCATTAGATACAAATTAATTATGCAATTATATGTTCAACTACCAATGAATATACAGCGACCGGCCCATAATATATAAAAATAGTATTATGCATTTCTGATTGGAATCGAGTAATTAATAAAAACTTTGATGTAGTATATTGTAATTGTTGCGCATCTTAAACAGCTTTGTCGATCGTCAAAACTGTCCCAAATGACGCAAAAAAATTAAATGGAAAAAATCGAAGATAGCGGCTCTCTAACTGACATTTTAATTTCAATTTTTTTAGATTTTTAAATAGTTGAGACTTAGCTCATGAATACCAGCTTTCTTGGACTACTTAATGTTATCCAAAAAATAAATAAAAATTGCTGAAAGTAGTTATTATTTCTATATTATTTAATATTCTTTTCACATTTCAGGATCATTAATTTACTCTAATAGAAAACCAGTACTCCTTTGTTCTGTAATACGTATTTAATAAATTCATATTATTCTTTTTAAAGAAGAATGACAATCTTTTATATTTATACAGTTTTTTTTCCCGAAGTCTTCCTAGTATAATTAAGTTACATACCAATTAATAAAACCTTTTTGTTGTAATTATGTTATTTGGATATGGTCAATCATAATAAAAGATGCCTCTTTGATTATATTTGTGATATAAAATCTCCTTAGCATATAAATAATAGAAATTCTTTGAAGCCTAACATTGATTTTTAATGTTCTTGCCGTTCCAAAAAGAAAAGATAATAGAAATTTTTTTTACTAATGCTGTAAACAACTTAATCTAAAATAGCTTTACATTATTAGCGCAAACTGTAGTTGATTACTCTGGTCCGTTTTACAATTTTTTGTACACAAAGTCAAATACTTTACAGAAAAAAAATTGAGGGAAAGAAAAAAAAAAAGTATTCTCAATATATATATATATATATGTGTGTGTGTGTGAACTGATCAAACAAACAATTCTCTGGTTGTTTAAGTCTACGTCATGTTTATCCGTGCAACAAACGTAAATTTTCGACAAAATTAGTATCTTCACTCGATAAATAAGTATCGCAAAGAAAATAAAATGTTTTTTTTTTTCAGTTGATCATTATAATTAATGTCCCCCAGTCTTTCTAGTTTTTTTAGAGCAAGTTGCCGTAGAATATTCAACTGTGTATATTTAATAAATTGGCCCAATTCCTTGGTTCAATCTTCTCATTGGCTCAAAGAGCTTTTATAATTTCACCCTTCCTAGGGTACTCCCGAAGTAAAAAGTCCAATAGCAGTGGTGTTAGTGAATCCGTTAAATTGGATTCGAAAAAAAAATTTGGGTTCTGTTAGGATTAGTCTACCTTTATTATTATTATTATTATTATTATTATTATTATTATTATTATTATTATTATTATCACTAAGTTCTATTTAATAAGTTAGCTAATTTTTTTATTTATCACTTGCAATTTTGGTATTTATCACTTTGCGATTTAGTTTGTTTGCATTTTTTTGTGGTGTTGTTGTTGATCCATGGTTTTTAACGTTATGCAGGCAGCGATGGTCAAGGAGATGAACAAGTAGTGGTGGATGGTAGAGTTGGAAGAGTCGTAGATGATGCAAAGTTAATTTAGATATTTATTTTTTGTATGTATTATATTGGGAAACATTACATGCTTTGCCCCTAATTTTTAATTATTGTTTCTATTTTAACCCTAACATTCATTTTGTTCATACAATACCCTAACCTCATTAAAACATTTCATTTTGGCCCTCTTTTTTAATAAAAATTGTTATCTTGGACAGAATAGGCCCTAGTAAACTTTCTATTTATCCAAGAGACTTAAAAACTTTAGAACCTAAAGATTTGACCACTCCTGTCCTAAAAAAAAATCAGAATTTAAATCGGCCTTCATGATTTAGTAGCTTTTTTCATCCTTTTTAACTTTCTCTTTTGTCGTTTTTTTCAAAGCTCAACCAATTTTTACAAATCTTATAGCTTTGGTTGATTCTTGATGGATTTACTTGGGTTAATTTTTGTATTTTGAGGTATTTTTTCAATGAAGTTTGTATTTTACATTAAAAAACTGTGTACTTCATAAATGCTGAATCCAGGACCTACTCTACAATAAAATACCTAAACTTGAAGAAAAACAAATTTAATTTGTTAGTACAAGTATAAAATAAGAAATCGATCTTTTTTTTTTTTTTTGCAATTTGATTTCTATTGAGAACCCACCAAATTTGTGTGTGAAAATGAAAAAACAAAAACAAAAACAAAGAAGCCAAAAATATGCCAATGCATGTTCATTAGTTTCAAGAATGATCACCTCATCACTATAATTTCTTAATCACTTTGATTGTCATATACTTGTATATGGGTTTGTTTAACATGTGGACATGCAATGAAACATTAAATGTTCATTTAATTCTTATAAACATCTGGGTACTGATGGTTTGAACAGGATTAGGATATTTGCCTTAAGAAACAATCTCAAAAAGCCCCAAAAATGTATTTTTGAGAAAAATCTTCCGACAATCAAGTTAACTCATCGGAATTGGATGAAATAACTATGGTAGGGTTTTCATATGTGCCTTGAATATTTCATGAATGTCTCCTTTTATATATGAGAGTGTCAACTTAGGCCATCTTACTCCTTATAGGAATAATCTTTTATTAAATATTTTACTTTGATTATGATGATGCATAACCAAATCTTCTTATGAATGGAGTCATAACAATGAGTCCGAACCACCTTAACACAATATGATATGAGGTTGCATCTCCACACCACCTTTGGCTTTGGAAGAGATAAACAAGTCCCTTAACTAATAACTACCATAGATGATGGAGCCATAGACATTTCCAAGTGCAATGCCTTGTTATGGGCTTTCCAAATTGTCAATCTGCCTTGCCTTACGGTACCCACAACCATAAATTTAATTGTAAAAGTAAAAATGCCAAGTACTGTATAATTAGGATGAAAATTTTTCATTGAAAATCCACTGCTATATCAGTTTATCCCCACCCCACCGATCTCAACTGGGTGTCATTCTAGACAACAACATTTGTCTCAGTTACAAATTATAAACCTAGGGAAATTTTTCAAAAACCCCCATGTGGTTTAATGGAACCTACACTTTTACTCCTGTATATTGGCAAACCTACACTTGCCTCTTCTGACCCAAGCTCCATTAGGCTTTTCCATTTATTGAATGGGGAAAAGACAAAAAACCTTGTGTATGGGTTTCGCCTATACCATTACTAGCTCTCAACCGCAGCTACTTGCACAATGGTGGCCAGAGCTCAAGACAAGAGTTTAGAGCATCAAAGATTATTAGTAAATGCTTACACTATTCCTTCTCCTCGTAGTAAAGCTATCTTTGTAAGTTGTGACGACGGCGGCGGCATGAGTGAGTTTCCGCAAATGGCTAGTGGCAGAGACAATGGTAATGGAATGTTCAATATATTAGATCAATGAAGACCAATTGTGGCTGACGAAGCTTCACAGCTACCCTTATTGGGGTCGACAAGAGAGGAAGAGTGGCAAGCAGATAATGAAACTGAGTTGACTCTATGAAACTCAATGGTTGAGAAGGCTTCTCATTTAAAAGGCAACTCTCTTGATGATGAAACAAAGCGTAGATTAATGTCACTAGTGGCTGTGAAGGTTGATACCAATGATTATTACGAGCACTTGTGAATAGAGCTAGTTACAGGCAACCTTGTCCGAAGATCCCATGAATTTTCTCATTCCTCATTATGCAAGATTATGACAAGTAGCCATCCATTTTCTAACAATTTGCCCAAGGTTCTACTTTTCATTTATCTCTGCTTGTTTAGTTTGGGTTACTAAATGAACAAGTCAAAAGTTATTGTTAATGATATGATTTTGCAGACATGGGAGATTTTGCTTGGAATCTTTTGTCAGTGTATGGTCATTAGAGGTTTGACCTTCTTATCTTGAACTGGAAGTTCTTTAAGATTACCTTACTTGGTTGATTATTTTTCTTTCTTGTTTTTTTCCTTTTTCTCTTCGAATCAAAAGTAGTTGACTTTTCAAGGCTGCTTAAAGATTGTTAAACGAAATATTCATTTTTCTTAATTTAATACTTACTAAACAGTAAGTGACATCAATAAATCTTCTTTTTTTTTCCCTGGAGTTAGATGCTCCAGAGACCAAACCAAAACTCCAATTTTATCATTTTATCATGGGTCCCATTTAGTAAACAAAGAGCTTAAAAGAGTTTGGGTGAGAAAGGGGTAAATGTATGTTCCTCAGTATACAAAGGGGGTAACTGTAGGTTTCATCAAACCACAAATGAGGTTTTTGAAACTCTTTATAAGTCCAGGCTAAGAATACCTTTTCATACAGGAGTTCATTTATCCTCAAGAAAACTTGGAAAAAAACAAACAAGAAAGCGTGTTGTAACACAAGAAGAGGGTAGGTTTGGTCCTATCTTTCTCTTTGGCATTTGTTTTTATAGTTTATTTACTCTAGATATGATTTTAGAAAGTTTGAAAAATCCAGCAAAATAAACATTTAGGACTCAATCAGTCATATTTAGGGATATCAATTGGTCACATTGGATGCCCTCCTCATGTTTGACTTATCATCTATTGGGTGTAAATTTTTTATATCCATATCATACCTATTTTCAAATACTTTTGGTTGACAAAATCCAACTATTTGTTTGTTTGATGTAGATTTCGAATTTTTACAGCAAGGAAGCAAGTTGAGGTGATGGTTGTAATAAGCGATGACTGCCTTGTCAGTCTAAAATTAGAATTTTGAGGAAAATAAATTACTTGAGGAGGAAAATAAATAAGTGGTTTTGAAATGAATGAAGAAGAGGAGGTATGTGAATAATTTTAAAAAAAGATTTCAAAATTAAAAATTTGCAGTGATATCAGTACTACATGGTATGGTAGGCCACGAACCAGTATATTTTTTTTTTTTCAAAATAATACTCATATCGTACAACATCCATTTAATCAAATAAAAAATTTGATATATATAGTAATTAAGTGGAAGCTAAAATCCAATTGGTAGTCTTCATTGACATTTGGACATCCCTCATTTTCCTTTATTCTTTTTTTTTTTTAAATAATCCATCGTGTTCTAAATATTCCACCGCCCGAATGAATGCCGCGAAGTAGGTCCCGCGCCATCACGTGGATTTGGAACATCGCCATCACCTGCCTCGGTGTTTGGGAGTACGCTCGAAGGTCAATTTTAACGCCAAGAGTTGCTCGATTGGAGCCCTAGCCTATGACTTTGGGTTCAATAAACACCCTGTGCTTATTTTACAGTAATAATATATAACTGAAGTGGCGAAAATTTGACATCTTCTTATTTAATTCAAGTAATGAAATTACAATCGGCGATGGTTCAATTATCTGTGGTGGCAAATAATGTATTAACAATTATTTTGCATTACAAGTGACCTTAAGCCAACGAGCAGTGGTAGCCGTGAAACTTGGAGTAACTTCGACTGGTGAGGGATCAAAGTGCTAGGGTAAGGGAGATAGCCTATTTTGAGTTTGGGTACCAACAGTACTCATTCTATCAAGTTGAAACAGTTGCTGGGGGCTTCAGTAATTTTCTCATGCTAGTTAAGTGATAAAACATACTTTAATAACATTTGTGGCTAATTTAAGATGAAAATACATAACAGCAGCGGAATTGAACCGAATTGTAGACATAATAGGTTTGTCCCTATTACGCCAAAGCCAAACAAAACCAAAAAGAATCATTAATGTTTGCATCTAGACCAATTTGGCCATTTTTTTAATGGCGAAATTATAAATTGTTGATATTTTCAGCATGACCAAATGAACTATTTCATTGTGGTAAAGTGATTCAGTTTAATGGATACGAAATTGGACCATAATCCAGCACCATGGCTTAATGGAGATCCATATCCGAATAAAGGGCTTGCAAAACCAAATGGCCATCGGAATCATTGTCAGATTCAGTGTAGGTGCGGTTCGGATAGAGTTAAAGTGATTCGTCAATTAGGCTTTGATTCAGATTTTAAAAGAGAGTAACTTATTTGAGCTGGTGTTGTAACACGAGTGGTTTATTTATCCATAAGAAAATATTAATGGTGAAATTAGGGCAAGATGAAAGCATATAGTGGTCTTCCATATATTTTTCTGCCAACCCAAAAAAAAGCCGTTGGTTGGTAGCAGCTGTTCCATTCAATCAAGATCCGACAATTATTGGTCGGCAGGGCTATAAAAGGGGCATGGATCATCCTAACCTAAGTTTTGAAGTTTAGGTGAGGGGCTGTCATATGAAAGCAAGGGGGGAGAGGATCGATCGAGGGAGGCAAGACGAGACAGAATGGGGAGGAGTCCATGTTGCTCCAAGGAAGGACTCAACAGAGGAGCCTGGACTGCCTCCGAGGACAAAATACTCACCGCTTACATCAATGCCCATGGAGAAGGCAAATGGCGGAACCTCCCCAAGAGAGCTGGTTGGTACTTCTCTCTCTTTCTTCTCAATTTTGTAACATATTTGATTAACTCCAGCACAAGCATATACACCAAAAACTTGAATATATATGCACACACAAAAATATAGAGTCCTATGCTATACCATTACATTATATACCACCATAGCAAGAATTGACCAAAGTTAGAGTGATTAGCATAAAAGTCTCCAATTTGGAACTCAAGGAAAAAGAAGATGCAGGTTTGAAGAGATGTGGGAAGAGCTGCAGACTCAGGTGGCTAAACTACCTGAGACCGGATATTAAAAGAGGCAACATTTCTCATGATGAAGAAGAGCTCATTATTAGACTCCATAAGCTTCTTGGCAACAGGTTTTATAATTTCCCTACCTACACTACTGGTCAATTGCTTTTAAAATCAACTTGTCATTTGCCTTCTCAAACTCCATCTATAAAAAGGGAGAAAAGTTCTTTTTTTTTTTTTCCCAGAAAGAAAATACTCACCATAAAAAGGGAGTAAATGTTTGTTGGGGAATTAATACGATGCAGATGGTCTTTAATAGCTGGAAGGCTACCTGGGCGAACAGACAATGAAATCAAGAACTATTGGAACACTACTCTGGGGAAGAAAGTCAAACCAGCTCAATCCCTTGAAAACCGAGAAACCCAACCCCCCGCTCCTCCATCGCATGCGGCCGAGCCACCAGGACCGCACTCTCTCGGGAAAACCCAAGTACGTGTGATCCGAACTAAGGCCACCCGTTGCACCAAGGTCCTCGATCCGTTTCAATTTACCAACGACATCGACGCCAAAACTCCGACCACACAGCAATCACTGCCGGAAAGCCGGAATCATGACCGGGCCCTCTCGGATGGTGAAAAGGGTGAGCTGGGTTTCTTAAATTTCGGCTGTGACAGCGAACAGACTGCACTGCGGGCAAATGGAGGAGGGGACGGTTTTCTGGCCGCCCAGTTACCGCCGTTGGAAGATTCGATTTTCAAGGATTGGGCAGAGCATCATGACGCTACAATCACAATGGACCTCGATTCACTGGCTTTTTTACTTGATTGTGGAGAATGGGCATGATCGATGTATTGTCCCACCGAAAGTAATCCCGACGAAAAATGTGAATAAAAAACAATGCATGTACTATTGGTTCACGAAGATAATGTACTAGTGATTCGTCCTTTTTATTGAACTTGAAACTTCACTTAAAATACAACTTCGACTATACGTCAAGTTGTTAGGAGTTCAAACGTCAGCGTTTACATTTATTTGTACGCTAAAAGATCCCAACCAAGTTACTATTACATTTTCCTTTATTAAAAAATAGAAAATTGTCAAACATGGTTAAATTTATGGTACGTACTAGTTAAATTTGATCTTGCTTAACGTTAACTAGACCTAAAAACGCATTCTTGGTGGGTTAGGATGCAGGTTAAACTCAATCTGGTTTGCCCTTGAATGAGAATAAGCATGTATGGTAGCAAAATTATGTCATGTACCACTTGACCTTTCGATTTGAACTCACATTAGCTCAAGAACAAACATCGTCTCGGAGTTCCAAGGCTTCATTCACCGATCGCATTTCTATCAAGAACGATCGCCACCCAACGCTATCTCAATCGAGCATTCCTCTTCTATCTTTTTATCATCATCGTAACTCTAACCCTTCTCTCCCTCCAAGAAGTCATATGGTCAGGGATCATCAAATCAGCTGGAGGAACGATACCAAACTGAGCAATTCAGGATGATTGGCAAATCCAATGCCCATTTAGCTGCAGTGATACAAGTTGGTTCTTGGGTGAGTAGGTCAGCTATTACGGGGACTCGCAATTAGTGGATAACTAGTCAAAAATCAAGCCCAATCATTTTACGGTGGGACGTGCAATTTAGTGGAGTACGAGCTTTAGAAGTGTGTGGGGAGCCAAGTGACGAGTAGAGCTTGAGCGGCGAAGTCCTATGGAGTGCCCGAGAGACTAAAGGCTAACTATAAATAAACATAACTTTAGGGGGATTCAAATCCATGTTAGAGTGGGTCACGTGATTCCAAACTAACCCGTACTCTTTAACGCGTTAACACATATGCGTAAACTTAAAACAAACAGGCTGTTACTTTTTCATGGTTTTTTTGGGGAAAGGTAAAAAAAAAAAAAAAAAAGGTCATATAAGTTTCACAACTTTTCTAGTTGAGTCATATAACTATATGAATTTTTGTTTAAGTCATATACATTAAAAACTGTGAGCTACGTTAGTCCTATATTGGACGGAGCTGACGGGAAATCCTATGTGGCACTTGACAGTTGTTAACTCTTGTCCAATTGGCACATATAGGGGACTTGATTGAAAAAAAAATGAAAGTTACATGAAAAAGTTTCACAAATACAAAATTATGGATACTTGAGGCCTAGTTAGACAAAAAATCTCTCTACCTCTCTCTCACAGATGAAACATCCTTGTCTTTCCCTCCATTTTCTCTGACGACTCCATTCCCCCACCCACCGCCAAGGTGGGCTCTCTCTAGAGACCTCCACAACTACGCCTTCCCCTCATCCGTCTCCTCTGTCCTCGATGCCAAAACTTGCCAAGCTTGCTAATTAAGCATATTGGCTTGCATAGGGCTACTGGCTGACCTCTTCTTTCATCTTCTTCTCAGCCTTAGCCTGCTTCCGAAACCTCAGCTGTATGACCAATACGAGATATGTTAATTGTATATATTAAAACTTTCTTATTAAAATTATACCAAATCTTAATTTATTCTTGAAAAGGTGAATAATGGTAAATAATTTTTTCAATCATTCACTGCAGTTAAAATATTAATTTGGAATAAGTTTGGCCGAATTATAGCAAAAAAATTGTTGAACCAACACCTTCACAATCCAAAAGATATGCAAGTTGAATCAATCCAAGTTACTGATTATTATGTCTAGGACTATTCTTTCTCGTGTTAAGCCTTTCCATACTCTGAAACGTTCTCCATCCTTTCCTTCTGATGCTCGTCTTAGAAAACTCATCAATGAAACTATTGAAACCCTTAAAAGTGATCAAAATTGGCCAACATCCCTCCAAATTCATTTCTCAGATGAAGAAACTCCAGTTTTTGAAATTACTCATTTTGTTTTTAATCAACTTAATAACCCCATTTGCAAAGGCCAAGAAGACTGTAACTTCACTTGATTTTTGGCCAACTTGCATTTGTTGGCGCTTGTTGGTGAAGCCAACTTGAATTTTGACCCATTTGCATTTGTTGCTGAGGCCAATCTCACTTGATATATGGTTGGCCAAGAATGAAGGCAACATGTTAGACAACATGCCTCAATAAAGACAGAGGAGGGGAGGGTGTATTCGTGGAAGTCAACATGTTGGACAAAATCCCACAATCACAATGGACCTCGATTTACTGGCTTTTTTACTTGATTGTGAAGAATGGGCATGATTTATGTATTGTCACACCGAAAGCAACAAAATTTTCAAATTGTCGTACAAAATCCAGACAAAAAAAGTGAATAAATAAGAATGCATGTAAAATTGGTTCATGAAGATAGTGTACTAGTGATTCATTTTTTTTTATTGAACTTGAAACTTTACTTAAAATACAATTTCGACTATTCGTCAAGTTGTTAGGAGTTCAAACGTCAACGTTTACATATATTTGTGTGCTAAAAGATCCTGACCAACTTACTGTTACACTTTCCTTTATTAAAAAATAGAAAATTGTCAAACATGTGTCGAATTTATAGTACTTACTAGTTAAATTTGATTTTGTTTAACATTAACATGGCTTAAAAATGTGTTCTTGGTGGGTTAGGATGCGGGTTAAACTCGACCCGGTTTGCCCTTGAATGAGAATCGGCATGTATGGTAGTGAAATTATGTCATGTACCATTTGACCTTTTTGTTTGAACTCGCATCAGCTCAAGAACGGCCGCCATCTCGGAGTTCCAAGGTTTCATTCACCAATCACATTTCTATCAAGAACGATCGCCACCTAGCGCTATCACAACTGGGCATTTCTCTTCTACCTTTTTATCATCATTGTAACCCTAACCCTTCTCTCATTCCTGGAAGTTATATGGTCAAGGATCATTGGATCTACTGGAGGAATGGTGGCAAACCGAGCAATTCAGGATGATCGGCAAATCCAACACCTGCTTAGTTGCAATGATACAAGTTTTAGTGTCATTATATAAGTAGTTTTTGCTTACAAATGGACATTCAAGTACATTCATCATTGTAGTTGATTAGTTCATATGAATATACTCTCTCTCTCTCTCTCTCTCTCTCTCTCTCGAAGACCATTAGCTGCGAGGGCAATCAGAGCCCAAAATCCGAAACAATTGTTCTCTTCATATTCTATGTAGGCAACGAAGAAGACCTCATTATTAACATCGGGGAAGAAGAATCTTGTCGGAGGTTACAGCTTGGAAACAACTTAAAAATTAGTAATTTTGGGACTAAAGCAAAGGATGATGAAAACGGTGAGTGGTAACATCTTAATTAATAAAAACTTGTGACACGATAGCATTATTGTAGATTATAAGAAGTTGTAATGCGGTGACAAGATGATGAATAGTTAAAAATTTTGATGTGATGATAATATTGTAAATAATAGAAAGTTAAGGAGTAATAACATTATCATAAAGGGTAAACTTCATGGTAAGTCTTTTTCCTTATTTTTTTGTCGTATCCGAGTCATGTTACCTTTATTTTGTTCTAACAAAGTCCAATACCTCATGTAGTGTGTCCTATCAAAGTCCCTCTTGTCACTTTGACTGTTAATTTTGATGCAATTTTCATCGAAAAATGACAATTTCAGTCCCAAAATTTCTTTATTTTGCTTCTTATACCTGAAAACTTATGAATGTAATAACTTAAAAGGTGGGCAAGAGAGATTGGCTATCTGTAGGAGAGAAAATCACATCACAAGTAAAACTGAAATAAAAGCATGAGCTTAGCTATTTCAATTTGTCTCTGGTCACAGAGATTCGTGTTTCTCGCTTAGCTTTACGATGATATTTTCAAGTTGTTGTATATCAATGACTGACTAATGATCCTTTTTGTCTCCGCTAACCCCTTCTCCCTCCCTCTAAATATTTCTGCTTTGAGGCTACAGTTCTTCTAATGAAGTGGCTGTAGACCAATCGCTCTTGTCTTGTAAACTTTGGGAGACTCTAGGGTTGGATAACCAGAGTTTTAGCCCGAAAAGGCGGTGGGTTTTGGTCCTTTCTGGACGAGAAGCAATAAAAATGGTTGCTTGATGGCAACGCCCCAACAATGAGCTCAAGTCCAAAAATGGTGAGATCTTTTGGAAGGTGATGGATCAATAGAAGGAACGATTTATGGGTTTTAGGGATGGAAGAGCTTTGGTGGGCGAAGAGAGATTGGGGATCTGGAATTCAGATTCCCCTCCAGTTGCTTTCCATCATTATCTCAGCCTTTTTCCTCCAAGAGTCTTCCCCTGAAATTATTGTTTCGAGTGGCTAGTTTGATTAGAGAAGTTGGTAAGTACTCCACCTGAACATCACTTGTGATATTGTTGATGTCCTCCCCCAGAGGAGGAAGAGCGAAGGGAGGGAGCCGAGAGGTGAGGGGGTGAGACCAAAGAGCGAGTGTTTGGAGAACGATTTTGCTGTAGACCCCCAAATTAAAGACCAGGGGTTGGCAGTCAGAGCTCCAATCGCAGGGGCTAGTAGGCCATGGGTCAAGTTCGGGTTGTGGGATACGAGGGGGGTTGGCCTTGGTGGAGCGCACGGTGAGGTTGAGAAATCGCAAGTGGTTGGCACAAGAGAGAGAGAGAGAGAGAGAGAGAGAGAGAAGTGATTTATATGTTAGATCTATAAATTTTATAGTGTTGGAAGTAAGATGAAGAAATTTTATGGACTAGACTTGAGATTTTCTACCGAAGCTTATTTAAAAGTAATGGTGAAACTAAAGCATAAGAGTCTGATAGGACATGCTATATGACATACGAGATCTCTATAAGATAAAATAAAGGTGATTAGAATAAGATAAAAAATAAGCAAAGAGACCAAGTATGGAGTTTTCTCTTATGATAAATAATAGGATATTGAGAGTATATATATATATATATATATATATATATATATATATATGTTGTGTACTGGGTGCAAGATTTTCGTTGATGCCGGTCAGCTTATAATAAGGCATTAATTATGGTGCATAAAAGGCTACAATAGGGTTCCTTGGAGTATATAAATTGAGATCACAGGCTATAATTAATGTTCGAAAAACCTTAAATTTCAATGGCTCAGGCCAGAATCACTGCAAATCACAATTAGTTGGCAACCCTGGTCCCCTAAAGCCTCTTGCAATCCACCATATTCCTCCATGTCCGCCGTCTACTCAATAACATTCCGTCTTGCCGGGATGGGCCCAAGAGAAGCAAACGCAGCAACAAGAAGCAGGCAGCAGTTGGATCACTTCCACATCAAACTCTGCTTCGGTGACATCCTCGGCCACTACCCTGAGACAGAAACAGTACTCGTCGACGTCTCTCACTGTGCTGTTACCTGTCCCCGCGAACTTTTGGCCTCCGGGAACGAAACCATCTGGACCAGGTTGCGCTCTGATCTCCTATCCGTTATCCCAGAGAGCGACCGCTCGATCTTGGACTTGATTGCAGAACGTATTGTCTCTCGTGCCAGGAACATCAACGCCGAGCCTGCTTTTTGCTGATACGAAGCCGTAGAACTTTTCAACATTCTTATCGGGATCTCCAGGCCTAATTACGCCGAATTTGCCGACCATGATGGAGCCATTGCTGAGCAGGGCGGCGGCAGCTTTACTCCCGCGAGCGATTCCTCTATAAAGTCTCTTAAAAGGGTTCGACTAGATGGTAATCGTACTAGCATGGATGATGACTTGCAGATGATGAAACGGGCGAGAGTCGCAGACGAGGGCGGCAGCTGCACAATTTGTCTAGAGGATATCAGTTCAATTGCTGTGGAGATGCCCTGCGGCCATTTGTATCACAACGAGTGCATTGTGAAGTGGCTGAATACCAGCCACTTCTGTCCCTTGTGTCGATTCCCAATGCCCATTGAGTCATTATAAAGTGTTGTTCCTGGCAGTTTTATTAACGATACATATCATAGAAACTAACGACGTACATTTTGCTCAGCGCATTGTTGCGGCATTTGTTGTTAATAAAATGTTGACATATAGATACATTTCTCAGGCAACTTCTTAATCCCTTTTGGTGACATCTTGAGAAGAATTCTACCATTAATTGGTTGAAGTCAGAGAAATTCAAATGTCAAAAGAAATGCAAAAGCAGAAAGAAGATTGATAGGAGTAGAGACATAAATATCTTTTAGTCTAGTCATTTTCTCATGAATATTGATTTGTTGAGTCAACATTGTTGGGGATAAAAATAAATGAGTCTCAGTTTTGGATGAAAGAGCATATGTTCAATTGCCTGGATCAATTATCACATTTAATATTAAATAGCTAAAGAGCTTCATAAAATAAAAAATCAAAAATGAGACCCAAGGAAAATAGAAACAAAAGAGCGACAGCCTAGTTTAAAAAAATAAAGAAAAGTGAAATAAGAGATCTTGTAGAGCAGGCAAAATAAAAGATTTTACCAAAATCGGTGCGAGGAGAAGGTGAATCTGGCCAAAACAGCAGAGTAATCTATAGTGAATATGAAAGCGCAGACAAAATACCTTACCTTTAGCTCTAACATCCCCTTTCTCTGAATCTTTCTAGCTGAATTCCTCACCAGTTTCATTCTCCATTTTCAGTCATTGTCGCCCTAGAAGCCACCGGCCAGACTATCAAAAAGCAAAGTAATAGATGGTTATAAATAGCTGTCATAGGCTGCCATATAACAAAATTGAATCAATAAGCTCCTTTTCTTAGGCCTTGTTTTCCACTCTCACTTTTGTAGTTGCATGAATAACAACTTTCAAGTAATTAGTAGAGAAAAAAAAAGGGGAGACAAAAACAGATAGAAGGAACACCTACACCCTATATTCTGAGCAACATGATGCTAATCCTGACATAATGAATTTCAACACAAAAAAAAAAATGTTGATCCCTAGAATGACAAAAGAATGAAAGAATCAAGAAAGCATGCATAAATTGTTTTCCACATATCTTGGAAGTATGAATTTTATTATCTACACAAAAGAAAATTCAAAACTAAAACTATAAGATAAAAAAGATAATACGTGAGTTTAATATATAAAAAATTAACTAATTTCTACTCCCCACCCAGGTAATCAAGTTGAGATGAAATCAATCAGCCTAATATTCGAAAGTAAAAGAAAGAAGAAAAGTACAACATAACCAACATAGTCTCACCATTAATCATCTCCATGGTTAAAGAAAATCAACAATTGAGGGAAAAAAAACATCAAATGCTAGAAGAAATTTAAAAAAATAAAAAAAAATGGAATTACCTTAACATGGCCAGAAAATGAAAAACTTCTCTTAAATCCAATCCTTCCCGCTCTGCCCCCAGACCCTCTCTCAAACCAAATGTTGAACACTTTGTGAACAATTAGTTGAAATGGTAAACAAATTGACGGTTTAACAAAGAAAAATCACCCACCAAGTAAATGCTCAAGGGTAAGCAAAAGGAGCTACAATAGTAGCAGCATTGGAGACAAAATCTTACCCTACCTTTTCAAACCAGCAGCGTTAATCCCAAATGAAAGTAGAGTAATGATACATTTTTCTTCTACGACCTCAACGTATGAACAACATCTAACCAAGCAAACACCTAGATGTTAAACGATGGAGAGAGACCAGTAATCTTCCATTTGGCCAAAAAAAGTACGAGAAGAAACAAAGAACAAAAGTTCAAGTGTATTCCAAAATTTCAAGGAAATCAAAAGTATCAAAAAGCAAAAGAAATCTAGCTGTTTGCTAACTTTGCCTCGCGATTTGTTGGAGGCCAAATGCGTCGGACTATCAACGGCTTGCTGGATTAACATGGATGAGAATTCAGCAAAAACAATGACGTCATTTCTAGCCGACGGGCCAAGCCACACTCTTAGACTGAAATGGACCAACTGCTCACAACTAGCCTAGGTAACGTGTCACTGTTAATTGTTCATCTTTAGAAGTTAGTAGTAATTAACAATAATGAAAGGTTTATAATTGAAGAAAATGTCCCTCACACCTCAGAGATTAAGATTCCAATAACCTTAACTATAGCATAATTAAATTGCATTTCTTTCTCTTTATTCTTTGTCTATGTGAATGATATTAATTAACTAGTTTTATATCTATCTCATAAATGCATTATTTCTTTCAAAAAATAAAATTAATACTAAAATAAATTATTACTACATAAGATAAGTAGAAAAATATGAAAAAAAAAATAATTACATTAATAAGTGTGGTTCAAAATTAAGGATGAAAATGGGCCGGGCCGGGCTCAAGCATTGCCCCTTTATCGTTTGGTTCTATCAGGCTCGAACTTAAATTACTCGAATCCAATTTTTTAGACTCAAGCTCGTCTCAAAAACTCTATAGGCTTGAATAACATATATAAAATTTAGTGTCATAATTATAACTTCAATGAAAGATGGTGATTGAATCTAATTTTTTACATAGATAACCAAAGAAGGGAAAATTATAGAACTCATCCCAAATTTTCTAATCCTTTGCTATTCTACCCTGATTTTATAAACTTCACAAATCAATTATCATTTTCCTTAAGCCATCGACAGATTGCCATTCGCATCAATTTCTGGGCCACCAAAGATCAACTCACCATGGGACTCATCCCGAGCACCTCATCTAGGCCAATTCTCCACCGCCCAATCCCGTGCCCCATCTCCAAGCAAACTCTAAGCACTGCCGGCACTGCCGACCTCATTCTAGGCTCCATCAACTCGAAGTCTTCCTCTCTTGTTCAATCAATTGGACACCAAAGAAGAAATTTAAGAACAAAAGGTCAAAGCTGGTGCTGAATATAAGGTGCAGAGGGAATAAGGTTAGGACTAACGTAACTAATGAGAAAGGGTAAAAATGGCTAGACCTGTTAGACCGGCAAGCTCATAGAACTGAATTTCTTTATGTTTGAGCTCGGCTGTAAAAAAGTTTGAGTCCATTTTCCGACTTGAGTTCGAGCTTGAACTCAAGTGGGTTCGACTCAAAAAGCTTCAACTTGAGCTCGAGCCACTTGAAAAGAATCTCGCCCCTTTTCACCCCTATTTAAAATGGTTTTTGAAGCAACAAAAAAGAAAATTAATATTTACATTTTTTTTCCGTAGCTTGCGTTAGAGTATTGTGTGTGTTTATTAGGAAATAATTAGTTTATGTCAGATGTATATATCTCCCAGTATTTTAGATCACTCCTCATGTGTACTTCTATGATCAATTGTGTTTTACTGAAAGTTGTCTTGGACAACAGGATAATTAGACGCGGCCTTGTATATGTAGGGGGTTACATCAATGTAATAGATGTGGAAATTCACCCCATGCGATTCAATGTATGAGCAAGGAGATTCCGAAATTAATCAAATCAATACCATATCATCTAGAAGATGACAGTCAAGTCAACATATTGACCAAAACATGCATATATGCAGGCGCAGGCAGTACCAACTACCAAGTGATTGGAAATTGATTGCTACCATAATATCATGCCTCTCAAATAACACGGTATTCAAGGTATTGATTAAGTGTTGGGAAACATACATATTATCTCTCTTATGTTTACCATAATCTACAAGTTTGTCTCCTTTATTTTTGAAAATTTAAATTTTATCCCTTAATTTTTTTTTATGTTGTTCAATAATAACTTCTAAAATTGTATTTAAATTATGCGATAGTTATCTTTTAGTAATTTTAATCTTTTTAATATTTTTTTATAGTTAATAGACATTTAAATTTTTTTTTTTTGTAAATACATTTTCCTATCTGTAAATGTATATTAGTATTTTTTAAAAATCAGGTAGTTATGAAAAAAATATCAAAAATTTTAAAATTACTGAAATATGATTGTCAAATAGTTTAAATTAGAGTTTCAGAAGTTGTTGTCAGACAATATAAAAGAAGTAAAGACAAAGTGTATGTTGCAAAAATAGAAGGGATAAATTGTAAGTTAGATCAAACTATAGGGTTTTTTTTTTGTAATTTTCCCATTAAATGTCTAACATCCCGTGATAGAGAACAACTGAGACCATGTGGATCTTATTTGATTATAACCATGCCACCTAACCTTCAAGCGGAGCGACCATTTCCTATAATTATCGCAGACGACTAGCTACCATGAAAACCAGCAGCACATTTGTTTCACGTGCCGCACTCTATACATATGTATGTATGTGTATTATGAACTAATTTATATACCACAGTTGCCACTGGATTAAAAAAAAATCAGACACAAAAAGTTAATAATTTTTTTTACATTATTAAAATTCTCATAAAATCTTATAACGACAAAATAAGAAATTAAAAATAGTAGTTCATGATTTAGAGTCATGTCAATCCATCTGAAAATAACTAATAATATATTGTAAAGTCTCATCAAAGCATTACAATGTTAGTTGTGGAATTAAGCTGATAACTACACAGTGACTATTGGGACATATTCAGAATCAATCTTTATTGGGTTTGGATTCATCAAGCTGATAGAGCTACAATAACAAATTGAAGTTTCATATCATAATCTACTTCTTTCCGTTATAAAAGACTAAAACGTATTGTACCTGTCAGAAGAGTGAAGATTATGTGTAGTAATTAGGGAAGAATTTGTTAAATGATACATGGGATGACGTCGATACTCTAACTTGTAAATTCATATTCAGATTCTAATTAATCCATAAGTGCACTTATTTTTTTGTAATAGATAGTAATTTCAACATAGTAGAAATAAAATCGGAAACAAAAAAAAACTTGTAGAAATATAATTCAGAATAAATAAGGAAGTACACTGATTTCTTGCCACTAGAAGAAAAAAAATTAGAATAAAAAATTCTGTAAAAAACACTAGAAACATAATTCAATGCTTGTAAACATTTTACAATTAAAAATAAATCAGGATATGACATGCCATATAATTATTACAAGAAAATGCAATTAAAATTTTAAAAAAGATTACAAAACTTTCATTATATAATGTTTTATTAACATTATACCAAGTTCGTTAGCTTAGGACCCGACTTTGCTCAATGCAAGGTCAAACCAAGCTTGGACACGGCCCCCGGTTAAACCTGTCCCATGACTGTGTAGGTTGGTGTTGGCTTCTCCCCCCATCAACCCAATGCCCAGCCAAGTTGAGACTGGTTAAGTATAGTTTGGCTACGAATGCATCTCTAAAATAGCGGCATGCCTATATATTACTATAGTCAAAATTTCTCCACCACATGTATCGGGTTCTTTAATTTCCATGCATATCATCAGTGCATAATAGAGAGTAAAGAAATGTTTTCATCATATTTACCCTTCTAAATAATATAAATTAATATGAACAACATAAACTTATTGAAAAACCTCTCTAAATGATAGTTTTTTTCCATCGTTCCCTATGATACATAATAATTTAAAATAAAAAATGATAAAAAAATTTAAAAGCTTATTATATATATATATTATACTATTATAAAATTAACAAAAAAGTTATGACAATAGAAAATCTAATGGGTACCTGAGCTTGGATAAAACTTGGTTAATCAAGTTAAAGTTCTCAATGTGACATTGCCACAAGATTCAAAGTGTTGGAGTAAAAAAATTTATTTTGAAAAATGTTAAAAAAATTAAATAATAAGAATGTTAGAATTCTTAAAGAAATAAAAAGTGATAAATACTAGTACATCTACTAAAAAATATTTGTCAATACTCCACAAACAGAGCCACCCAAACATGCCTTTACATGTGCCCTTCACATTTAGTATATTCATATTTGAAATAAATTTTTTTATTCCAAAATACATTCATAAAATAATGTAAATTAAAAAAATTAACCTATTTGGAGTTCACTTGAAATTGGAAAATAACTTGAATTATTTGACTCAAACATAAAAAAAAATTATTAAACAATTAAAAGATAGTTGTCAAATAGTTTAAATGATCATTTAAATTTATTTATCTTCCGTCTATTGTTATACCGGCTTTGCCATGAGAGGAAGATGTTTGAATAAAACAAATGCAATGATTAGATTAAGAAGTAAATATTTGTATGAATGATACAATTATGGATATCAAAAGATACCCTATCTTATCCAAACACAGCCACCTAAACTTGTTGTTATCTGTAACGTCTTAAAAATTGTGCGACTTAAACGTATCATACCCGACCTTATCTGTGCCCTCCCCATTTAGTATATTCACATTTAATATAATTTTTTTCTATTCCAAAATAAATTCATAGTTTAATTTAAATTAAAAAAATTAGCTCATTTGGATTTCAGTTGAAATTGAAAGATAACTTGAATTATTTGACTCAAACATTAATTAATTTTGTATTTTGGATGACTTAGAGCTGACCCATTATAATAAAGGAAAAAATAGGTTGGCAAATTGAACCCATGTAAATCCTAGGCCCAGCCCATTTTCAGTTCAACCCACATACCTAACCCTACTCCCCTAACCCCTCAGTCTCACCCTTTTACACCCCCTCGCTTGTGAAGGCATGCTTGCACGCTCACTCTCAAATTCATAAACAACATCACTAGTGGCCTCTCTCTCGATCCACCACTTGCGGCTGCCTCATTGGGTTAGTGAAACTATGATGAATATAGTGCAATGTTATAATTTTTGGAAATATTTTTGGGAAAACAAATATCATTGGTAATACTTGCAGTTGATCGTGGCTCTCCAATTTGCTCGTAGAACAAAATAGACATTATAAAGTTGTTAGAATTTTCTTTGTTGTGCATTTTATATGATGCATGAATAAACTATCATCAATATAATCTAGTATTATAGTTTTCGATGAAACAAATAGGGTTTGTAATACTTACAACATAAGGCATTTCATTAGTATATTATTTGCACGTTTAACATATCTCCCTTTCAACAAATGTTAGGTAGACCAGGGTCTTCAAAGACCCATTTATTTTGGACCAGATTAACTTTGATGTAATTAAAGGATAAGTTACAATTTTTGTTGAGATTTGTAGAGTATAGTAATAACAAGAACTTTAATAGATGCAATTACGTGCTATTATTAATAGATAACGTTTGAAACTGGTACTATTAGTGCTTCTAAGAATGCTATGTATTTGTTGTGGAGAAACTTTTACTATAGATGTTTTATATATTATAATCTAATTTTATATATTATAAAATTTCAATGAACAATTTTTTTGTTGAGAAAATTGGATGTACAATTGTGAACAAAGATGTATTCTATAAAAAAATGAACAAAGGTGTACAAACATCATAATAAAGCAAGAAAAAGATGAGGAACATAATTGTACAATCATGTTGTTGAAAATATGAATTAGGTAAAAGGATAAAGTAAAAGAACATTTTTCAAATCATTTGTATTATGCTTTAATTTCTAATTAATTTTTATCTAATTTCCCTCTATAAAGGGACTAACACTGTTAAGAATTCTATTAAGTTTAATGATGGGTATATTGGACATACCACTTTTGGAAGATGATATTAGATGTGCTCTTAAGTTATAAGTTACCTTGCTGATCTTAAGGAAAGAAAGAAACGCCGAACCAGTTATATAATCAATAAGGAAGGGGCAAAAAGTGGCATTAGTTATGCGTTTGTGAATTGCATTTAATTAGGCTTTAATTTTGGAAAATCACTTCTTTAACCACTAAATTTAATTAAGTTTGACAAATATGCCCTAACTTTGTACAAAATGCTTTTGAAAATTAGTTTTGGATCCATTATTTTCCTCTTCATTTGGTTTGATAAATAGCTAACAACTAGAATATCCAAACACATATCATGAAGATGCAAAACATGAGAAGTTTTCACTGGAATCGAGTACTCTTTCTTTTTTTCTTTTTTTCTTTTTTTTGTGATCTGTTGTCCCAGAACAGAGTTTATTGACCATTAATCTTTTATTCCCAAACAGTCCCCACAAAACTCTTTCTGCTCGGTAATCAGTTGAACAAATTCGGAATTAGTGACATAGAAGCTTCTGGATGAGCGTCGCTAGCTAGCTAGGTGAAAAATCAGCCCATTAGTTGCCCACTTAAGAGGAAGGAAATCACCCCCTTCAATGCCTAAGGAGCTGGTATCCGAAATTTATGATCAAATCAACAAATTAATCAAAGCAGGAGCAGGAGCAGGAGCAAGGATTGGGATCTCAATTTGGAACCACAAAATCATATAAGGTAAAATAATATACAAGCTAATATGTCTAACACTATATAGCAGAGACCAATTTTATGGACTAACTTGTGCAATAAACCAAATTTAGAGTTAACATGGGGAAAGTCATCACAATTGATGCAATTCAATTTGTATGCACAATAGGAACTTTGATGCGGAAAACTAAAGGAAAAGGACATGGGCATTCGTAAATGTAACAGAAAAATAAGTTTAAGGATCACTAATTAATTCTGCTTGAAGTAGAGTAGTAGATTTACATATGTATCTTTGCTTTTCGATGTTGGCTACCGATTAAGGGCGGCAGATAATACGAAGGAAACCAATATCCAAGCCAGCATGAAATATCCCACTAATCTTGTTGGTCCAGTGTCTTCAGGTTCCTGTGAAGTGATTGAATCCAATGACGGTTTTGTTATCGTCTCTATACTAATCCAAGGAGCATTAGGCCCACAAAGAATTCAGGAAAAAAGCGTTAGCTAGCCAGGCCCAAGAATAAAGCCGAGCCGAACCTGTGGCGGAGGGGGCTGGGTAGGAATTTGGGTAATATCAACCTCGAACGGCCATGCGTATCTGTCTGGCTCCTCGCTTCTCGCCAGGCTCCAATCGTACAGTCTCCTTTCTTCCACCCTCGACAATATGTTGTATGATTCCTGGGAATTAAAACACCAAAAGTTGCATCATCTTGCTTTCCACAGAATTCAGGTAGAAACATTCGTCTACTCCCTTCACTTTTTTCAGGGGGAACTAAAATAGAAATAACCCAGTACTTTTAGGAGCTCCATTTCCTTTCGAAGCTGTTCTTCATCAATCCCCTGGTTGAGCAACTCCGCCACCTTGCTTTCGTACGCAACTGTGACCTGCGACATGATGAGATTTGATGAGAATCAAGAGAGCCTGTCCTGTCCACAGAAGAAGAGAGCAAATTGGGTGGGTATATATATATATATGCAACTATATGTCTGACACGATCGTATGGACATCCTCTTGGAAGCCCAAGTCTAGCGTAGTGATCTACATCTGTAATCGCTGCACTCTAAAACAAGCACCTCGTCAGCAGATCAGAACAATTTAAGTAGTAGTATTAAGATTATTTACATTAGATCGATTGGTAACTCAGCCCGTACGTATTACCTATTCCGCGAAGTGCTCGCTCGACGTTGAGAGCGTTAATCAGGGAAGGAGGGCCTTGTGGAGCTTCAATGGAGGTCTCTGTCTCAGCCTCTGTTGCCGGAGTTTCTGCGGACACATCACCTGAGTTCCTGACAATAATGAGCCTGTGTGGCTGCTTCCATCTGAAAACGAGTGGGTTTAAGAAAACGGTGCTGCTTTTTGGGGTCGGATTTATAACGCTTTGGCGGGGAACGTAGAGTGTGGCGGCGGTGGACGACGAGAGAACCATGCCTCTGGCTTCTGTTGTGAGTTCTTCCTGCGTATTATTTCTGGTCACGCACAACTCACAGGCTGAGAGGATAAGGCAAATTCGACGAAACGGCCTGCACCATTAAAATAGGTTGCTGTTATCTCGAATTCCACGACGTCGTTTAGATTCTCATTCTGCCGCAACAAATCTCAGTCCTGAAACCTTGGGGGAACAAGTTCAACCTCTGATCAAACCTTTGAGGAAAAAAACTGTAATTAAACCTTGTCGTCTGAAAAACCACAGGTGGCAATCTCCCAAACTATTCACGAATGAATTGGCTGTGACCCATTGCCTTAATATTTCTTTTCTTTTCTTTTTTTTTTTCTTTTTGCCTTTCTCTAACATCCCAAAAATTGTCCATCAAATTTATACCATTTGCCTATTATTATTATTATTATTACTATTATTATCATTCATCTTGGTGCCTATGTGGACTTTTGAAGTTATACCCTGTAGGCCACGTGGCAACGAAGTTGAAAATTGCAACATCATTGAACAAATAGGAATGCACGTGCACTGTGTGTCAATGGTTTGCGGTGGCTTTGGTGCGGTAAAGCCATGAAAGGCAAAATCAAAGAATGGGGTGAAACTCGAAGTCAATTATGGTATTCGAGCAACGATGAGTAAGACTCAGTTTGTTTTAGCTTCACGCAGCACAATTAATGTGTTTTGACAGGAATCGTTTTTATTTTTCCTTCAATGTTTGTGCCACATTTGATTTTGCCAACAAAACCCATAATCTCCCTCAAATTCACTATTGATGATGGTGCGGTAAGGATTGTCTTGATCGAATTCAGCAACAATGTAGTTGGGGTTGTCTGATCGAATTTAAATGACTGGTATGAGAACAACTTCACCCTTGACATCACCAACTCGAATTCAGCTAACAATATAGTTGGGGCTTCTTGATCAGAGAGATTCCGGCCGATAATTGGCTGAAGAGAAGCTGTAGAGAATTAATTACAAAAGAAGATGAAAGCACTAGAGGCCCGAGAAAGCCAAAGCATTGAACAAAAGAATATGAGAGCACCAACAACAATTGGCTTATGATGAACAGACGTTTGAGTTATATGAATTTGACTTGAAAGAGTAAAAATTAATTGAGTTGGCATTGAAAAGTAACAAAAGAGGGGCAAATAACACAGTAAAGAGTTGGTCTTATATTAAGTCAAAATCCAACTTATGAAAACAAGTTAATATGAGCAAATTAACTTTTACTGAACAGGCTATAAGTAGTTATTTAAAAGCTCTATTATTTCAATTAATCTTTTGAATGTTGAATTCCAATATAAATTTTCAAGAACTAGAGTTATAAGCAAGGTTATCAAAGTTGGATTTCTACCTATAGTTGTTTTGTTTTCTTATGGCTGTAAAATTGTAAAAAGTCATAGAGACATAAGATTTTATACAAAAATGTTCTTAGAAAAAGATGAAAAAGAATATAATAATCTAATTATTTTAGAAAGTTCATATTATATAACATTTTCACTTACTTAATACTTTAATACCACAAAAAAGTATCATGCCTTAAATATACAATACAAGAAAAACAAGTTCTACAATTCACAATTCAATAATGAGAAATTAAGAACATCTCAATCATCTAATAGAACAGATGAAGTATCATGACCCAGATTATCAAAGTCATAATGAATGTGAGTGATCAAGTAATAGAGAGAGCCTGAGCGAGAAAAAAAAAGATAATATTTATTTTATTTTTCAGTTATGTTTTTTTTTTGTTTTAACTCTAAATAAGTTGAGTTAGATTATATAAAAATTGAGTTTGGTAATAAATTAATATATTTTCGGTTTGATATTATTTTAGCCCAATTTTAGTAAGTCTACCATAATAATATAAAAATGTAAACTCCTAAAGTTTCTAAGTTTATAAGATTAAGCAACATAACAGCCTTAAATGCCGCACGCTTCCTTTCCTTTCATCATTTCTTCTACTTTGTTTTTCTGTGTATTAAGCCAAACTTGGATTCCAATTTAGACCTAGCCAGTTGATTTTTCATCATTACTCCACCCGATTATCCTCAATCACTTTCACTATTCTTTCTCTTCCACAGAATTCCTTTATCATAAACAATGAAAGCATCATCTAATTCATCCGACCCTTTTATGGGGAACAAATCTGGGTGCCCATTTTTTAAATTAGGGCTTACGAGAAGATCAAGTGACATTTAGAAAATAGTTGAGACTTAGATGATGAGTCGTTTACAAATAAAAGATTAGGATGATCACATGTTATTGTTTTATTTATCTTGTCCTTCATTTAATTTTTTTTCCAGTTACTTATTAGTTATTTCTCCAAGATTATTTTGGTTTGTCTATAAGGTTTCAATTCAATCTGATTATCTTTCTTTTATTTGGTGTCATAAAGATGCATTGCCTTTTACTAGATAGTTTATATGCCCCTATTGTTCTTTAGTGTTCTATGCCATTAGTTTATAAGTTGCTGTTTGCCTTATTGGAATTGGAATGAAGTACTCATGTATAAAAAAAAATTCTAAAATAAAAGTCGAGACTTTATTTATTTTTGCCTCTACATATGAATTTCTATTAAGATTTGAGATATTCTTTGTTTCTAGAATCGTAAAAGTATAAGTTTATAAGGCTTAAGTCTAAACTTTAATAATCATGCTTCTAAGTTCAAATTACTTAACTAAATTAAAATATCATTCAAGTGGAATGGTGGATGGAACTCATCCTAAAGCAGTGGTCGAAGGTGGTATGGGCCTATAGGGAGGGCAAAATGTGCATTGAATGTGGGTTGCAACTGGTGACTACCTTGTTTTTCAAATTATTACTAACTTCTAAAAATGAACAATTTGCACTATTGGATGAATAGCACCATATTTTCTTGGGCTAGTTGTGAACAGTTAATTCTTTTCAGTCCAGAAATATGGTTTGACCCATTGGATAAAAACAACATCATTTTGTTTTTTTATGGTTGCTTTGTTTCATCCTAACAGTGTCCAAAAGCTTTTTTTTTTTTTCTATTCTTATCATCATCGAACAATTGGAGAGGATGCTCTGCTAGGGTTTCACACCAGTGAAGATCTGTGAAGGCTTCGAGGATGACCATAGGCATGTTGGAGAATAAATATGTTAAAGAATTAGACTAGAAAGATTCAAAAGATAGGCTATTCACGTTAGGGGTATTTTGTTGACGTCTGCTGATATGTTCAGGTTGGAGGTAGAAGCGAATGGAAAGGATGTTCAAGCCATCAAATGTTCTATGGTCGGTCATTGAAATTCCCATAAATAATTATGATCTCACTAATAACTCAAAATAAATAAATTTATATTATAATAGTGAAAACCAGATCAAATCATGAGGGAAAATTTTAATCGAAAGCTTTTTGTCAGAAAATTAAAATAAAAGATTGGGAGTGTTTTTCAATTGAGTGTTGATTGAAAGTTTTATTCAATTAGGTACTGAAATAAACTAATTGTAGAATTATGATGAAATTAACCAATACTAAAAATGCTTAGTTCAATGTTAATTATCCATTCCAATCATGTAGTAGATCATTGAAGAAAAAAATTTCTTCAATTCAAGCAAATAAACAAAACTCTCTTTAAAGCTAAAAAGAATTCAACGAATTTAATAGTAAAATTAATTAGAAAAAGCTTCAGATTGATTTCTTAACTTCAATCAACTAGATATTAAAAAGCAATTTCTAATCAACTCAAAGTTAGCATGAAGAACAATGAACCAAATGTTTATTCCAGGCAACAGTCCCAAAGCATGAATAATTTAACTTGTCTTTCTTTTCTTTTATGAACTAATTAGAAATAAAAAAAATTCAGTCAATTCACTTACTTCTAATTCGAATTCTTCACCCTCAATCAGTTTAAAAGAAAACCAAGTAAATTTATAATTGCAGAACCAATCTATCAAGCAAGAACATGAAAATTAATTGCGATAAATCTCAACCACAAAGAAATAAATACTCAAAATTTAAGAGAAATTTAGTAAAGCAAAATCAGTTCTCACAATTATTGCAGTTGTGAGATACATATTCCAATTCAAGTTATAACCGGACTCCCCCTCTAATTGGCCAATGAAATTCGCACAAACGAATAGTCCTAAATTTTTCGAACTTTCTATTTCATCTCTCATAGGCATTTTATCAACCAGCTTTTGTATACCTCATCTTTTGAGAGCTATTGGCCACTTTCAATTACAGCTTCCACTTAAACAAGTAGGACCAACACCAAGCTCTAATTCCAAATGTTGCATGCTTCGTCTATGTTGCTCTGTTGCAAACAACTGTGAAGAGGATGAAGGGCAGTTAGGCGAAGGTGAGCTCCGATACGTAAACCAAGTCTTTAAATGTGAATGAGAGGTGCTTAAAAAAGCAAAGTTGGATTTTGCTTCCTCATGGACCAAAATAGTTGCGTATCTTTAACTCCCTTTTAAAAAAGAATTGGCAATGCTCCACTAAAAGAAATTCTTTATGCATGAAAATTTGTGTGCCAAGCAAACAAAAACAATTTTACTTCCTTCTAGCTAAAAAATACCACAGTTTCCTTTACTCCCTTCAAAATTAAAAAAAAAATTATTAACATCCTTATTAGCTTAAATAAATTGAAACAAAAGCTAATAAAATTATGAAATAAATTATATAAATTATGAACTCATCATTCTACCATGTCGTCTTAGCCGAATCCACCTCTTCCTTTCAATGATTTTCATACGATCCCTTTTTTCACTTGCTTTATACACTATATAATCTTTGATTTTGCATTTTCCAATGTTTTTTAAATTCTTATTTTAATTCACCAATATGGTTGTGTCAGAACACAAGTTGGTCCATCTTTTGCTAATTAACTGATATTTTGTTCTATTAGATGATGGGTAGTGCGGGATGGATGTGGGTGTTTAATTTGATTCATGGATTGCCCAATTGTGTGACCTGGAGGTTTGTATTCATGGATTTGATTCACAAATTTGTTGTCCTAATGAATATCGATTTCATCCATCTTTTATCTTGAGCATGACCTTTATGATTCATGCTTTTAGATTGCAAAATGTTTGCTCTACGAGTATGTAATTTCCTTTCTATCGGTAAATTCATTTATCGCATCATTCTTCAGCTTGTTTAACCAAGTATGTGCTTGCTCATGTCTCTTATTGTGAATTTTATTTTCGCTTTCTCATCTTAGCTTCTTCATTCTTACAGTTCAGCTTTCTATGTCTCTTCACCCACTATCTATCAGGTATACTCCTTGAGGTTTGACTTCTGTCAATTTACCTGTGTGGTTTAATTTTGTATACTTCAAGTATAACTTTTTTTTGCCCATTTTTCAGCCATTGCTCTATGTCTAGTCATTTGTGTCATTGAATGCATCTGTTGTCTCCAGATGATTACTATGTAAGTTTAGCTATAAGTTGATTTTTTTTTCTTTCCAATTTTTCTATTCTCATATATCACTAAAGTTACTTCCATTTTTTAGTTGTTATTCTTGCATTCCATATGGTTGTTACGTGATCTATACAAGGTTTTTTGGCAAAGATGATTATGTTTTTCCAAGGAATAGTTTTCAACTATTGTTTTCCTATTCACTATTTAGTGTTTTTCCTATAAATGTTCTTGAAATGTTACTATTGCTTTCTGCTGCTTTTATCATTTTCAGTCATATTTTGATTCTTGTTTTTGATTAGCACTCTTGGTCAATTAAAGAATTTTATAATTGTGTCTTACTTAATTTCGTGTTTTAGTTGTTATCCTTTACTTTATTACCTTGTGCTTTGCCTGCTTAGGTGATTGGTTTTTTGTTAATCCCTTTTTCCTTCTCCTAACAAAAAAGGTAAAAAATGCTATGTTTGCCGATGAGGGAAATTGACCCCATTTCTAGAGGCAATGATTTAGAGATTGCCATTGTAGTTGTTAATTTTGTGGTTTATTATTATTTGCCATACTTATTTGATGTTTATATCTATATTTTGTAGTCTATATCTAAAGCTTCAAAGTTTCATGGATGTAGGATTCCGTAAGGATTTGCTGCTAAAGGTTTGGGAGAAAGAAGTGTGTCTAGGACCTCCTGTTTATGGCAGTTGTGCCATCTGAAATTTATTATGGTGCTATTAGAAGTTGTTTCTATACTCGTTGAGGTATTAATCCTCTTATTGTTTTTCTTATTGTTTATTTTGGTTTTTTTATTTGTTATTATGGGATTTTTTGGAATATAGGTCATTCAAAATTTGTTTTTCATTTGTATCAAAGTGTAATTATTTTTCTATCTAGTGAATAAAAAAGTTATTTAGGTTACTTTTTCTTTTCATACCTTTTGAGATTATGGTGTCTTTATATGTATCATAGACTGTTAGCTCATTAACAGGTAAAAAAATTAGAATGTGAGGTATTAGTTGCAGATGAAAGACAGTTTCCAAGTTACTTCTTTCATCTGAGCTAGTTGTGAGTGGTTGGTTCATTATTACTTTTAGGTGGTTCCTAGCAGTCTATACTTATGTCGAGTAGACTCGCTTTTTGGTTTTTGTGTTCTTTTTTCTCTGTTGGACACCTTTCCTTAATGCACAATTGTTTAAGCTTAGTCTTCTTACATTTATTATGATAATTTATATTTGATATTAGGTGATGTTGTTTCAAGCATTTTGATCCATGGTTGTTTAAAGCAGTGATTCCAAATTATTCCCTCATTTTAAGTAATGGTGGTTTCCATGTCGTGGAGAAAATTCTATCTTATTTATCATTTTCTTTTTTTTTTTTATTGATGTGCTTAGGTCAGTGGATAGTACCAGAGAGGCTGTTCTGTTAGGGCTGGAACCTATCAGGGACCTTTAAGTGTAATACGAAGCTATTTGATTCACGTCAGTCAAGAGTTCAATTATGGTTTTGAAGGTGACCATGGCAGCCATAGGAACAAAAGTTGCGACGCAGAAGTGAGGTAGTTTGTTGAATTTTTTTCCCATATTTAGATTTGGTGTAGATTAGTTCACCTTCTTCCTGTCTTGGCCAAATCCAACCCCTTATTAGTTTTGCTGAAATTTCCTCATTCGTATGTTGCCTGTGTTACATCATTTTTTTTATTAATCCTTCATATGTCCTTTTCCATTGGGTTTTCACTCTTTTGTTTCTGTTTTACCTTAGGTCTTTCTCTTTCTCACACACATTCTCTCTTCATGAACATTAGCACTAGTCACCTTCCTTCAATGTTTTGTTGCATTTGCCAAAGCCATGTCAGCTGTTTGATTGAAAGAGTTGGTACATCTCACACCCTCTTGTGTATTCAATGTTGGGTAGATTTTTCTTTGGCTATTATTTTGACTCATTTGCGTTGCTATAAGGAACCTACATAACACTTTTGAAAACTTTGTTTATTCAGGAGGTCTAGGTGATTTGAATATGATTTCCATTTACATTTTATTCTTTGATTTAAATTACTATCTATATTTATGTTCCAGTTTCAAGATGTGTGGGCTGTGGTGAAGTTTTGGAAAAAAAAATCTGTTTGCTATGTTTCAAGCTTAGTCAACTTAAGATATTAAAAGCAAGTTTGTTAAAATCGTGATCCTGATCGTAAGATCGTATGATCCTATGATTCTTACATAGAAAACCTTGTTAAAACATTGTAGGATCGAATACATGGTAAAATCGTAGTAGGATCGCAACTAAGATCGTAGAATCGAAAGATTTTATCGATTCTACCCGGTTATTGATTTTTGTTAAGGTAAATTGCATGGATGATCCCTAACATTTGATTTTCACTCCGTTTTTATCTCTAGTTTATTAAATATTCTGTTTAGATCCTAAATCTATTAAAAACATCCTATTTCAGTTCTAAATCCATTAAAAACATTTCATTTTGATCCCCAATTGAATAAAACTTGTTAACTCAAGGTAGCTGTCTAATAAAAACTTTTTAAAGCATAATTTAAATTATTTGGTTACTGTCTTACTTTAAATAATATATATATATATATATGTATGTATAATAATAATAATAATAATATTTTTTACAGTTAATGAATATTCAAATTACCAGTTTTTCTTTTTCGTAAGTTGAACTTATTTCATCGAGAAGAAAAAAACTACTAATTTTAAATTATTTACATATTATAAAAAAATCATTATACATTTTAAATTTATTAGAAGTCAATACTGAATATTTAAATTATGGACAATGTACTCTTTTCTATTTGTCAATAATTTGTTTGTTTATGAATTTTTTTCATACTTGTGTTAATTATTTTATTGATTATGTTGATGTATACTCTATTAAATTTTAAAATTTACTTGTATTGTATCAATAATTATGTTTTACCATTATCATGACACTAAAATTTTACTTAAGTTTTTAATATAATTGGTCTTTTACATAAACTATATTATTTAGACAAAAAATTTTAAGTTTTTGGTAGGATCTTACGATCTACGATCCGATCTTACGATATTGATCTTACACGGCAAAAAATGATCCTAGGTAGGATCCCAATCTTAACAACCTTGATTAAAAGTATGTTTGGGCCAAAGACAGTGGTACATAATTCACAAAAAGATAGGATGGGATGGGATTTAGTTATTGTTGCCTTGTTTTCACTTACTTGGGATTGTAATAGGCATTTTCTTCTTTTATCTTTTGTCTTTTTAAGGTTTTTAATTGGCGGATCTCTCTTGTTATCATGTACTGCAAAGTTCTCCTGCTTTAGTTGAATTGTTTCCATGTTTTTGTTTGGATCTTTCTCTATTGATTTCTTCAAATCATTATGTTTAGTTTCATCATCTTCTCATGCCATTTTGTTTCTCTTTCTTTAGGCTCCCACAAGTAGGCTTTTTTAGAGGATTTTTTTGTTGTTCATAACTTCCTATTTTATAGTTGACTGCTAAACATATCAGATTTTTGTTGCTTTCTTAATTGTTTTTTTCTAATTTGATGCACCAGGTCTCATTTTATGTTTGTCATTTTTTACTGCCTTTTTTGTATTTTTTTTAATCTTTGTATGTCCTTGGGTAAATGTTCAGCAAAAATGAAATGAACTTATTGCTCTTGATTGTTAGTTGGCCTAATGTTCCATCATTTTTAAATATACTAAGAAAAAAAACTAGAAGATTTGTTCCTGTTTATCTGCTTCGCATCAAGTTAGCTTTGTTAGAACTCGAGTTGTATTAATTAGAACATGCATTTATGATATTAAAAAGAATCATAGGCAACCCCTTTGCTTTTAGTTTAAATTTTGGAAAACCTTACCTAGAGCTTCCCATTTGTATTAGGATTTGGTTTATGAGGTGCTCTATGAATGGAAGTTAACCACAAAGCTTCACCTTCTATACTGAAAGGTGTTGCAAATTTTTTTATTTGATTGTTTCAAGGCTTTCTTTTTAATTTATTAATACTAGAGTATGCAAAATTCAACCTGTTTTTGGTTTTTATATTCGTTTTTATCTCTTTGCTGTTGTCCATTTTTCTTTTTAGGTTTTTTTAGATTAGTACAGTGTACCTACTGATGAAAGTCTTCTTTTGTCTTTCGGGTAATTGAGTTCTGTTATTATTTATGGAATTGGAGATAAAAATTGCTTTTTTAGTTGACAAATGAGTTGATGACATTTGCTTTATTTGTCACTGCACATATACTAAAGGATGCAAGGCATTGTTTCTTTTTTTCCCCCTCTTAATAGCTTTGAGCCCATATAACTGATATTTTTTTTAAGGTTCTAGTTAAACTTCAAATTCTATGAACATTGATCAAGCAATGTGATCATATGCTAAATTTTGTCACCTCATTATGTCTTGTATGTATTTGTCTATAAAATTTTATGAACCAATTTTTTTTGAATGGCAAAAAATTTGTTTCTATAAAGAAGAGATTCCAACCTTTACCAGCCAAAGGTTGGAATCGATTACAAAATAATGAAGAAAATGAGCTCTAAAAGCATCAAGAAATAACAGAGGAGCCGAGATTACAAAGCTACTTCACCCAAAAACAATTCAATTTGTTGGACCCATTCCGAAGCCATAGGAAGGAATTGATCTCAATTTCGAAGAAGACAGTAGAGGCAGAGAAGGCCTTCCCTTGGAAAATAAGCCGATTCCTAGCAATTTGATGTACCAATTAAAATGAGATTTAGCTTTGTACCTAGAGTTCGATACTCTTTGGTGTTATGAGATCATTTTGTTTTATATGATGAAAATGTAAGACCTTAAATTCTCTATTGCTTCTACATATATTTTTTAATCAGTGTCATTGTTGTCTATCATATATATATATATATATATATATATATATATATATTTGATCAGATTAATCTTTCAAAGTTTATCATACAATCATGTTCATGATATTAATGTCTTTTAAGGGTAAATTTTCATTTAAAATCTGCATGTATAAGCTTACTGGAATATCAACGAAGACAAATTTCAAATATATCTACTACTTAGCAAGTTTTTATTGTTCTTTCCAATTTGCCAAATATTGGACTTATACTGAATGCCTTAAATAAACTGAAAATCATTTCAATATATAACTCTTAAGATTTCCTCTTCTTTAATATTTCTTTGCCCATCGACTCCTTGGGATTTATGTAATTGTTTCTTTTGCTTTGTTGTGTGTTTAGATGCATTTTTTATGATCAAAATAGTGGCCAAATAGAGTTGTTTGCAAATGGATTGTAATTTTGGCTATAAATTTTGGTGGAACATATATTGATTTCTAAACAAGTATTTTGTTTATTTATTTTTTAGCACCAACATTTTGTAGAAATATTTATGGGTAACATGTGTTTACTATATATATGTTCAATGTTATAAGAAAATGAGCCTGTCTTTTATACCTCATTCGATTTTAAATTCTTCATAATTCTAGAAGGTTCAAGTTGGTCTTCTTGGATTATCATTCATTCAACTTTATGTAGAAGCTCATGCTTCAATTATCCTTTTGATGGTTAATCCAAAATGTGTATTGAATTACCAAGGTCCCTCTCTCTCTCTAACATTTAAGCAAGTCGTGAGAACCTTTTAATCATGGTTATTAAAAATGCATCGCAAAAACATAAGATTTTACGATTTTAGAAACAAAAGTCGTTTCAAATCGTAATAGAAAGGCACTTCATTGTAAAATCGCGTAGAAACGCGACTCTAATTGCGAAATCGTATAAACAGCTTTTAATTAATCGCTCAATTACCAAATGCGCATAATTTTAGACGTTCAAAATATTTGAAATAAAAAACAGTTCAGGGATCCTATACGCAGAAACATAAAAGTTTGATGGCCATTCTGGGACATCTGCGCCAGCCTTTTTCGTTTATTCTTTTCTGCCTCCACGGTTCTTACCTTCTGGCCCGCTGGTAGTAAAAACTCTGGTCTCCAGAGTTCAGGGCCAGAGATGGGTTTTGGGAGAATCGACTCAACCGGGTCAATGGATCCGGCGTCCAGTGTTGAATCTGGTCCTTCGAGCTCGACGGAGCCCCGGAGGTTCCCGTTGGCGGCTCAGCCGGAGATTATGAGAGCAGCGGAGAAGGACGACCAGTACGCCTTCTTCGTCTACGACGCCTGCCGCGACGCTTTCCGCACGCTATTTGGTACTCCCTTTCTGTCTAATTTATAAGTTCCCGAGATTGCGAAATGGTTGTCTGTAATTTTCCTTGTGCTTGTGCAGGTACCAGAGTTGCTATAGCTTATCAGAATGAGGTTAGTTTTTCTTCTCTCAAAACTGATCTGTTTACTGTGAGAACTGTTTTGTTTTCAGTTCAGCGTGATTCATTGCGTTATTTTTTATTTTCCCATTTTATTCAGACGAAGCTTCTGGGACAGATGCTCTATTATGTTTTGACAACAGGGTCGGGACAGCAAACACTGGGCGAAGAGTACTGCGACATTACTCAGGTTTCCAGAACTTTATCTTTATCTATTTATTTTTTGTAGCATAATGGTTTTCTTGTTCTATTGAATACGTGTATTATTTCTTTGCAATGCTAGCTTGCTTCTTCCCTTCCCACTAATTGGTGAATTTCATAGTTCGAGTTTCCTGGTTTTTTATCTGGTTTTGATCTGGTCAGGTTGTAATTGAGTAGATAGTCCACAGTGGCTGAAAGCTTGATTTCTTCCCTGATTGCCATTGTTTGTTTTCTTAGGTTTCGGGACCTTACAGCCTCCCACCAACACCAGCTAGACGTGCTCTATTCATAGTTTGCCAGACAGCAGTGCCTTATATCGCAGAAAGAATCAGGTCAGAAGTTCCCCTTTCTCTTGTGATGAGGTAGACTTGGTAGTCTTTGTTTCGTAGTGGAGGGATTCGCATGAGTAGTGTTGGGATCTATATATGATCCTTCTGAATTTTGAAATCTACAGTTCTAGAGTTGCATCCCGAGGCATAACCTTAGCTGATTCACAGACTGAGGAGTTCCACAGCAATGATGCTTCCGAAAGTAGTCAAGGTGGGATGGCTGCAGAGCCTGAAGCTGTGTCTTCCTCTGCTTCGAGGGCATCGGTTTCTCCAATCTCAAGACTGAAAGATAAATTGAGTAAACTATTGTTGTATGCCGTTGGAAGATGGCCAACGGTATGCTTCTTATCATGATATCATGTCATGCAAGATAATGCAACAATAGCCCTGTGCCTCATTTTGTTTTCTTTTAACAAGCTAATCTGCAGCTAACCTGCTCATGTTTGTTCCCCCCTTGCATGAACTCATATTATACATCTAAGACCTTTTTATTTACTTGTACATTTGGTTAAGACGCCTCTTTTCCTGCACATTCCCAATAGTTCTCTCTTCCCTTTAATGCATTTATAAGTTTTTAAAAATCACTTACTGTTTGATTTCTTTGTCTTGTTGCATTTCAGGTTCTGCCCTTAACTCGTGAATTTTTGCAGTTGGTCATACGCACGAATCTCATGTTCTTCTACTTTGAAGGTGATGTCGGAGTCTTGCCGCCGTGAATCTGTGCAAAATTTTAAGTTCATTTATATTAATGTTCTTGCTTTCTCACACAGGTCTCTACTATCATATTTCAAAGCGAGCAGCTGGCATCCGTTATGTGTTCATTGGTAAACCTTCGAATCAAAGGCCCAGGTAGTTAGTTGGCAACCCTCTGGTCTTTTCATGCACATGCATGTCATTTTGTCGCATCAAAATCTTTGTGATCAATGTTATCTGAGCAACTTGTTTCTAAGCTATCTTGTTTGAATTAGATTCATCACCAACTCAAGTGCAGGTATCAGATACTGGGTGTGTTCCTTTTGATTCAGCTATGCATTATTGCTGCTGAGGCATTACGACGAGCCAACTTATCATCAATTGCACGTTCTATTCATCATACATCTTCAGCATCCTTCCAAGGGCCATCAGGTTTCCTTTTTCATCAAGTCTCCACAAACTCCTTGACAGTTTTGTGATTACTATAGAAGAGTGAAAACGTTATGTGAAAGCCACATGCATGACATGTGGCATGCATTGCATTGAATTCAGTAAATCTTTTTCTCCTGTCACGAGTTAAATCCTCTTTTAGTCTTTAAGATCAATCTGTCCAAACATCTAGAGGTCAGTTTGATATATGGTGTTGAACTCTAGTTTTTTATGTATAATCTCTTAAAATAGATGAAAACAATGTGTTGGGCAGGAGGGAAAATCTCCCCTACGAATCAGAAACCTTAGGCTAGACAAATACATGCTCTTCTTTGATTTTGAAATAAGCGTTATCAATAGACTGACATAAGTTGTTCTGTGTGTATATAGTAAGGGGTCTGCCTATTCTAAATGAAGATGGCAATTTGGTTCCTACAGAAGCCGATAGGGGTAGTTGGGTTGCTGAATCAATGGCTGAGGTAACGTTTCAAGCTTCTTATGACTGTTGAACTTTGTTGTTGAATATATTTTCTTCTAGGGAAAAGGTGCAAATTTACCACTGACATATTAGTCATATAGCAATTTTTCCATCAAACTTTTTTCTTCGTTTCAAATTTACCATCCATTTTTTTCTGTTGGAGCATTTTGACCACTATCATTTTGGCCAGAGCGATTTTGCCATCGATTTTTTTTTTGTCCCAAATTTGCCACTGGCATTTTTAAAGGACAGTGGTAATTGGTAAATTTGTTTCAACTGAAAAGATGAATGGTAAATTTGAGATGAAAAAAAGGTTTAATGGCAAAATCGCTCTACGGCCAATACATTAGTGGTAAATTTGCACATTTTTCCTTTCTTCTACTTTAAGTCTCACTTTCACCTGGTGCTTCTGCTGCCCTGAAGTTATTGACTGAATGGGTTGTAAGCCAAAAAGATTGTTGATGGCACATTTCTTTTTCCAAATTGCGATGTAAAATCTTGTCCAACTTTTAGATGGCTCATGAAACCTAAATCAAGTATCGACCGAGTGTGAAAGAAACTCTGTTGGCTACTTAATTTGAACTTGGGAATGCTGATGGAACCCAGTTTGCGCGACTTCTTATTCTGTGTCTTTTAATACTATATCCTGAAAACATCAGTGCTTGATTCTTTGTAGTGAAATATTACAGTTACTATGGTGCTTTTTTTTTCCTTTGAAGCGAAAATTTTTATATTTTTGGTTTTCAATTTCAGTCTGGAGGTGTGTTAAGTAAGTGCACCTTGTGCCTGAGTAATCGCAAACAACCAACAGCCACACCATGTGGCCATGTATTCTGCTGGTACTTCCTAGCACAGTGAACACTTATGTCTCTCTTTATCTCTCTTTTCCAGCAGTAATTGCTTATTTGCTCTGATGTATGTGTCTATAGGAATTGTATTATGGAATGGTGCAATGAGAAACCAGAATGCCCCCTTTGCCGTACTCCCATTGCTCATTCAAGCTTAGTTTGTTTATACCATTCAGATTTCTAGCAAGTGCCAATTTTTGCGATTCTGCTGCAGTACTCCATTGCAAATAAAGAAACAGGTCGAGAGGCGCGTTGGCATCTCCTTGCTAATCAATTGAAGCATTTTGAAGGCGAAAATACGTATAGAAATAGAAGGCCAATTTCAGCTTTGCTGTATAATTTACATGTTGCAGTGGTTTTTTTCCTCAGCAGGTCTGGGCACCGATTGTTACATGCGAGCAGGCCTCCCAACCTCGAGAGGAGTTTTGCATTGCTGCTGCACTTGAATAAATTTTCATATATAAATGCGATGCCCCCATGTTCAGTGAATTTCATTTGCATATTAGTAGCTTTTATACTTGTTTGCATTGAATTTCAGTGTCTTGTATCTTAGGAATAAGTGTAGATTTTGAAATCTTAGACGTGTAATTTCAAGGGTAAGAGTAATTACCCATTACCATATCACTTGTAACTTAGAAAGAAATCAATTGTAAAGCGTACATGAGAAGGGTGAAAATGAAAGCCATGTTACGATTTAACAATGACAATCTTACAGCAACTTTAAATTACTCCGTCAATTTCCTTTTTTGGAGGGCGTTTATAAACCGATATTATTTTCTATGGAGGGAGTCCAAATTTTGTATAGGTAATTGATGTAGATTTCAGTTACAAAGGCATACTACAAGTCCTAGGTGTTTCAAAGCCCCCTTCTCATCCTCATCAGAGATTTGTTTTTTCTCGTCATGTATGGTCTGGGTCAAAATAAAATTGAAACAGATAAATAAAAACCTGTTTCTTCCCAAAAAGCAAAAGAAAATTCACATAAAATTTATATTGTTATGACTAATTCATGTTCGTTAAAAAACATATTTGTAAAGCTCTTAACATCGAAATCTTGATTAAATTTATAAGACAGGATTATATAATATGAAAAACCACTCAAGGACAAGAATAACCTTATTGATAAAATTTGCAGTTCATTGTCCAATGACGTTAATGAAAGCAATCGTGGTTAAATGGTGCAGTTGCAAATTAACAAAATTTCGCATGGTCTATTGTGCTATTAGTCAGGTGGCTTTTTATGCCAATCGTTGATCTAGACCGTCCGATTAGACCCAGGATCTTATCGCAACCCTAGTATATAGTCGCACACAACCACGAACAAGCAGAGAACTAGGGTTTCGCCTCTCGCGCATAGTCTCTCGGCACGGCAGTCGCTTGATTTCCATTTTCTTCTTCCGAAACATGGCGGCCCAAATCAGCAAGAAGCGCAAGGTCAGTCTTTTCTCCGTTCCTTCTCCAGTTCGTTTCTATAGAATGAATCGTCTTTTGTTGATCCATTCGTTCCGACGGTTGCGTTTCGCTTGACAGTTTGTAGCCGACGGAGTGTTCTTTGCGGAGCTAAATGAGGTTTTGACCAGGGAGCTTGCCGAGGATGGCTACTCCGGAGTCGAAGTCAGGGTGACTCCTATGCGTACGGAGATAATCATTAGAGCAACTCGTACTCAAAATGTTCTCGGTAAAGCCTCCAACTTTTTGAAGGATAGAACTTGTTTGTTAGCCCTTGTTTGATTCTATTCGGTTGATTTGCTGCAACGTAGATTCCAATAATTTGGAGTTAATTATTTGTTACCCTACTATTAGGTGAGAAGGGTAGGAGAATTAGAGAACTGACTTCTGTTGTTCAGAAGCGTTTCAAGTTTCCTGAGAACAGTGTGGAGCTCTATGCTGAGAAAGTTAACAACAGGGGTCTCTGTGCTATTGCTCAAGCCGAGTCCCTGCGCTATAAGCTCCTCGGAGGCCTTGCAGTTCGCAGGTACTTACTGGATATTGGCACAATTATGTTTACTACAACATTTGTGTTACGGATTCTGTTTATATTGGTATCCAGTTGTTTTTAGTTGCTGAAATCTCTGAGCTGAAAGTTTAATGAATGCTTTTGCTTTGATCCAATGAGTGTGATGCTACTTCTAGTTTAGAGAATGGAACTTTGGCTCGATGAGGTCATCTTTACAGCGAGTTGGTTGCCTGTTATGTACCTTGCTCGTGTCTGAGGATGACTAGAATTGCTTATGCCACCTGATCTCTATGATTTGAGGAATGATCAACCATGTTCATTTCACCTGTATTCTGGTTGGTAGATTTGATACTTCTAACTTTTTGGTAAATTTTTGTCTCCCTAGGCCAATACTGTTGCTAGATACTAGTTTTCTATCTTTATTTATATTTTCTTCTCTCTCTCTCTCTCTCTCTCTCTCTCTCTCTCCCTCTTTTTTTTTATGAACGGGAACTTTATTGAAATGGGCAAGTTATGGGAAATTTTCTGCACTGTTTGAAATTAAGCTTTTTTGTATTTTTGCGAAATGCATTGCTTGCTGGGATGGTTTTCCTAATCGGCGCTGGTGTATCACCCTGGGCCCCATTCCTCATTATTTGATGTGCGGGGTTTTGTATCAGCTCTCATATAGAGATTTCTGGAGTTTGTCAGGCTCCTTGCTTTCTTGAGTGTGCTTGGAGTTTGGAATATTCTCCGCTATTCTTATTCTTATTTGTATGCCATTAGATTGCCTGCTTAGTTTGGGACAAGAGGGAACTTGTAAAGCATTTCAATGATTATAAAGCATGAGAAACAAATTAGCTTTATTTTGCATGTTCTGCTCTAGTCATGAATCCATAAACTGATATTCAGACCTTGTTTGCAGGGCCTGCTATGGTGTTCTGAGATTTGTCATGGAGAGTGGTGCCAAGGGATGTGAGGTATGGCTGCAAGCCTCCAGTTTAGATACGGGCTTGAATATCCAGTTTCTGATGATTCAACTAAACGAATGAGTGTGCAGGTTATTGTTAGTGGGAAGCTCCGTGCTCAGCGTGCCAAATCAATGAAGTTCAAGGATGGTTACATGATATCCTCTGGTCATCCTGTTAATCAGTATATCGACTCAGCTGTTAGGCATGTTCTTTTGAGACAGGTTCGTTCTCAAATTCAGCTGAATTGCAATTTTCCCGTTTCTTGTTTCTCACATGGCCATCTGTAGGGTTTTGGAGTTCATTTCCGGGTTATCTTTTCATCAGTGCTTCACATGGCTTTGTCTGTGATTGTTGCAGGGTGTCCTGGGCATCAAGGTCAAGATTATGCTGGAGTGGGATCCCAAGGGCAAAGTTGGACCGATGACCCCATTGCCAGATCTCGTCACAATCCACCCACCGAAGGAAGAAATTGATGCTGTTGCTGTGGTAGCTGGCAATATAGAGCCTGTAGCAGCTTAGGAATCCTTCCAAGTTTGTGATGTACGCCTATTTTCTGAAAGGAAAGCTCGCTTTTTTGTTTAGTACTTTTGGACTTTACAACTCTGTCAAGGGATGGTGCTTGCACAACTGTTTGATTTTAGAGAGATTGCTACTCGTGTGTTATTAAAGTTAATTTTGGAAAGATTTTAAGAGTACTTGCAGTTCGGGATCCTAGCAGGGGAGGCTTTCTAGCTTTTGCGATCTTCAATTCTACAGCTTTGACACGATGTAGTGTAGTTTGTTGTTTGCAACTACCAGTAATAAAGTTTGGTGAAAGCTGCTGTCTTTCGGCCATTATCGTTTGTGTTGGCCGTATTTCTTAGTTCCCCCGTTTTACTAGTGAAGACAACTAACTGGCGCTTTAATAACTAATTGCTTATTGTGAAATTGGAGTGAAAAGTTGAAACAGTATCAGTTGAGGACAGATTGCTGAAGCACTAGTTTCCTACAAAACAAGTTCCTCAGTCTTTGACAACTTTGTATGAGCTTGTTAGAGTATCTCTAAAATAAGACTTGAAAGTGTGCTTTAAAACGTTTTAAAGATGTGAAGATGAAGTCGGTCATTAGGTCTAAAATTGAAGAGACAGTTGACCGAGAATATATAGCCATGGCTCTTGTGGTGTTCGCAGACGATGATGAGAATTGAAAATTCAGTATCAAATTTACCTTTGGAACAAAGCATATGAACAATACTAGAAACGACAACTACCATCGCTAGCTGATATAATAGAATCCGGGACTTGGAACTTGCTCTTGTCTCACGGCCTTCACTAGACCCTAAAGTGAACTCATTTCCAGGAACAAAACGAAATTGTACGTCTTTCTGTTTTTATGTTACCGTCAGTGCTCTTTGGAAAACGAAAAGAACAAATTTAATGTTGTCATGCGACTGACAGACACTGTCACTGTCAGGGGTTAGTTTACAAACTTAATTAGAATAAGTACCAAGCTGTAAACCCGCTCAAAGCTCGGGGGTCGGAAAGAAAAAAGCATCTCTTTCCCTTGCGTACATGATATTGGTACATCCTCGCTCGGACTCGGTTGATTGAAAGCAAGCAACGCACAAGTAGAGATTAGAGAAATATTCGAAGATTCTCGCGTCGGAATATTCCCTTCTTTCGGGTCAGATTTTTAATCTTCTTCTCCATATTTCCCAGTTTCGTTGCGTTTGCTCTATTCTCCAAGCGAAGATCGTCTCTTCCTCGCGATTGCTGTTCATTTTTTTTCTCACAAAAAATACTTGTAATTTCTTTTCATTAGGCGAAACACAAGAGCGTTTCGCTGCCTCTGTGATGCACCTGGTCCGCGAAAATCTGTTCATCGGCAACATCGGCGATGCGGCGGAGGTTCTCCAGAATGGCAGCTCGGAGATCACTCATATTCTGTCGACTTTGAACTCTCCATCCATTTCCTTCTTCTCTGAATGGCGCAGCAGTGTCCATATAGACGCAAAGGAGATTAGAAAGGTTTATGTTGGTGGGTCGGCTCACGGTTCCAGTGCTGAGAATGGCTCCGATGATGGGCCGAGGACTTGTTTGGCGCCTGAGAAGCTTCTGTACTCTCTGGAGTATGCGGGCAAGGATTTGAAGATGGTGAGGATGGCGGTGCCTATCAGGGATATGGAGAGCGAGGATTTGTTGGACTATTTAGAAGTGTGTTTGGATTTCATTGATCAGGGTAGAAAAGAAGGAGCTGTTCTGGTGCATTGCTTTGCCGGAGTCTCCAGGAGGTACTCGTACCTCGTCATTCCTTCCATTTTCTCTGAAAATTATCGGGTAATTTAGGTGTAAAATCTCTATACTCCACCTTCCCTACTTTCTGAATTAGCCAATCATCGTGCTGGTACTGATTTAGACCAGAATGGAACTTCTTTCTTTTATGGTGATCACCGTGGATTTGTGAGGAAGTGTAGGGAATAGCGGGTGGAAAATTTCCTTTCCTCATGATGAAAGAGATTTCTTTGTGGAAAAAGGAAATGTGCACGCACGCAGTTGCGGCTGTATACACATACAAAATGGCAAAGCTTTAGCATTAAGTACGATGTCTCTTAGTTGCTTGCTCAAGACGTCCGTCTCATACTGTTTCTTATTGGGTTTAAATAGCTTGAGTTGTTGGATCAAAAAGGACATTGCTAATATGCACGTGTTTGTGTAGAGAAGGAAGATGATCCCTTGGTTGGTTTGTTGATGTGACTTGTAGCTCTCTCTAAGTTTCACACCACAAGATTGAACCTCCTAATTTCTGATATTTCTTTTGTTGCTTGTAATCTGTTGTCAACCGATGTGAATAACTTATTTTTTTTTCCTTATGCTTCTAAGTAATTATGCTCTTAATCAGTTGCACACGATGTAATTGGTTGGACATTCCTGGGTATATGTTTGTAGATTTAAGTTCATGACCATATGTGTGTTTGTGTGTCTTTACACACACACACACACACACACATGCGGGTGCATGCGTGCATACACATTAATACATGCACACATAAACAACTAAGAATGTGCATGTTTCTGTATGCATGTACGCACGTATTTATGTATGTACATATGTGTACGTAGGCCTGCACAACTGATCACTTGGATACAGATATATTGCAAATTGTTGTACATGACAATTCCAAAAATAGATGTTCTATCAGATTCATTCCAGAGCAGATCTACATGTTCTAAATGTTCTCAAAAGATAATCTAGTCCATAGAGTTTTACATTTTTCATCTCATGTATTCTTTTGCAGTGCAGCTGTCATTACAGCATACCTGATGAGGACAGAGAAACTATCTCAGGAAGGTTTGAACAAATCCAATCTTTATTTGGAGTAATGTGGTTCAACAAACTGGTATATGAAATTTGGTTGTATCCTATGGTTGTTCTTTTATCCTTTTTGAGTCTACTTTATTTATTTACTTTTTAGTATTTTTCTTCCTGAAGAATGAGGGGTTCTCCTTCTTTACCCCTCACTTATTAGACTGACGAGAGTAATACTTCGATTGACTTTCTATTTTCCTTTATTTTTCATTATTGCAGAAGCACTTGAGTCTCTAAGGCAAAGCTGTGACTTCGTTTGTCCAAATGATGGCTTTATAGATCAGGTATTGGAAATGGTTGTAACATTCAATTGGGAAATGGCTAGTCAATCACAAAAATTTATTTTCAGCTGGGCTCTTTTGTTATGAATTTTGCCTTTTCTGTCTCTGTTTTTACCAAAATCCCTGTTAACAGTTAAAAATGTTTGAAGAAATGAGGTTCAAGGTAGACCGTTCTTGCCCCATTTACAAGTGGTTTCGACTTAAAGTACTTGGTACTCTCTCTCTCTCTCTCTCTCTCTCTCTCTCTCTCTGAACTGACATCTTACCTTATTTCTTCTTGGAATTAATGTTCTTTGTCGAGAGTTGTTCTGACTCACTCTTTCTGGAAAAACTTGCATGTAATTTGACAATTCCTTATATCCTTTTCTTTATGAAAAATAACAAAAGAGAATCCTCGAATGCCCCAAGGTGTGCAATCTCTTGCATAAATAGGAGACTGAAGAATTATAATTTCTGCCAAAAGTATATCATCCATGGCTGTTTTTTTAAAAATTAAGAATTCCCAAGTTTTTCACAATCCTTTACACTCCCAAGGTAGCTTCTCCATTTTGACTCTTGCTTTCCCTGCTTTTGCACTCCATTTAGAAAAGAGAGAGGAACCAATGTTCTTATTCTGATGCTGTTATTCCCTATACTTGAAACACACAGCATTTGTGTTTTACGTGACCTGTAGCTGCACTATACCTGAAAGATTTGTAGTTGTATCAGCTGCTGATCTATTCCTCACTTATGATTTTATCAGATCTTTCATGTATGCGTTTCTTTAGCTTCCAAGATCAGTCTTCCAAAATTTTCTTAGGGGATAAATACGGGCTCACATAAATATTAGAGACTCAGAATCACACTCCAACAATTTGGTTGTAGGCAGCACCTAGTAGCAGTGAGAAACGTAATTGCTTTGTGAAAAGATGCACCATTTTTCAATTCCATTCATTTCAATTCACTTGAAGAAGAAACTTGATGGATGAAGCGTTTTCTTTGCTGCCTTTCCCCCATTTACTTTCAAATTTAGTATGACAGAGAACGAGTGAGATGGTTTTGTTTCTTTTGCTGTTAGGTGATTCTTACAATCGTGGGGAAAAAATTGACAGTTCTAAGTTAGGGGCTGACCCCGGCTTAGAAGCCAAAGCTTCATCTACAATGGATTCCTCTCCAACCAGTGAAAAAAAGCTTACGTCTGCATACCGCTGTAAAAAATGTCGAAGAGTTGTAGCATTGGAGGAGAATGTTGTGGGCCATGTACCTGGTGAAGGTGAAGAGTCATTTGATTGGCACAAACGAAGAAGTGGAAACCCCTTCAGTAAGTCTGGTGACATTGAGTGTTCATCAGTATTTGTTGAGCCTTTGAGGTGGATGACAGCAGGTAAGGAAACATCAACGAACTTGGTGTGTGGATCTCACCTCTAACCACAAATTGTACCTAGTTTTCATGGTTTCAGTTCCTTTGCACTTTAGAAGTGATATGGACAAAAGAGTTGATTTCTGAGGAAAATATTGTCTTGTTTGGCAGTTGAAGAAGGTGGACTGGAGGGCAAGCTGTCCTGTGCCCATTGCGGAGCCCGTTTGGGTTACTTCAACTGGTCAGGCATCCAGTGCAGTTGCGGAAGCTGGATCACTCCAGCGTTTCAGCTCCACAAAAGCCGAGTTGATATGAGCACTGTTTAATGTGCTCAAAGCAACTTAAACCATAACTACCCAAAGTCCGTTGGTTGCATACCATATACTAGCTGTATAATCTCGATTTTGAGTCACCGTGGCTCAAGCAGAGGTGCTGTGATGTTGTCACGACTTGTTTCGATTTCAGCGTTGGCACAAACGACTTTTTGGAGAGACGATGGTAGCTTTATTTCGTGGCTTGCAATTACATAGTGGTAAAGGTGGAGGAAAAGCAATCAAAGTTGTTGGATTTGGAAGTGGGGGGACGATACATAAGTATATTCCTTTTGGATTTGGGGGAGTATTTCGTTTTGGCTTCTTTCTCTTATGCATTGGATGATGTGGAGAAACAAGAAATTAGGTGGAGTGACGCGGCCAGCGGCTCTACTTACTTTGATGCGCATGCAAGTTGCGCCACTGCAGTGGTTGAGTTGAATTGCCCCCCCACCCCCCTTTTTTCTTCTCCTTTTTCCCTCTTTCGCATTACATTTACATTTACATTTACATTTACATCCATGGATAAATGGATTGCTCATCTGAGCATTATGTGGTGTGGATCGGAGGGGGATTAATTTAGTCGATGACAAAGAAGCATGTGCGACTATACTATTATATTATACTATCTAGTACTATCTAAAACGTAAAACATGTCCCGGCCATTGGGGGAGATGCCACCTGGTGTGATACAGGTGTTTGAGTCTTCAAATATTTTGCTTGGATTTTTTACACTCCTAAAAATTGTTTCTGATTAGATGTATTTTTTATTTTTCTTTGACATAAAAAAAATAAAATGATGTATGATGAAATGGATTGTTGACAGAATTTTCATAATTCAAGAGGCTTCTCATAATTTCGACTTGGCGTCTCTAATTGTATGGGAGTTTTCTCTTGAATCATGAACCACTTCAGATTCTGCAGTCATACTCCTCTACAGAATATTATGTTAGGGTCACTTTTTTCTTTTTTGCTTAAATATGGGGCAAATCTCCCACTCTTTTTTAAACCAGTTGAATTTGCCATCAAGAAATTAATCATCCGATAGCTTGAGGGAGGGGGAAGGGATTTTAGAATCGGAAAGGCTTGAATGCTTGTTAAAGATGTCAGAAAAAAAAAAAGAGACTATTCACCCCAGCCTCTACATATAAAGTCTTGAAGTCGGAACCCCATGGATATGCTCCACAAGTAATGTACATTATATTTTTGTTGAGAATGTGATTTTTATCCCAAGATAAAATTATCATTTAATGTGAATTATTATTATTATTATTATTATTATTATTATTATCCTATGTTTTATGACTTTTTCAATGATTAACAATTTGCAAACATGCATCCATATTTTAGAAAATAAAACATACATAAAAATTTTGAAAGTAGGACAAAAGTAATGTTATCTATATGTTTAATAAAACTAGCTTTACTACCCGGTGTTGCCTTGGGGGTAAATTGTAAAGAATATATGATTGAATTTCAAATGGGACGTATATGCATACCAAAAAATTAATTTAAATACCTAATGTTGCCATGAGAAGCAAATAGTTAGAAATACCAAATAACATAATAAAATTTTTAAATAAAATAATAGGTAAAAATGTTATTCAAGGAAGTAACACTTTACAAGTAAAGTGACAGTAATACGTGTTTTCATATTATATATGATAGTTCAAATAAAAAGATATGATTATACAATTTAATAATCATGTGTTGTCAATTAATTTCATAAGAAATCATGTTCAAAAAAAAAAATGTTCTACTAATATTGCTTATTACTTTTATTTTTATGTAGTTCATAATAACAATAGAATATGAATTTGGTAATAAATAATTATAAAACGTTTAAATTAAGTCTCACAATCCCAAGTGGACCGAAAGGGGCTTTGCCTAGCCGTATCCCCAAACCTGGTTCGAGACACCCTAGGCCTTTTTCTTTAAAAACTCTCATCTACAGTGTAAAGAAGTATGAGTATTAAAAACATGTTTAAATTAAGATAATTATGTAAAATATTACCAAAAAAATTAACAGTTAACAAATTTTTTAGTATAATTTGTGCATTAACACAAATTGTATAAAATTTTATCTTTTCACCCTGTTTAAAAAAATTTAGATAATTGATCAATGAGAAGAATATATATGAAAAAAATTTACTTTTATTGTGAAATATTGCACTGCTAAAACATATAAAAAAATTTGAAGATCGGAAAGCCCCGAATGAAAAAGAAACCTTTATATTTGAGGTTTCACCATGGACAAATCTAATTTTTATAATTTTATAAACTTTGAGTGAAATTTCAATAACCAAATCCCACATCTTCATATGATATTTTCTTGAAACCAAGAGAATTTAAGTACCAAAGCCATGCAAAAAATCATAGCACAATATTTCGCAAAAGTAACCCAAGCTCATCCTGTTTTAAAAACCATGGATGAAAATCTCTCTACTTCATCAAGGTCTCTTCCCTATAAAAAATGCAAATGTAATAAATATGGAAATCAAGAAGATGGAATAAGCAAAGAAGTTAAAAATAAAATTGTAATAAACAAAAATCTGAACACTAGTTAAGAAAATAACTCATTAGCATGATCTAATTAAACACCAAAGAAAAAGTATCAAAGAGAATGAATAGACAAACCTACATTTTTGCAATTGTCAAATGAAGTTGAGCTCTCATTATATAGTGTTTTATATTTTAGGCAATAATGGGATTAATCTTTGCTATTAAAACTTAATATTCACGATATTAAGAAAATAATGCTATTAAAACATGACTCGATTTGAAATTTAATCATTACTCAGATAAAAACACATATCACATTCCATGTGTACAATTCAAATTTAACCACTAACGTATAGTAAAAACGTATATATATTAATGTATACGAAATCAATATAAGGTCAGATTCAGTAACATGATTATTTAATTGGGCTATTACTTAACCTGAATTATATTCGAATAAATCCCTTGATTTATGTACATTTTGAATTTAAATTTAATTATTTTCTATAGAAACTAAAAAAACTGGTATTCTAGTTAAATTTTATTATAGGAAGTGAAAGTTAGAAATTTGAAATTTAATTCTTACCAAATGGGTGATGTAAAAATTCTAAATCAATGTAAAAGATAGATGAAAAATTCAAACTGAAATGCTATTAGTTTTTGCGTAAATACCTTTTGGCTTTTAGACATGTAAAAGTTAAAATATGCTAAATTTGGAATGAAAATTTCTCAAACTTTTTAGAGTGTTGAAAGATGAATTGATTCCTTTAATTTTTTTTTATAGTGTTGGAATTAAATGTTGATTGATGCTAATTTAATTTTTCCAAACATTTGTAAATAGTAATCGAGATCTTTAACTATTTTTTTTTGCTAAATTTAAATTTTCTTCTAAAGTTAGTACTATATGTATTTTGGCCCATAGGTTTCGAAACCTTTGCTTACACTCTTACCATAACCCAGACCTTTTTAAAAGTATCGATATAAACTTTTCAAGTTTGATAGTTAACTATTGATACTTACAAAACAACATCTTTGTAAATGCAAGAGTGTCTCTTTCACTAATTGACTTTGGAAACAAATGGGATATCTATAGGTTTTCAGACTTTGTTTTAAAGATGAAATCAAAACAACAAAATTGATGTAACCTATTATTTAACCTATTTGTGCAAGAACCATTTCATTAAAAGTTAATTAACACTGTCAATATGCCTATCCATTAAGTGACGGGCGTTTTTGAAAAAAAAAATTATTTTCATTTTTTTAAAATGTACAAATAAAAGAAAAATGCCACATGTGAAATTTTAGTAGAAACACATTAATAGGATTAAGGAAAAGACTGTTCTATCCTCTGAAATGATCATGCTGCTTTATATAATAACAGTAGATGAACTGGTAAAGAGTAGGCAGGGGGTATCTATGGATTCAGTTGTGGGTGGCGGGTCCTTCCCAAATCCATTTCCTTAATTATAAGAAGGAAATCCAAATGGTGTGAAACAAGAAGTGCGAGGCAAGGCAAGGCAAGGCAAGGGGGGTGAATATTGATATTGGTGGTGGCGCACACGACAAAGAGACGGCAGGGCACTCATGAGCTCTCCGCTTTTAAGGACAGAATCGTGCGTGATGAGGGTAATCTCAAGTCATGTGAGATGAGATCAATCTTCTTCTTCTTCTTCTTCTTCTTCTTGTTGTTGTTGACTTGTTGTATCTACCCACTTTACTAATTACTACTGTTCTTTTACCAGCCACAGCCAGGCAGCTCATACGGTAATCAATTAATTAATTAATAAAACCACACCACGCAGACTTATGTATATGTTGTGCTTGTGGCCACCACCACCACCCACGCCCACAACTCAATTGCACTTTGAATACAACACGAAACCACCCATCTTCCCCACTTCTCTTCACGATACATACACTAGTTTATAGTTCACTCCACCACTAGATTGAGTTGTCTAGTATCATAAAATTTTACGCAAAAAAAAAAAAAAAAGAGCATATACGTGTATATTTCCATTGATTTTTTTACTTTTCTTTTTTTGTTATTGGTCCGACAAATTTTAAGACGTCAAATTTTCCACCAAAAAAACAGTTGTTGTTTCTTAAAAAAAAACAGCTAGATTTCTGGGGATTCTAAAAATTTATAAATATAGTTTTATGAATAGCATATCTTAGATGAAGTAATTTAAATCTAACTAGTAAGCTAAAAGAATGTAGAATTGCAAAGGTTTTTTTTTTCCCGAAAAAAACTCTACTTAAAATTTAACATTAATTGCTACACGCAGTCACATGCGCAGATGTTGCCGGCCTAACTATTAATAAGTTTTGGGCTAATTTTTCACTCGGCAAACTTACGAGTTTTGTCCTAACTTATTCTTTTTCCTTTTTTTTTTAAAAAAAAATCTACATTTTACCTTTAATGTTTGATAATAACTTTTAAAATTTTAATTTAAATTATATGATAATTATCTTTCATTAATTTTGATCTCATCAATATTTTTTATAGTTAAATATATTTTAAATAATTAGTTTTTCCTTCCTATAAATGCTTTTTTCTCCTTGTAAATGCATTTTTATCCTTATAAATGCATATTAGTATTTTTTTAATATCAATTGGTTACGAAAAAAATATAAAAATTTTGAAATTATTATAACATAGTTACCAGAAAATTTAAATTAGATTTTCAAAAGTTGTTACCAAATATTGTAAATAAAGTAGAGGGTAAAGTGTAGATTTTAAAATTATGAGATAAAATGTATGTCAGGTCAAACATAAAGGGGTTTTTTGTAGTTTTCGCTTTTCTCTCAATCTTCTTTTTGGTACCATGTCGGCTTAATGCATTGAGTAAAAATTCAAGTTTAATTATCACACAATCCCTGGCAAACATTGAAAGGGGCATCCACCTTACAAAATGGCTGGGGGGTTTAAATTTAGTTTTTGTGTGTGCAGGAAAACCCAAAATTGTTAACGTGATTTTAAAGTTCTGAAAAAAACTACCACTAACTCCTAGTATTTTTTCTAACGGACTGTTAGTATTATAATTCCAACTATCTGTTTTGTAACATGCTTACACACACACACACACGCGTATTGCGGCAGCTAGATTTTCTTTCTGTTAACAAAAATATTATTTTTTCCAGATAATTTTACTGTAACAAAAATTTCATAAATTTTTTAAATTTTTTTGTATTCATAAGCACTTATAAGGTGGGGTACTTGATAGTATTTGAGAAGTCAGGGATTGATCTGTCTGTTTCTCGAAATTTAAATGGCGTTGGACCACATTTAGCTTCTGAGAGTCTTGACATTACGCTATAATGCGAGTGGGAGAGAGGCTCCAAACTAGGGACCAAGTATAGCAAAATGTCTTTGACACTACTTCGCTGGCCCATTCAGAATAAGATCTCATTTAGTATTAATGTCAGGAATTAGCATTAAAAATTTTTAAAAAATATTTAAGTGTAGCTTTTAGTATTTAGTTTTAATATAATAATTCATATCATTAATAAATTATTTAAAATTCTAAATTTAATTATAAAAATTGTTGTCGATGGAGTCTAAAAACTTACAATAAATAGCTTGGATTATCTTTTTCTTTCATGAGTAAATTGCACAATTAGACCATAATATTTAATTATTATTTTAATTTTAACCTCAACTTTCAACTTGTACGTTACTACTCCCTAATCTAATTTAAACGTTTCATTTTTTACCTTTGGGTAATGGAGCTCGTTAGTTTAAACAAAAAATATTACATCAGCATAGGATTGTAGGGGAAACTGTTAACTTTAACTCCAAAAATTTTTTCCCTTTAAAAAATAATCTTTAAAACATTGAAATCTAACAAAAAAACTCCTATTCTCATCTCTACCTCCCTCTCGGCCTACCTCTCCGTCCATCCCTCTCTTCCGCGCCTTCTTCACCCTTTGCTACTCTGCCCCACTATCTCCGCCATCACCCTCACCCATAACTAGCAACGACCTCTTCCCCATCCTCGCCATTGTTCACCCGATTACTGCTTCCTTTCCCCCCATCTCCATCGTCACTCACCCTTTTCGCCTTCAACCCGCCACGCATGTCAATCTGCCAAACCTACTTCGATTTCACCTCCAAACCTGCCTCTGACACCAATTCGCCAACCCGTCATCAAGATTGAGGAACATAAGACTTTCACGGTCTTCTCCAATGGAAATCAATTGAAATACCCCAACTTCTTTGGAAAATTTGACGTCTATTGCAAGAAGAAAATGAATAAAGGCAAGCCAAGGAGCTTCAACGAGGCATTGATCTTGCGAAAACTTGCCACGTAGCATTAGGGAGTTTGGCATTCGGCGTCAACGGGTCATCTGAGGATCTCATCAGCCTCTCCTCATCGTGGGTCATCTGAAGATCTCGTCAGCCTTTTCTCATCGTCCAGGTTCTCGTTGGCCTCTCCTCATCACGGGTAATTCGAGGATCTCGTCGACCTCTCCTTGTCATTCAAGTTCTCATCGGCCTCTCCTCATTGCAAGTTATTCAAGAATCTTGTCGGCTACTTCTCATCACTGGTTGTCCAAGGATCTTGTTGGCCTCTCCTCATTGGTGGCACGGTGTAACTGTTGGTGGCCATGGACGCTGCTGGTGGCACCTGTAGGAGAGGCCGGGGAGAAAGGCCAAGATAGGGGAAATAGTTTTTTTTGTTAGATTTCAATGTTTTAAGAATTATTTGATAAAGAGAAAAATTTTCAGGGGTTAAAGTTAGCATTTTCCCCCACAATGCAATGTTAACATGACATTTTCTGTCAGAACTAACAATTTCCGTGATCCAAAGGCCTAAAATGAAATGATTAAATAAGATTTGGAGAGTCAAAACATGTAGATTAAAGATTGGGGTTAAAACTGAAATAATAATTAAAGATTAGGGTCTAATCAGTCAATTTTTTGTTTCTTTCACAACCTTCTGATTGATGATATGACAACATATGGGTTGGTTTGTAAAAATTTTGTCAAATATTTAGCTGAACAAAACCGCACATGCATGTATAGTCATAGGTTTTTGACCTTAGACAGAAAAGTAGTAGCAAAAAGTTTTGACTGGCGACGAAGAGAAGGATATCCTCGTGAATAATTATTTTAGTAGACGTTCTACCAACATTAAAAAATAAAAATAAAAATAGAAGCGGGGGAGAGGAGGCCGGCGGACACTTGAGCATATCCACATTTAAAAATTCGCACACGAAAGGCTTGAAAGGGATTTGCTAGCCTAGCCGCCCTCACAAATGAACACTCACTAAAAAAAATTTCCTCATGAATTGCTATATTTAAGTTTTTATAAAGGAGAAACAAAAGAGAAAACAAAGTAAGAAAATCCTGGTACCCTTGTCTCCCCACTACAGGTAGAAAGAGTAGCAGCCAAAAGAGCAAATTCTTTTGGTGCTCTGATACACATTGGCCAATATGACCCAAATTCTTAAATTATTAAAACGACTTGAATGTGGGTTATTCAAGCATACCATGCACAAATGTGGATTACTTAATTGGTAGACCCCCATTCTGCTAGTTTTGGATTTGGTGTGACTCAATTGCAAGCCCCCAATTAATTAATTTCCTGGTCCAGCATTATTACAGGTAAAAGTGCTCCATTGCATTTGTTTGATATATATATATAATCTTCATAGGTAATGGGGAGATATGCTTCTCCCGTTTCGTGAATCCAAAGTTGTATTTTTTTTTCTTTTGGTCTTTATGGAGATGTATATATAAATCGGGGTTGCAGGCCAAAGCTGATGCAGTCCATGATGAAATCATTTCTGTGGGATGATTGACACATATGCTCGCATTGGTTTGCAGAAAAACAGTACAGAGTTTGTGGGCATAATAATGAACCGTCTTTTGTCCTACAGTAACATTTTGACTCAAATTATTTTCCATAATTTGAAGACTGATCTAGCAGTTATTAGAGTAATTACAATAACAAAAAATAACACCTTAATTTATTAAATGAAATAACATTCACACATCAATCTAAATACTCTAGCATAAATGTGTATGCAAGCACATGCACTTCACTTAGATCCTGCAACTTTTATAATTAGTATTAGAAATTTAAATAACTTATTTAATTTTAAAGATGAAATCACTGATACTAATATTAAATGGGATTTTTGGTTGAGTTGGTCAAAAAAGTTAATGCTTAAGATAGGGAGCTTAGATTCTAATCCCACAGGCCCATAGTTTGTATTCCTAACAAAATGTATGTGACATGTTGGTATGTTGCCGGTCAATTGATTAAGCGTCAATCTTATTATTTATCTAGTGGATTGTATATATATGTGTGCGTGTAAAGCATGGATTTGAAGGAAGGTGGTAAGATGATGACGATGAGAGAGCACAGCATAAATAAGCATTAATAGTGGAGAGGGTAAATCATAAATGGGTGGGAAGGAGGGAGGAAAATGGTAATGTGGACAAAGGCATTGGGGGGTATGATGGGGAGAGGACACAGCAAGCAAAGATTGGAGGAGAAGGAGTGGGCTCTCCACAATCACTCGTGGCTGGGCAGGGGCTGTTTGGTTTGTGGAGTAATATTGGAGTGGATTCACCTCACGCTCACGCTCAAGAATTTTTTTGCTACCCCCACCTTCTCTGGTCCCATCTCCTCTCCTCTTCCTCCTCTCTGCCCTCCACTTGAGCCACCCACATGTTTTTGTTATGGCTTTTTTATTTTATTGGTATACACATATATATCATACTGATCAGAGAAGGATTTAATTGCTTTATGTTCTACTCCCTAGAGGTGTTCAGCGGGCTGGGACAACCCAGGAGAGGGACAGGAGAGGTGGGGCGGTTATGGGCCTAAGGGGAGGAGGGGGTCTAAAGTCAGCCCAGCTCGGCTTAGCCCTGATTGAAGCTTCGGTCAGGCTTGGCAGGTTAGTCTGAGCGACAGATTTCAAATTCTTCCAAAAAATAGACAAATTGCACCCTAAGACCCTCTAACGGCTCCAACTTATTTTTTGATCTCAAATTACCATTTTGTTCACTCCAGCAACTAATAACAACTAGTTTTTTAGGTCATTTTTGGCCAAAAAAAAATAACATCTCCTATAAATAGATAGGCTCATTTCCTACACTTCCTCATATCAACATCTACAATCTCTCTTCCAAATTTCTTCTTCATCTCTATTATTGCTCTCTCACTAATGACATCAAGAGGAAAAGAAAAAGACCATGGTGAAGTCCTCATCCTACACCATCAAAAATGAGTCTTTTTCATATAAAAAAGATTGTTCGGCCAACAAAGGCATCCACATCCAAGTAGAAAAATCTGAGGGAAGGCTATCTTGGGCGTGGTTGGAATTCACATTTCACTTTGAAAAGAATGCAACATCCAAACTGTGCAAGCTTTGTGGGAAAATGATAGCACATGTACGTATACAATCAATTGTTGTGACTAAAATTGGTTTTAATTCTGGCAAAATAAAAAAACCAGATAAATGGACGTGGCTGCCATTTGAAAAGATATGTTGGTGCAGCCATGATTGGCCTAATGCTACTCTTAGTTTCGATGATGAGACCCTATCTGATGAGGATTACTAGTATTGATATCCGATAATTGTTGGAACATTTGGTCATTTCCTTATGTATTATACATTCTAGTTTTTTTAAGAGTCATTTAGTTTTTGTAAGTGTCATTTGGCTTTTTAATTAATAAACTCTAGTCTAGTTGTGATGTTTCCCTCTTTAAAATAAATTGATATTTCTCTCTTTAAAAGAAATTGTAATGTCTCCAAAATGTTTTCCCGTGCACTTTAATTTTGAATAATTTTGAAAAATCTCACTTACTGCTGGTAAATAGTACGCAGTGAAAATGTTTTCATATTTTTTTTTTCAAAATATAGCAATATACCATGATATTTTATAATATTTTGCGTACCATCGAGCTTTTATATATATATTATGTAAGAATACTGTAGTATCCAGTTTACTGTGATGCATGTATAGGATATTTTTTTTATCATTTCATAAAAGTAACATATGTTAATATGTAAAATGATAAAATATAATTTATTCATAAACATAAATATTAATTTTATTTTTTTGTTAATAAATAAAAATTAATTTGTAAATAATGTTAACATAAGCTAGACTTGAAAATAATTGTAATATTACACAGTTTCATCACGTGTCTCATGTGGCATGCATTAGAACAAAATTGTCAAGGTGCAGCCTCAAGCCCACATAATTGCTTATCACAAATTTGCGTTCTTTCTTTAGTATGTTGTTTTGGCATAACAAGTTAGAACAAAAGCATCATACTTTGAGTTACCTAGGAACTAAATATGATGTTAGAAAATGTATTGCTATTTTCAGAGTATTTTTTTCTTTTTTTTTCATGTATTAGTTTTTTTGTTGCATCTTTCATGCTTTTTATAATAAAATTATTATCTTCCATATATATTTTATTTGTATCAAGGAAATTATGATAAAAAAATTAGAATATGTATAAAAAGGTATAAAAAAAATCTTATTTAATGTATTTCATCTTAGAATAATATTCTAATATTTTTTATTTTGCGAAAATAGTAATAGTACTATGGATCATAGTATACCTTGCACTATAGCTAAAATTTATGAGACATGATATACTTAATTGTAGTAGTATTTAATACCTTGTGTTTTCCATTAGTGTATCTTTAAGAAGTGTAAACAGTTTTTTTCTTAAATTAACTCAGTGGTAGATGTATATGCATATTAAAATTCTAAAGTTAGTTTATGCTCTCACTAACACTAATTCGTCTTTAGCATTTATATCGTGTGCGTGTGTGTGAGAAAGCCCAAGATCAATTAAAGATGCAGATTTGGGTTAACGCCCAAGAGGGAACCCATTAAATAACAAAATTGCCCATGAATACCGTATTTGAATCCATGACCGTACATACCAATGCTCGTATATACCGGGGGAAAAAAAAAAGAATGAGAGGACTTAAACTCATAACCACAAAATTATGGTGTAATAAACACATTTACCAGATTAGCTTAGCTGAAGTTGCGGTACGTACAATCTATCTTTTGGAATAATTTTTTAAATAGTGCTTCTTTGCTAAATTCCGATTGAATACTGAAAGTTCAAGACTATATATAATTAATTTAATTATAGCTACACTACTCTACTCATATACAAAAGGCAATCGCAAATTTTGTTTTTCCAAAAACGCTTCAACTTTCTATAATTTCTTATGACATTGGGGAAAAAGAGAGAGAGAGAGAGAGAGAGAGATAAAAGTGCGTAAAAGATAATGCTAACATTACAAACACACGTGCAAATATCAGTTTTAAAAACTAATGTAACAGACCGTGAGAGTATACCAAACTTATGTCGTAGGATGCATGAGAATTCAAATTGCTGTATAAGATAGCTTGGCACCTAAGTTCGCATACTTCAATTTTCGTAGAAGAAAATGTATCACATCTCTGAAAAAGATTGTTTTCTTGAAAAATAATGCTATCCAACGAAAGATATGGGTTTCTGGTAAGAACTTTGAAAGCTAAAAGTTGGTCAAAATCTGATATCAATAGTTCAAATTCACTCTTTTTTTTTTTTTTTAGCAATCCTCTAGTTCTATTCTTTTTTTCTTTTTTCTTTTTTCTTTTTACTTTTTTCTTTTAACTTTTTCCATGTTTTTATAATCAATCGTTCTGGTGTCAATATCTTGTAAACCGATTCGACTCATTTCGTCGATTCTATTTAACGATAAACTGAAACCGTTCATATATATACTGTGTTACCATTACTCACTTCTTCCTATAATATAAATATATTTATGTTTCTTGTTATATATATGTGTGTGTGTGTGTAACTTTTTAATACTATTAGATATCACTTTTCAAATATACCATTTCCATGAAGTAAAAGCCAATGAATTCTCGTTGTTATATTACATATGCTATTTAGTAAAAAGTACTTTTTTTGGACAAATATATCTTTTTTCTATAGATTTGAAAAAAAAAATGCCGTATATGTTTACATGGCATAACGTTCATAAGCTAAAAAAACGAAAAAAGACAAAAAAAAAAATAGATATATTATGAAAAAATATACTGTGAATGAGAAAGAAAAATAAAATATACGATTTTACCAAAATCTTGAGATAGGATACAATAATTAAATGAAGAGATGGATAGCTTTATTTTTTCTTTATTTTTCAGAATTTCATTTGAATTAAAAATAAGTCAATTGAGATCTTACAAACTAGCAAAATTGAACAAAAAAGTATAATATGGACATACTGGTCACCAAATGAGCTACTAGAGAAACCAAGTGGATGAAAGAAAATTTATTATAATGTACCTTCAATAAAAACCAATATAAATGTGGAAAAAATAACTAATTAATAACTAGAATAAAGTCCAAAAAAAAAAGAAAAAATAAGTAGAATGAGCAATAGACAATTAGACCAAACAATAGGCAAATCAACACCTAATAATAGATATACCGAAATGGGGAAATCCAAGTGAAGCTGCAGCATAAAACGGGATAAATAAAAAAATCTTCTGAATTTATTATATATATATGATTGAAAATTACAACCAAAACTTGATCTACATATTCTCCATAATTGGTCTCTGGACAATGTCATTGTGAATCAACCCACATCCACAATGTCCTTGTAGTGCTTCTAACTTCAATAAATATATATATATATATATATATAAGAGAGACAAATGATGGACTCTCTAGAGACGATGAATTATATATTAATAAATTGTCATTTGTTAATACACTTCAAAAACCAAAAGAAGGCTGTAAGGAATTGAAATATTTAGAACATTAGGCGCAAGAGTAGAACACATTGAGAGGTGCAATACACATTCACTTTAAGTAAAATTAAACATTCTTAAAATAATATCAGACATTTAAGTAATTACTGTACCGAACATAATCTAATGTCTGATACTATTACTATGAATGTGCAGGCTTCTAATTTTGTTTCATACATGCTTAATTTCACACAATGTTAAAGCACGTATAATTGATACAGACATTATACTATATCCAATGAATTTTCATTTTGTTGCTATTGTATTACATATCTTTCTAAAGGCGTCACCCCAGAAAAAAGGGCCTTTTATAAACTAGTGGATAGTAGAACGTTTTTAGTTTTATAGTTATTTATAAGGTACACATGTGGTAGGCTATTTCCGGAAGGAGTTCCCATTTCAGTTAAATTAATCCGGCAAATTCATTTCTGGAAAAATGGATTTCCAACAAAATTTGCTTCTTAGAGGCCGTTGGAACTCACGAAACCGAATCCTCCAAAGACATTTTGCCACGTGATGTGCTACCACGTGTCAACTGGGGACTCTGGTGTGGAATGCGGGGCCCACCATAATCCCACGCGGATGACTCTTTTTGTTTTTCCCCCTCCCTCCCCGCTCAATTTATTGCTTGTCCCTTATCAAACTCACTCAATACCCAACTTCATGCGCGTGCCTCCCGGTTGAGCCCAAAAAAACCAAAAAAGGGGGGACCTTTTCTTTTTTATCTAAAGTGAATTAGAGTGACAGCCAATCTCTTGGAAATTTCACCGGCAGTACCCCCAACAAGAACTCATAAAGCAGCAGGCAAGGCATTAGTAACAATGATTAGTGTATATCTACCATTTGTTTTTCTTTTTTCCTTTTTAATGTTTGCACTTGATATTATCAATGCATAAAAAGTTCATAAAAAATAATTTTTTTCAAGGCCATATGACTGCCAGTAATTTAAACCAACTATTTGTAATTCACTTTTCTTTTCTTTTGATCTTTTTTTCTTTTCCGAAGACTTGGTGTTTTTAGAGTTACTGATCTAGAGATAAACATTACACAAAATCCATGAGACTGCCTGTGACAACATCATTACCCATGATTCCTAAGCCATTATCCCCCACTTTGAAAGGTGGCGAAAACTGGCTATAAATCCAGCCCCTTGCTCTCCTCCAGCCTTCACAGTATCCATCACATTCTCTTTCTAATCCTCCTCTCAAATCCTTGGCTTTAGCCCCCAAAATATTGCACATTTTTTTCTCTGCTCCTCAATTCTTGTTCATGTCATTGATCATGGGAGAGGCTGTTGAGATCTTTATTCCAAATGGTTTCTCTAAGATTTGCAATGGAACCAACCAGAACGGTCTTGACCATCATCATCATCTTCATCAAGATGACTCTTGTTGGTATGAAGAAGCCATTGATGAAGACCTCAAATGGTCCTTTGCTTTGAACAGGTCCGTGCTTGATCTAGCTAGCTGCTTACCCATATATTTTCAAATAGATATTGATATTGCATATATAGGGTCACCAATTGAACAGTATCTTACTATCTTATAACTCGAAGGTTCGAAAAAGTGCATAAAGAGACCCAAAAAGATGCTATCAGTATATAAAGCTGATTTATCTTACAGACTTTTGTTGGCATCTTGATAAAGATCATTTCTTTTTCTCTGTTTTGATTATTAAAGACCTTGTCTTATCCCCCTCCAACAGAGTCCTCCACAAAGGAACTAGTGAGTTCCAGGACATTGCACTTCTGGACACCAAAAGATTTGGGAAGGTAATTTTAGAGCCCTGCAGGTTGAATTATTTACAGGCTATTTCAGAGAATCAACTTGATCATGAGTATTCTTATAAGGGTGTGTGTACAGGTTTTGGTGATTGATGGGAAGATGCAGAGTGCTGAGGTTGATGAATTTATTTACCACGAATGCTTGATTCACCCAGCTCTTTTGTTTCACCAAAAGTGAGTCCACTCTTTTTTCCACTAATGTATTTTTTAGCTCCTCTGATTGTTGAAAGCTTTCTTTCAAGAGGGGAATTGAATTAAGCAAACAAATTACTACTAAGTGTTCAACCAAAAAGGAGAAGGTCATTCTTTAGCTTATTCAATTATTGAAACACAACGTTACAGCCCCAAAACTGTGTTCATAATGGGGGGTGGTGAAGGGTCTGCAGCAAGGGAAGCACTAAGGTACAACTCTGTTGAAAAAGTGGTCATGTGTGACATTGATCAAGTAAGCCTAACCCTGAGGGTTCCTGTACTATTTCAAGAAATGAAAGCTTAGTTGCTTGAAAGCTGTCATTGATCTTTCTGGTCGGTAAACCGGTCTGGTTATTCACAGGAAGTAGTTGATTTTTGCCGGAGATACCTGACAGTGAACCGGGAGGCATTTTGTAACAAGAAACTCAATCTTGTCATCAATGACGCTAAGTGAGTACATGATAAAAACCAAAACACTCTTTTCGAATCAGCTCTCTAGTTTGAAGCTAACAATGTCTGTTGTTAAGGGCTGAGCTGGAGAAGAGGAATGAGAGATTTGATATTATAGTTGGGGACTTAGCAGACCCAGTTGAAGGAGGGCCTTGCTATCAGCTTTACACCAAGTCATTCTATGAGAAGATTCTCAAGCCTAAGCTCAATGACAGTGGCATTTTTGTCACCCAGGTAAGTTTTTGAGCTCATCAAGTTTCTCTTGGTGCTTTTCTGTGAAGGATTTTTTTCTAAACTTTTGGTCTGTCTTTCCATTCTGCAGGCTGGACCTGCAGGCATTTTCACTCACAAGGAAGTCTTTTCATCTATTTACAATACAATCAGACAGGTCTTTAAGTGTAAGTTTTTTGATCCTCTGGTACAATAAAATTACTGTAATGAGTTAATTAAAAGAGGAATTGGTATTTAGGAAGGATTCAGCTGTTCTATTCTATTTGCCTCTGCAGATGTTCTTGCTTACACTGCTCATGTGCCATCTTTTGCTGATACATGGGGATGGGTCATGGTACGGAAACGTTCAACTTAAATTTCATTAGCTTCAAAAAAGTTAAAAAGGACTCAGGATTTTGTTTTCATGTGTACCAGGCCTCGGACCAGCCATTCACAATCAATGCAGATGAGATAGATTGTCGGATCGAAGAGAGGGTTGCTGGTGAATTGCTCTACTTGAATGGAGCTTCATTTCTATCCTCTGCCACCATGAACAAGGCCGTTTATCTATCGTAAGTTCACTTGCATGTATGCTCAGTCTTCACTTGTAGTCCTTACCTGCACTGACTAATAACTCGTACACTTCCAGGCTGTTGAATGAGACTCATGTGTACACTGAGGAGAATGCAAGATTTATACCAGGACATGGGGTAGCTTACCGCCATTGATCTCTTCCAGCCTTGCGTAAGGGGGCCTTTGTATATAAAAAAGGAAGAAGGTGCAAAAGAGAAACATGAGAAAAATATAGGGCGGAGGATCACAAGTATGAGATATGGCAGCAAAAATCCTTCTCCAAAGGATCGGTTACCTTTTACCAGTATTTGGCGGGGCCCTGGTTTTTGTGTAAGGCTTTATGATATGTTGGTTTGATGGGATCTTGTTTATTTGTAGGTTTTTCCTTCTGATGAACCATATGAAAGCTTTTAGCCCAATTTCATTCTAATGAACTACGACGCATTTCTCTAGACATTTAATTCATTTCTTTTCCTCTTCTTTCAGTCTCTATCATTCGTTTTAGAAGTCAAAAGAGTGAGAAAAAAAAAAAAAAGGGTCGTTACTCTTTGGAGAGATGAAATTATCTTCACCTTACTTGAGGTTAGTGCGTGCCTCTAATGTATGAGGAGACAAAGAAGAGTCGCTATACAGTTGCAGTGTCTTATAGAAGCAGTTTTATCATCATCTTTTCAGACAAACCCATCACCCCTTCCAACACCAATGAACAATCTCGTCGTCTTCATGGTATGAAGCCATTAGCGAAGATTCATATCCGGCATTTCATCTTTATGTCAGTTGCAGGTCTCTGGACCCGTGCAAGGTTACCTATACCCTACCTAATCCTATTCAAACCATATCCAACTACGGCGCCTATAATCAAAATATAGCTTTTATATTGAAATAAAATTATAACTAAAACAAACAAACTTAGTATTACTGGGCTCTCAGATAGATTGGCGGGTTCTACCTGACATAGGAGCCGTGAAACCAGCAGGGCTACAGATTATAAGATCTTGTTCTACTTTTGGAGGTCAGGAACACCTGTACATTTATATTTTCTCTTCTGGAACACGAACAGATAACAGAAGACATAAACCAAGCAGGTGCCCTCATGATCTTCCTGTTGTGCCGGTTGATTCAGGTTCCAAAAGGCTAAGATGCAGGCGTTGAGGAAGGAGATTGTATCTTATATCCAACTCCTCAAAAATTCTCTTCAGTTCTATGAGTAGTTCAGTCCTTCGCTTGTTCTTCTCCCCAAATTCCTGGAAATTCATGGTATGGTTGCAATACAGAGCCATCTTTATCTTATTGACATCCTCGATGGCCTTCACCACCACACTGTGGTTGGGATGCCAGTGCTGAGGATTTCCTTCCAAATATCTGGAAAAGAACACATAAGAACACAAAATTGTCAACGTTGTTCCATGACGACCATGTTGATTTCACTATATCAATCTTGTACCGGGGCATGGCTAGAGCAACTATCTCAACTAATCACCATCTAATGATACTTTTTTCATGCAAGTGGAAAAATCTAGATGAGAACGGTGTCAAAATTCCATCTTATTTTTCCCCCGCAAAGGGGTTGTCTGAAGCAACACTTCGCCACTTCACTTTTGCATGAACTTGTATTAAATTAACTTTAAACAGCCATTGACACTATGAACTTCACGTGATCAACTCCAACATATTAAGGTACAGTATGATGATGACGATGAGGATCCCTGATTCACTGTTGCCATTTGAAACCAGTCCAAGTTCATTATTATTTCATAAATTGTTTCCTATATTTGGCTAGATTGGGGAACCGGTTTGAAGTCCATTTACAGCCTAAACATATGACTTCACCTGAACCCAAAACCTGGAGATTGTTATGCCAACCATTCATCACGATGCATGTTAGCAGCTAAGGATAGCCTTCCACTACAGAACAAGACGCATGCAAATACTTCATAGTAAGAATTATAAGCCTTGAATAAAACCAAATGTGATATTATAGTTTTTTCATCATGCTTATGTCCATAGATATACCACCACTTCTGCTATCATTTAGAGCTGTAAATGAACAGAATCATTCAGTGAACTGTTTTACTTGAATTCATTCATGTTTGTTAAATGAACACAATTTCTATTCATTTATTTAAATGAACGAACACGAACTAACCTGTGTTGGTTCTTTTATGTTCACGAACAGTTCAATTATTATTCATTTATATTCGTTTGTTCGTTGTTCATTTGTTTATTTATTACTACCTCTATCCCATATTGTTTGAAACATTTCATTTTTTTTACTTAAGTTTGACTTTATTTTATTCACATGATTATTTGTTAGAAAAAAATTAAGAAATATATATTTAGAAACTATAGGTCTTTATTTGTCATTTATATATAAAAACTTTTCATTTATATACTAAAATATTGAAAATAAAAAGTCATAGATTAATTGTTGTGAATAGTGAATATTGCAAAGAACTTGGGACGGATGGAGTAATTTATTATTTATATTAATACATATACTCATTTACATTTACATAGACCATTCAACCCTTTCAAGTTTAGGTTTTCGTCAGTCACTTGGACCAAAGTAATGTTTGTTTATGTTTATTAAGTGTTTGTGTGTTTAAGTTCGCTCATTTATGTTTGTTTACATTCATTTAAATTGTTTACAAACTTGTCCATATATATTGTTCGCAAATGCATTCGTTTATTTCTATTCACGAACATGCTCATCCATTCAATTCGTTTATTGTTCAAGAACGAACAAAAACACTTTTTTTCACCAAATGAACGAACAAATTTGTTCGTGTTCATGTTCAGTTAAAATCTAACGAACAAACACGAACAGTGCTCATTCGTGTTTATTCGGCTCATTTACAGCCCTAGCTACCATTCATGGGTATATGATGAGCAGAAAAACCAAGCAGAGTGAACATACTTCTTTATTTTTTCTTTCAGCATGCCAATCTTCTCCAATGGTGTTGTGAAATCTATGGAGAACTCCACAGTATCACCCATATCTGGACTTCTGTAGTAGTTGCTGATCGGCTTTGTGGCCAAAACTGAATTGGGGTAGTACACCTTTTCTTTATCTAGCTTCAGGAAGACCGTTGTTAGAATATTCATCTCTTCAACCATCAGCTGCCAATTGATGAAAGACGAGAAAAGTCAAGCTTTTATAAAGCAATTGGCAAATATACATGGGCAGTGATAAGTTACCTGAACGCCATCAACAACACAGAGGTCACCAACGTCAAAAGGATGCATCACGAAGACAAATATAATGGCCTCAAATATAGTCTTGCAAGTGTTTCCAAACATAAATGCTGCCACAACAAGCTGGGAGGAAAGGAATAGAAGTACTTTCGTAGTAGCAATTTCCATTAGCAGAAGCCAGATGACAATAGAGACAATAATCAGGATCCCTGTCACAAGCTTATGCAATTGCCTCACAGCTGTTTTGGTGTCAGTCAAAGCATGGGCCAATGCTTTGCGATCTTTGTATACCTTTATCTGCACACAGTAAACATGCATTCCAATCTACCTCACCAGACAGAAGTTTGACTCGTTACCAATCAATTCAGAGCTAAATGTTTGGCAAGTTTTGTTGAGTCATGGAGAAAATAGCTTTTGGTGATTGAATAATCGAATTTCATGTTTTGTGCAGTTTCCAAAGCCAGAGACTCATCACATAAAAGTGCTGAAATAGCTGGCTCATCTTAACCCATCTTCTCAAATAAAATACATTCTTTTCTTACGTAGAACTACATCCAATTGTTTGATAAAAAGTCGATGCAAATCATACAACTATAATAATCAAAATGTTACTGGATTCCCATTCTGTCTACTAAAACAAAAGGAGTCTTTGGAACTCAAGTGACAGGAGATTTACGCTGTGATAATCAAGAGAAAGGGAGACACTCCTATAAAGGGTCTTACCACCCAATTTGTCAGAGATTTCCTATCAATCTTCCCAGGCTCTGCTCCTTCAAGCAATGGGAATACAAGAGCCACCTCCTCCTTAATCATAAACCTTAGGAGATCGTCCACATCAATATAGCTGGCCACAAATAAGGATGCAGTCAAGACAAGCCAAGCAAGTGCTGCTGGAGGCTTGGAGCACATTGCTTCAAGGAGAACAAAATGGTGAATTTCATACCTGGAACAAGGCTGAGCCACGTTTCTGAAAATGTGATAAGCAGTGGCAATTGCTTCCATCTCGTTGGTAATTTCTTTATCTGCTTCTTCCCCACCTTCATCATGGGCACTTTCATCTAGTGTGTTAGAAATACTGGAAAGCCCAGAAGTCATTACAGCATCAACCAAAACCTTCATAGTCCAAGCAGAAACCCTTTCCCTCTTCATTTTATGAAACTTTCCCATATCAATAACCTTTTTTTCCTTTTCTTTTTTGCCCTTCTTAGTTGTCCTAAAGCTGAACTGAGCAAAACTTCGAGAACGGCCAACCATTTCAGCCTGTTCCACAAGCGGAGGTCCAGAAAGGGTCTGTAGCACATATTGATGAAAAACTGATTCTTGTATCCTATCAAAGAACTTGTCCATATGGAAATTGGAAGCTAGGATCTTCAACAGCAGAGTCTTCAGCAACCACAGACAGGACGCGATCTGAATAGATACTATTGTCCATGTAATCTTATCAAGAACCCGCGTTTCAACTTTTGATCTCTCAACGTCGCTCTCCCGGAACAAAAGAACCCATGTAAGCAGCACAAGACCTATCCAAATAAATACCTGAACACTTTTCTTCAAACCGTGAACAAAGTAGAGCACTTTCTTTCTGAGCAAAAAGTTCTTCTCAATCATAAAAACTACAAAGAGCATGAACCAATGGGTAAGCCACATGCCACAAAATAAAGCCGTCAGAAGAACAGTCCATTTCCAGAGTTGCAGGCTCCAAATCCTAACGTTCTCCATCCTTTCAATGCTTAAGGCAGCCACTAGCACACCCAAAATCCATGTGAACACCACCAACTGAATCAAAACCTTGGTTCCCACTCTTCTGTGCTTCCCCTTATGCTGTTCAACTTTCTTGATGATATCCAAATCTTCATCTTCTTCAGGATGACCCGGAGATGCCATTAATGACGTTCTTAGGGTCACAGAATTGGCTGAATTATTCTCAATACTACGCCCCGACTTGTTAAACGAATTCCTGATAGGCGAGACTGCACCAGCATGCTCTTGCAAAGCTAAAGTAGTTTCTTCAAGCACATTGGAATCAAGAGGGTAGGGTTGCTCTCCAAACCTTGACTTGGGTTTGGAGTACATGGACCTTGCAAGCGACTTTCTTCTAGTAAGCGTCTCATTTGCAGTAGGGATTTTTGGGGGCTTACTAGGACTAGATCTTGAGATCTCCGGCGAAGGGCAGGCCGGAGAAACCGCCTTCGCTGAAGCACCGGTGGCAGAGCCACCGGGCTCTGCCGACGGTTTTGCAAGCGACTCTTGCTGGAAAGCGTCTACTGCGGAAGGCCCTTTTGCTCCTTTCGGTGGTTCCTCGGCGGGAACAGAGATGAACACTTCCCCGCCATTGCTGGTTCTCTTCTTCTCCGCCATGCTTCTCTCAGCTTTCCAAAATTCTATCCCGATTGCTTCCATCAAAACCCCGCCCAAAACACTAGTAACACCCACAATTTAAGCGTTCATTACAAAAAATGGAAGGCCACACCAGAAAAGAGAACTCGACAGCCTCCCCTTTTAGGCCAACCATTAAAAACACAGAAAAAAGAAGGCCACTAATTTGTTACCTGAAGCTCAGAGTGTTAAAGCAGAAGAACTGCTAAGGCAACCATAGCAAGCTGAAATGCAGAACACCCAGAAGAGAGGCTGATGTGATATTTTAGTGCTGGTCAGAGAAACCCAAAAACACCGAGGAAAAGGTGACATAACGTCACTTTCATTTGGGATTTTGGGTTGCCGCTTGTACCAAAATTCGCGGATTCCCACTTTCGGTTTGTTGAAAACTCGCGACTTCCATTCATAAAAGCGCGGCTTTCTATTTGACGGTTCAATTACAAGCATAACGGACACTAACAGAGCCATCCAATTTGACCAGCCTCAGAGCTTCTTCTTTTCTTTATTAAAGCCACGGTTCTTTTTTGTTACACTTATGTCCTTGTTTTCTTTTTTCTGATAATCTTATATCTTTTTATGTTAATAATTGTGTTTATGCTAGCATAGATTACAGCATATAATAAATTATCGTTCTGAATTAATTTATATTTTAATTTTCATAATTATTTCATTTGTTTCTATATAAATTATCATAACGTTAAAACTACAGATACTGCTCTAGACCGTGCGTTCCTTAATATGGTAGCATATTTTTGACAAGTCCTTCTCCAACTCTCTGCTTTGGGTCACGTAAGAAAAAACCAGGAGCTAAAAAAAGGCCAAGGTTATTGTGCATGCGAAAGTGATGGCTAGGTCAATGCAAGGACCCGAAGAAAAAGACGAAAAGGAACACTACGCAAAACAACAACTCTAGAAAAATAAAAAAAACAAAAAAACACAAAAAGACAATATAGTTTTCAGAGTTTAAGGGCCAATTCGTTTCGTCTAAAGTCAACTGACTTTTTTTAACTTTTTCATCTTTTTTACGTGAAACCAATTTCATTTGAAAGTCAATGTTATGTAGATGCAATAATCAATTTGAAAGTAAATTTTTAGGATGTTGTTAAATTTTTATGAATTTTTCTTTTTTAAGACTTGAAACTAGAAAAATTCATAAAAATTTAGTAAGATTATAAAAATTATATTTTTAATTGATTATTGTAGCTACATAATATTGACTTTTAATTAAAATTAGTTTCAAGTAAAAAAGATGTAAAAATAAGAAAAAGTCATTTTATAGTCAATTGGCTAAAGTTGAAACGAATTGGGTGTAAGAATATTTATGGAAATTTGTAAAAAAAAAAAAATCATTTTACATGTTTCTTGTGCGAGCCATTCAAGATAGACTATTAAGTTGAGTCCATTTTTATTTTATTTTAAATGTATTATTATATTCTTCAATTTCTATGCATGCATTAGGTAAATTTGTCAGAGTTTAAGGATATTTATGGGCATTTGTAAAGAATAAGAATCGTTTTATATGTTTCTTGTGCTAGCCATACAAGATAGACTATTAAGCTGAGTCCATTTTTATTTTATTTTAAATGTGTTATTATATTTTTCAATTTCTATGCATGCATTACGTAAATTTGTCAGAATTTAAGACGATATATTTGTCAGAGTTTAAGGATATTTATGGGAATTTGTAAAGAATAAGAATCATTTTACATGTTTCTTGCGCAAGCCATACAAGATAGACTATTAAGTTGAGTCCATTTTTATTTTATTTTAAATGTATAATTATATTTTTCAATTTCTATGCATGCATTAGGTAAATTGGCTGCATGTTGTGACAGTAATTTGTTATTTAGGATATAATCATGAGGAAGCAATATTTGCAGTCTAGAAGTATAAAGATCAGCAAATTTAGGGGGTTAGTTGTAAAATCGAAAAGTTTAATGACCATAAATCAAAGTGTGATACCTCAAAAGCATATTTTGGAATTCTACTATTGGAAAGCAGACATTTTATCTATCTCATAATCACTTGAATAAAATTATTTTATAAATTAATTAACTTTTGAAAAGAAATACTTGATATTTTCACAAAATATTTTCAAAAAGCTTTATTTAAATGTTTAATATTATTTTGACAGCTATTAAATAATTTTAAATTTTTTTTAATGTAATGTATTTGATATTGGGGTAAAAAAAAAAAAAACAAGGCAACTCGGGTAAAAATAATCTAAAATTTTGCAAAAAGATCGCTTTCATTTCTAGTTTCTCGCCATCCTACCACTAGAACCAAATACTTCGATCTGCCACTGCCACCCCTGCCCGAACATCTTAGCCGCGGCTCCACTGTCATACTTCATCCCTGCTTGTTACTATTGGCCCCCTCACGCTCCACTGCCATCCCCAGGCATCACCAGCCACCAATGACACCAAATTGAATGAGGGGAGTTTTTCGACCCATCATGACACGTTTTGAGCTCGATTCGGTGCTTTCCATGCCCCTATACATTGGCCGTTTTGTCTAGGTGTCGGTAGCCTTTCGGTGCTAATTAGGGATCAACTGTCTGTCATCCAAAAAAGTTTGAGGACCAAAACGTTATAGCACCAAAAACATTGTGGACATATTGTTAGGCCAACTTGAGTACTGTTCATGGTTGCCCCAAAATATGGTTATTGTGGATCTATAGCAACCACAGCTATGTTTTGGTATATACAGGATTCATGATACCCACACATTACGACTGCTCAATCCATATTAACATTAAATATAAATATAAATAATGATGATCATTGACAAAGGAAAAAAAGTTCATAAAAATGAAAAAAGAAAAGCAAGAATCGGGATTAAAAAAAAAAAGTCAAGTAAAGTTTTGGGAATAAGAGAGCAAAAAAAAAAAGATTCTAAGTATGAAGAGATGAATTATAGTGACTAAAATTTTGTTTAAGAAGAGATAAATAATCCAAAAAAATTAATAATATAAGACAAAGAGTGAAATTTCAATGATAAAAAGTAGTGACTAAAATGGTCTTTAAGCCAAGAGTGAAAATGTAAAGATTTATGAAATTAAAAGTTTAACCGTCAACTTAATAAAGGAGAAAGAAAATAAATGAAAACATTGACTAAAATAAATCAACTTGAACCATACCAAAAAGTAGACAACCCAAATTGACTAAAGTTTTGTTCAAAAAAATAATAATAATAAACCAACAAAAAAAGTCTAAATAAAGTCACTATGGCTGATTAAATAAAATAAAATAAACAAACCATGGTTACAAAGATTTTACTTTAGAATACAATAAATAAAAAAATAAATTTTAATTGATTACCATAAATTTATTGATGATGAATTTTTATTTATTTATTATTAAAATTTATTACAAAAAAATCCATTACAATTTGCGGTTTACCAAACATCTCTATTTGTTCCCTTGGTTTCTAATTTTAAACCAGAACCATGCTAGAAGTAGGAAAATTATAATGATTAAAGTTTCATTTTAAAAAACAACAACAAAGAATATCAATACAAAAAAGTTAGGATTAAGACAAAAAAAAATGAAAAATTTTAGGCGTTAAGGATTTAATAGTTTACTTAATAAAGATAAAAAAAATGAATTAAATAAAAAATAAAAAAATAATAAAATCACCAATGCCTTACTTCAAAAGATAGTGCACAAAATAATAACAACAAAAAAAATCTTGGGAACCAGGAGAACAAATAGAAGATTTAGCTAAATAGTTATAAAATATTGGTACCAAAATCTAATACAAACATAACTCATAGCCTAAAATGAAAAGATTAAAAAAGATAGGGACTAGAACCACATCTTTTTTTTTTCTTTTTTTTCTTGTTTTGGCTTTTTTCAAATGCAATTTACTCAAAATCTAATTTTTAATATTGATGAAAAAATTATTTAGAAAAATTTACTTTCAATTTTAAGAATTATAGATCAAATTATTTTATTAAACTACAGAGCTTGAAGTAAATAATTTATGCTATAAAACTTAATCATAAATAATGACAAAAAAGACCAAAATACAAAATTATGCTTAATATGTGTTAATCAATTAATAGTCTAATCATCAACTTAACAAACATTAAAAAAATACAAAAAAATGACTAAAACTAAATCAAGTATAACCAGATCAAAAGTAGGAAAATTATAATGATTAAAATTTTATTTTAGAAAAAAATAAAGAAAATCAATAAAAAAGTGTTAGGATGAAGACAAAAAAAGGAAAAAAAACTTTAAGTATTAAAGATTTAACAATTGACTTAATAAATATAAAAAAATTGGTTTAATTAAAAAATAAACAAATTATGGTTGTCAATGTCTCACTCTAGAAGATAGAACATAAAATACTAAAAACAAACTTAGGGACCAAGAGAGCAAATAGAAGATCTAGTAAAATAACTATAAATTTTGGGGACCAAAATGTAATATAGGCATAACTCAGAGCCTAAAATAGTAAAATTAGAAAGTTAGAAACCGAAACCGTGTTTTAATTGAAATAAAATGTGAAACAGGCTGAAACTGCAAAAATTACAACACAGGGCCTTAGAAAGTAGAGCTCCTTACAAAAATAGAATCAAATTGCATCTAGAAAAAGCCAAAAAAAAAAATAAAGATTGAACTATTCATCTATAATAAATACTGTCGATGGACAATGAAATGCATTCTTCTTTTAAAATATAGTATAATTAGCTAAAACATGGTTAATATAGATTTACAGTAACTGTGACTGTGTTAACTATATATTAATTGCCTAATTGAGTTATTGTTCACGGAAAATGCAACTTTTTCTTTTCTTCAATTCTGTTTTTTTTTCCCTATCTTCTTAGGTAATGTTATAACCCCTCATCCATTATATGGAATCCGATTTTGACAAAGTGAGTAGTAATGCATGATTATATCCTCAACTAGTCGTCTGTCTCAATTGAGATTATCTCAGTAGAGCTTTTGCGATGGTGATGAAAGTTAATTGGGAAATTGATGAGCTCCCCTCTCTCTCTCCCTCCCTCTCCCATTAATTGGTCCAAGTAAAATGGCGTTCACATATTTATGTAATACTGTAAATGCTGTACGACGTTACTATAAGTACTAGTATTTATTGTACGACCAGTCTGCCGCCAGTATGCGACCCACTCGGTCCTCCCTGACGTGAAAGCTCTTCCGCACCTCCATCCCCATTTAGATTTTGTCAGCAACGGAGCAGTCGTCAACACTTCTTTTGATGGCTTTCTACATAATTTCTTGACCTCAATTACTAGATGCAATTTCGTCTTACGGGGATAATAATAATAATAATCATAATCATAATAATCATATACCCTGTCAAAGAAAATCCCTCAATATTTGTTCGGACATAGGCTTCCTACGCAGCCAAGGTATCTGGAAGCCCATCATACTCCTCCCATCATCAGGGTTTTCCCAGTCGAGTAACTTCCGCATTACAGCACAACTACAAGATGCACGTATAGGGACCAAAATAGCTATAAAGTTCGGGATCAAAATGTTACGCAGGCATAACTTAGGGCCTAAATTGGTTAAATTATAAAGTTAGGGACTAAAACCGCATTTTAATTGAAAAAAAATGTGAAACAAATTGAAACCATAAAAATTACAACACAAGCCCTTAGAAAGTAGAGGTCCTTGATAAATTTACCATTAAAATAAATTTCAATTAAAATTTTACTTTATTTTAATTTTGAGTTAAGTTTTCTTTATGTTATGTTCTTATTATTAAAATGATTGGTCATGATCAAAAAGTAGCATTGTACATATGTAAAAGTGATGGATATTTTTTTCTTGTTCAAAAATAATTAACTAAAAAATTTCTCTAATCAACTCAAATTATAATTTTTAATATTGGTGGAAAATTTATTTAGACAAGTTCACTTTCAATTTTAACAATTATGGACCAAATTACTTTATTAAACTATAAATATTTTGAATTAAATAACTCATACTATAAAACTCAATTATCAATAATGAAAATATATGATGGAAATAGAAAAATTGTGTTTAATTTATTTTGCTTTAGAAAATTGTACATAAAAAAACAAAAAAAAATTGGGGAGTAAGAGAGCAAAAAGAAAGAATATTAACTAATTATTAAGTTTAGGGACCAAAACGTAACACGGGTCAAAATTAGTAACTTATAGTTATATGGCAAATGTTAGAAATTTTCTGGGATGGAAAATGCATTTAACCACAACAAAAAATGAAATAGGCTTAAATTGAAAAAATTGCATCACTGGCCTCAGGATGCTATACGCCTGCTGAAAAGTGGACTTAACTTTAAAAACAGTCAATTTAGTTCAGGAAAAAGCAAAAAAAAAAAAAAGTGTAACATTGTTGATGAATAGTGCATTTTCACTATACTTTTACACTATTTATCTACAGTAACTTGTATTCATCTTTAAAAATATAATATAATAATTAGCCTGAAGTATGGTTACTATAGATTTACAGTAACCATAACTGAGTTAACTATATACTAATTGCCTACTTGAGTTATTGTTCACGGAAAATGCGACATTTTCTTTTCTTCCATTCTTTTTTTTTTTTTTGTTTTTCCTGTCTTCTTAGGTAATGGCATGACCCCTCATCCAACCATTACATATATCCTTTCTTCTGTTTTGGTCCATACACTATTGCAACTGACAATCAGGTATTGAGAGACAATACAAGAACAAGGCAAGCTCGACATATTTGCAAGTTTAAGGACTATAAATGCCAAAAAGAAAACTATAAACATTTTCTCCATGTTTTGTTTGTTTCCTTTAGTTATTGATCTTTTCATTTCAAGTCTTAAATTCTATCTTTTTACCATTTTAGTCCTTTTTCTCTCTTTTTTATTTTCTTACCTTTATTAAGCCAAAGTTAAACCCTTTATACCTATATTATTTCCATTTACTCTACTAATCCCAAAACTTTACTTTGACTCTTGTACCAATACTTAAAAATAACTTTTTATAGGAAATGTATTTCTATTTTCTAAGGAAAATTGTGGTTGCTATAGTTTTTCTGATTTTGATTATGGCTTAGACCATTCTCATACTTTCTTGAACTTTTCAGTTCAAACCCCTAATTCATATCATTTTTTTACTATTTTTTTCATCAAACTTAAACACCACTTATAGTGCTAAAATTCGTCCCTTTACCCTATTAGCCCCAAAACCCTTATTGTATAGAGATTAGAACTTAATTTTAAGTCAATTCCAAATTTCAGTGTTTTTTATTTTCATGAATTTTTTTTTTTCATTAATGGTTAAACTTACTTTTAATTGCTATAACTCTATTGTTTTCTCTCTTCATTCCCAAACTTTATTATTTAATTATTATTTTTCAATATTTATTTTAAAAGCTACTATAGATTGAGCCGTCACAAGGAACAAGATAAACAAACCTCATACGTATAATGTTTAGGGTTTTCCAAATAAGTATTTTTTTATTAATTTTTGTTTTATTGGCCTAGGTCAAGGAAAAAACATAAAAAATAAATTATTTTCTAAAACAAGTTTGTTCAAGTGATTATTATGTAGATATAATATTAGCCATCTAATAACATTTTTCCAACATGAAAAATCAATACAAATAAAAACAATGCTTTAAAGAATGAGTTTTTATATGTAAAAAACTAGCTAGAGCAAATGCTATGGCTTGCCATCAATAAATAATTTCCAAACAACCTCTCAGTAATGCCGGATAACAACTTCTACATTTCCAAAACCTATGTTTTTTAGTATTGTAAATTTTTTAGTAGTACTACTTGAGCACTTCTATTTTTTGACACTCTTCAAGATTTGGGACTTCTATTAAAATTTACCAACGCTTAGGACTTGTCTGGTTAAAGTTCCTTGTGGGAGAAAACAATGATGCCGGTGTTTAACTCTTGAGAATCTTCTTGAATGTAAAAAGAAAAGTTACCCGGTTTTAGCACTTCTGCTGCTTTCTACGTTTCCTTCTGTTGTCACTTTCGGGGATCATAGTGTTACACTCGAACTTCGAAAGTAAATATTGTGAGTTGATGCGAATGTTGCCATAATTTTGAATTGAACTATTTTGGTAATATTCTATAATATCTCAAGATGAATACATTTTCGATTTGAAATTGTAACACTAATTTGCGTATTTAAAATTTTAATGTAAGCAAAAGTTCTTTAGTAGTAAGTTATGGGGAAAAAAAAATCCAACAGTAAAGTCTTACTGCTCTAGTGAGTGTAAAGGTGCAGAAATTTTATAAAAATAATTCTTACAAGAAGGGACGTGACCAGAAATCGAGCGTAGGAGGAGCAGGACATAGGCAAAGAGCATGGGTGGGCTATTAACATATATAAATTTACAATAAATGATAGAAAATATTAAATAATATTACCCATAAACTCATTTAATAAAAAAAATTTACAATAATTAAGTTTAATTCAAAATTTTATAACTTAAAATTTAACATGATACTTCTTCAAATTTCTAAAATTATCAAGTATTGAATTCATACTGAAAATTTCTTCAATATTTTTTTCTATATATAAAACAAATTATTAGCAAGAAAATTATTGTCCATTTTATTTTTCAATCTGATTTTCATAATTTTTTTAGTTGAAAAAATGCATTCTATGGTAGCAGTTGACACAATAAGAGTCAATATCAAACAAATCAATCTATCAAATTTGGTCCTATATATTATCATCAAAACGTAGACAATCATATTTTAGACACTTAAGAATTAATTTACCTAACCAGTTTATATCATAATTACTTGAGAATCACAATACAATTAACCTAAATCATCATAAAATTATGCAAAACAATTACAATAAAAAATTTGTATGTAGAAATTTTTTTTTTAAGGTGGTGAAACAGTTGAAAAATGGTGAAGAAATCGTGGGGTTGGTTATAATTAGTTGAGAACGGTTCAAGAATTAAGGAGTAATAAAAGGGCTTTTATATTCGTATTATTATGGGGTGAAACATGTAAAAGGATAAAATAAATCAAACCCCTTTATTAATTGTACAATTTACAAATAAATACATAACTTTAAAAATTTTACAATTTTATATTATATTTAACTATTACTAATAAAAAAATAAAAAATTCTAAGGGGTGACAGCACATCCCGTCCCTTGGTAGCTATTTCCCTGCTTACAAGTTTATGTAGCATAAAGCCATTAGACAGTTTGAAGTTTGTAAACTACTTTTATATATATTTTTTTTCTAATTCTAGCATTGTGAGTTTGCTAGATTAATTTTATGCAAAAAATTTGTAGGCACAAATGTTGTCTTTCATAATTCAGGTTTGACTATTTGACCTGCCACTATTCGTACTAGGAGTCCTCGCCTCATGCAGTTAACGTCAACTGTGTTTGTAGCATATGCTATACCGTGCATTTGCGACTATTTTAGGGATGATGATGATATTTTAACGGCAACTTTTAAAAAATTTAGAGAGTTAATTACAATTTACCTCCGAGGTTTATATGTGTTATTGCCCTTTACCCTATTTTATTTCAGAAATATACCAATTTGTTATTGTCTATTTTACATTGCTCAATAGTAATTTCTAAAGTTTTAATTTAAATTGTACAGTAGTAATCTCTTAATAATTTCAATCTGTATAGTATTTTTTTGCCCTGTTTGACATTAGTGTTAGAGTTTTGAAAAAGTTATCCAATGGTAGCTTTTAACTTTTAGCTTCGGTGTTTTCATCACAACCATTAAACAAATTATTCAAAATTCTAACACCGATTATAAAAGCTGTTCTTAAACGAGACCTTTATAGTTAATAAATATTTTAAATTATCAGTTTTTTTTCCCATAAATGTAAAAGAGTTTTTTTAAAGAGGTAAAATGTATATTTTTAGAACAAAATGAGTAAAAATGTAATATCACCTAAATTTTAGGGCAAATTGTAATTAACCCAAATTTAGATTTATGAAACGATAGTGTTATTGTGATGGTCTGCGATTTCGTGGCCACTGCCCACTGCTGTCATGGGTCACAATTGATTGTACAGCTTGTTTGGATTCATAATACTCATAAAGACATTTTTTGACTATGAAATGTAGAACTAAAAAATATTAAGCTCACAGTCTGTCATTAATTTTTTGAGCAATGGTTGGATCCAAAATACTTAAAAATGTGAGATACTTGAATTCGAATGAGACTACCATTAAACCGATACTCTTGATTTATTCATCAACCTGCAATGGAGTGGCAGAGAGTGATATTTTCGTTATTATATATATATATACAAAAACCATAGTAAACAAGGTTTTTAATGTTAACAGGATAGATTTAAAATCTGCCCCTCAATTACTTTCAATATGATCTTTTGTCCCTTTCAGCTGTTTTTTTTTTTTTTTTCAAATCCTAATATTCTCAATCGATTTATAAGTAATGGTGGGAGGAGTGTTACAAGCAGGGAACGACGTCCATGTAATCATTCGGACAAATTACGGTGAGAAACTTTCAACTAAAATTAATTCCCAAAGAACTTCTTGATTGTCACGACTATCTGGTACAACGCCAAAAAGAAAAATGGATTTATGCCATATTAATATGACAACCTGATAAGCTCTCTCATTAGTTTAACACTTGCTGACGGGCCCAGAAAAATACTTCTTCCATTCTCATAATTACGTGCCTAAAACAAGTCATATTATCTGATTGAACAACATCAATATATGAAAATAGTTCTTTTCATCTAGGGGTGAAAAAATGAACAAACAGCTCGAGTTCGGCTCGTTTTAAAGCTCGTTCGTGACTCGTTTGAATAATTATCAAGCCAAATCTGAATAAAATTTAAAGCTCGATATATAATTCAAACAAAGCTCAAATTGCTTACTACTCGACTCGACTCGACTCGAATTAATTTTAGATTTTTTCCTTAATTTAAGTGAATAGCTTGAGCTCGACTCAAGCTCATTCAGATAAAAGCTCGTTCGTATTATTTTCAATTCCAACACGAACAAAATATCAAGCTCGATAATTAATTCAGGCCGAACATGAACAGCTTACTACTCGACTCGGCTCGGCTCGTTTTCAGCCCTACTTTCATCTTAATTATCCTTTGTTTTTCCAGAGCAAGCAGTATATTTCATCCTGCCTTCGACATGGACATGGGGTCATTGGGGTGACAAGAAAACCAAAAATCGAATTATGATCCGAAGTCCGAACCCACCCAAAAATACCGTGTAAGGTTTTGATTGATTTTGAGCATAAAATAACTCTAATTTGGATTTACTCGAACCAATTGAAAATTTAATGATTAAAATTAGATTGATTTGGATCAAACTTGAATAACCTGACTTAACTCAAATTCAATGCTCAAACACTTGCCATAAGCCCAATTTACGGACTTACACATATCATTTTTTTTTCACTTGTCCACTTGCCTGACCCACTAGGATTATAACCCAGTACAAATACCCAAAACAATTAATAAAACATTAAAACCCTACTATTCCCAAATCCACCCAAGTTGTCATCACTTCTCTCCCACAAAATTTAGCCACCATTGTTGTGTTGTCTCCTTCCTCAATCTACACAACATCCAAAACACCTAGACTTCATCATCATTGACCATTATTGACTATTTATTGAATCACATTCATCAAAGTTTTGTTGTTCATCTCTTTCTTCCTTCATCAGTTACCAACTCTTGTTGTTAATACGTCACCATCAGTTCATCATCATCCCATCGTCCCTCCGCTACATCTATCATTCTCTCTCTCTCTCTCTCTCTCTCTTCTATCTCTTTGACGCAAAGCCTCCCCCACCAATTCGATTATACTAAGAGTTGGAAATGACAAAGGTCTGGGAACATAGCTAGCCGTGACAAGGTTTCTTGTCTCGATGATGAATGGCAGTAGGCAGGGGTTGTTGGTGGTGAGATTTCGGAGCAATTCGGGAAACCCGAACTTGAATCTGAAATAATCATCTCAATTCAATTTGCACATAACAAGCAAGTAGTGTCGGGTTCAAGAGAGAAAATTTGTTAGGGTATCTTAAATTTCAGGTTTGACTTAAACTGAATCAAAAAACATAAACTTTCGGCCATACATGAAACAGGAGAAAATGATCAATAGTTGCTAAAAAAACAAAATCCGTCAACTACAACAAATAGTTGGAAACTTGGAATAGATAGAGGGGCCCTTTATTATTTTACTTTAGTTAGTGCTAGCAGATGTAATCTTCATGAAGCGAGCATATATATGTTGTATTGAAAAACTTAAAATAATGTCGTCTCAATAATTCATCCTTCAGCGTGCCAAAGACTTTTGGCCAGAGAGACTCAATTATGCATGACATGCAGGCCACCAGAAGTTTTGGAATTTTTTTTTTTTTCTGTGCATAATTATATGTCGACTCGAAAGGTGCTTTAATTCCTCCTCCTGGACTCATCTTTCTACTTGTCCTCCACCTCTTCCTTATATTTTCAAAGTGCATATGGCTTGGTGATTACATCATCTCTTCGGTCTTGGGTTCTTATGAACTACCCCAATGGATTTATAGCAGCTAATAAAAGATATAGTCTTTTCTGTTCTCACCTAAGAGTAGAATTGGAAGCCACATACATAGTGCCCGCTTTTGCTTAAGCTAATAGGTTCCCTGCCGTTGCTGTTACAACTTTATCAAATTGTGTCTGGGCTTTATTGAGTATTTCACATCCAGAAAACACTTGTCTTAGAGTTCAGATGACTGCCTAGCAAATAAGAAGCATATTTATCTTGATGTTCCACGTGAAAAAGTCTCCAAAGCTTTTTTTTTTTTTATTGTATACCAAAAAGAAAAGTATTTTAATTAGAGGATAGGATTGCTTCTAACATTAAAAATTTCTATAAAAGTTCCGGGATTTTATTATTCCCGATAAAAATTATTCCAACTACAAGGCTAATTATAGAACTTAATTATCGTCAGAAATGGGAAAATTAAAAAAAAAAAAAAAAAGAAAGAAAGAAAACTCATATATGGAAGACGAGGCAATTTTGGGGAAAAAAAATACTTTGAAAAAGAAAAGGAAAATACCAAGAGAGGTCCAAATTTTATGTAGATTCAACTTCCATGTATTCACAATGCTTAACATGCTGGCCCATCCATGTTGTCGCCTGTCGGTTTGGCAAAAGGCTGATCCACCTATGATTTGGCCCATACCAGGTGTTGGAGAAGGCCGGATGAAAAGGCCATTCGTCAACGTCATATAGAGTACCTGAGTACTTAATTTATATGCAATAATACAAATGACAAAAGACAAAAACAGCGTCGTTGGTATCGCAACCATCACTTATCTAGAGGATCAATACAATTAGCAGTTCCGCCCGGAACTTTCTATACAATAGTAGCTACAGTGTCAGACCGGCCCAGGTTCGCTTTTACTGGGTTGGTTTTCGCTGCTGGGCTTGGTTGACCTCTGTTTGTCACAACGTCTGTGTTCTCGAAGGTTCCTAAAAAATGAAGGTAAATTATAATTTGCCCCCTAAGGTTTAGGTAAAATTATACTTTGCCCCTCTTATTTCATAAATGTACACTTTTCCCCTACCTTTTTAATACGGTCGGGCAGTAACTTCTGAAATCTTAATTTAGACTATACAGTAGTCATCTTTAAATAATTTCAATATGTATAGTATTTTTTTACAATTAATTGACATTTAAAAAATATTTTTTTAAAAAATGAAAGAAATACAAAAAGAAAAAATTGAGAATTTAAAAAGTCCATTTACTATAAAAAAAATAACATACAGATTGAAATTATTGGAACATAGCTATCATAATAACTAAATTAAGATTTCAGATATTACTGTCGTATTGTATTAAACAGGCAGGGAGCAAAGTGTATATTTTTAAAAAAGAGGGGCAAAGTGTAACTTTACCTAAACCTCAAAGGAAAAATTGTAATTTTCCCAAAAATGAATCAGGGCTAGAGGTGGGACCTAGGCAGGGTAAACCAGGACCTGCCCCAACAAAAAACCACGCAAAATTGAGTCGCATATAGGTTTGAGAGAGGAAGATAACACAAAACGGACCGCCTCGGCCCAATTGTCGATCCAACTCGCCCAGCCTTGAGTAGAGCCTGGCTAGGACCGACCAGTCCGGTCCAGGCCTGGGGGCTTAATGGCTAGAAAACAACAACCCGCAAAAAAAAATAAAAAATGGGTTAATTACAATATAGGTCCTCCAATGATTTTTTGCTACATTTTAGCCCCAAAATTTCATTTTCATCCCTCCTAACAACTAAATTTTAAGAACTTTTTTGTCTAAATAATTTTTTGCTCTCCCCTATAAATACCAATGTCATTTTCACTCTATCCTCACACCACCACTCAATCTCTATTCTTCCTCTACTATATTCTCTCAATCATTTGAGCTTTTTTTCTTAATTTCTTCCTAATTTCTTACTAACCTCCCCCTAAAATCTTCATAATATCCTCTTAATTTTGCATTAACTACTACTATTAGTTCGTGACTCATGGCTTCAAAAGGAAATGGCAAGGCGACAGAGAGTTCATCTTCCCGCACCACTAGCGTCCAAGGCTTGTTTCGTTGTAGTTTTCGGCCCATCGATAAAGGCATCTCAATTGAAAAGTTGCACAATGATCATGCCAGAATCGATATGACGAAGTACGATTTGGGACTCGACGATCAATTATCAGATGATGAAATTGAAGAGTTGGATGCAATAGCAGCTGAGAATCTGTCAACACAACTGACACCGACAAGTCATGGACCCGCCATGGAAGAAACCCCAAGAACAACGGAAATCATCGAGACTAACTGCCTGGGTTTGGGAGCATTATGAGCTTATACACGAAGGGGACTCGAGGTACTGGAAATGCAAACATTGCAGTAAAAAAATTGTGCATAAAAAGAATTCCGGCACTAGAATGCTGAAGCGACATATTGAAAATTAACATCCTAACGTCCACCTTAATGCCGGGACTAGTTCTAGAGGACAAACACAACTTGGGTCTACAATCGACACCAATAGGCCAGATATATTTCGTTTTAACTAATAATCTTGTAGAGAAAGCATGATAAATTGGATTATACTTACCAAAAAACTTTTTTCACAAGTTGAAGATGTGCACCTAAATTCATAGATAAAATCACAATTAAATCCTACATTTAAAAAAGTGTCTAGGAAAACCATTAAGAACTTTAGATTATTTGAAGCTAGAAAATCAGATTTGCAAGCCTATTTTTCTACTCTTAATCATTGTGTGACATTCACTTCTGATATGTGGATATTACCTATAGGTCAATCATTTTATTGTGTTACTTCTCATTGGATTGATTTTGATTGGATTATGCAAAAATGAATTTTGTCATTTAGGGTCATTGAAACAGATCATACTAGTTATCACATATTCAATTATATCTTAGAAATTTTATGTGATTATTTTTGTACTGATAAAGTCCTATACATTTCATTTGATAAATGCTTCAGACAATGATGTTACTGCTCGCCTTTTAAGTCAAACATTGAAACCATCTCTCAACGGTGGATTCTTTCATGTTAGATGCATGTGTCATATTTTGAACCGTTTATATGCAAAAGGGTTTAGAAGTTCTCCAAAATGAAATTCTGCCTATTCAGAACTTACTGACATATTTGAAATCAAGATCTGCTATGTTTTGTGAATTTAAAAGCTTTTATTTTGAAAATCAAAAAGAGTTTTCTTGGAAACTGTTTAAATTGGATTACTTAACCCGCCGGAACTCCATATATTTGATGTTGCAATATGTATTCCCGCATGCAAATTTGTTGATGTATTTCATGAACTTAAAAATGGGTTGTAAATTTCTTACGATTAAAGTTTGGGGAAAATGTTTCAAAATTTGGTGAATTGCTTAAATTTTTTTATGAGACTACCGAATTTTTCTCTAGTGTTTACTACCCAACAATTCATCAAATTTTGCTTCATTTAGTAAATATTACATATGCTTTACATCAGTTTAAAGATAATGAGTTGTTAAAATCGACTATTGAAGCTTTGTGGGCTAAATGACTTCAATATTTCAAAAATATTCCACCTATCTTTTTAGTTACTTTTTTACTTGACCCATCTGTCAAATTAACAGGCACAACAACATTACTTGAAGGAATTTTCTACATTTATTTAAAAATGTCTCATATAAATGTTTTGGTTATGTCTGCTACTGTTTCTGAGTGCTTACATTCTTTATACAAGTTATATTGTGAGCAGCATTTGGATAAGGTAAAATCTGAAGCTCCTCAAACCGAGCCTCGAAGGAGATTAATCCCATCGAGATTCAACCCGGCCCTTCAAATGCTCAAGTAACCTCAACTAACGACATCGAGATTGGCTAAAGTCGATGACTATCTCAACATATCATTTGAGGCAAGCAACATCGACATATTTGAGTGGTGGAAACAAAAGAGATCAAGTTTTCCGATCTTGTCGATAATCGCACAGGAGATTCTTGCCGTTCCAGTCTCCACCGTATCATCTGAGGCAGCGTTTAGTGCAGGAAAACAAGTGATATTGGAGAAACGATCAAGATTGACACCCAAAGCGGTAGAAGTATATGTGTGCAACCGAGATTGGAGTATCGTAGTACTCCAGTAGCAAGACCAAAAGAGTTCGGATGACAATGTAATATCCGTTACCGAGATTTGAAATTTTTTTTTTCAATTATATATGTAGTTTGTATTTGATCTGATTATGCTGTTAAGTATAAATCATAGGTTTCTATTTTTCATCATTTTCAGAAATGTTTTGCCACTTCAAAATGTAAGGTCTGTTCCGATTATTTGTAAGTGTCGTTTGACTTTTTAACTTAATAAAACTTACACCGGAGATTGTATTTTTTCTTAAAAATATTTATTACATATACAATTAATTATGTTTCTAACTTTTTAAAAAATAAAATTTTAAAAAGACCTTTAAACCAGCCCTACCCTGCCCTAGACCAGGCCGATCCTGGTCCTCCTTCACCCAGGCTCAGGACCTGCCGGTCTGGGCCAGTCCCGAGTTGGGTCGGCCCGCCGCCCACTTCTAATCAGCGCTGATGCTCGCGGCGCGAGAGCTCTCTCAGCTGCCCCCGTCTCTGTCACTTCTTTTCGTCTCCTTCCTTTCAAGTGCTCCGGCCTTCACACGCTTCATTCGCTCTTCTTCTCTTAAAAGTTAAAAGAATTACCTCTCATCAGAGTCGAATCCATCTTATTCAAACCATAGCCTTCAATTGCACCTCCCTTCTTCGTTCTCTTACGCCGGCAAACTACACTCTGAGAGCGGTTTGGAGGACCATCCATCATTCACATGCTTCGATATGTCAACCTTTGCATGGTCTTACCGGTCGGTCATTTTGAGGAGGTCACACCATTGGTTGCGCCTGCGATTAACGAAATGGTGAATTCATTTTGGGCTCTAGCTCCTCGGTTTTTTTTTTGTGGGGGGCGGGTGGGTGGGGTGCTGTTGGGGGTTTGTATGGTTTAGATAGGAGTGAGACTGAAGTTCAGGCTTCATAAAGGAATTTAGATGCGTGTTAAATTATTGTTGTGCATGATTCTGATGTTCTAACATGTATGGATTTAAAAAATTACAGGGACACGTTCTTTTCTCATCAATTGACCATTATTTGCACACCGTATAAAGAAGTACCAATTTGCTCTAATTTTCTAGAAGGCCTTGCTTCTACGAATTCCCGTTGTAACTTTGATCCTCTCTCTCTATATATATATATATATATTTTGTGCTAGGTTCAAGGCTGATTAACGGTCCTTGGATTATTATAGGCTTGGATGTGGAGGACAGGTAGTAGTAGATTCTATAAATACAGTAGCATCTTTTGTAAAGGTTGGGTACGACGACATCTTCTTACAGCAAGCATTTACTTTGTAGTTTGCCTGTGAGTGGAGAATATGCTAATGCCTGATTATATATTAGCATCCTGTTTCTCTTTCTTTTCATATAAAAATGATATTTTTTATGGATAATTGTGGTGTTCTAAATAGAAATTATCTATTCTTTGTTTTAGGCTAAAAATTATTTCTTGGAGAGTGAAGAATGCTATTGCATGATTATATAAATTTTCCTGCCGGTCCGTCATCAGCATTGCAAAGATGACTTATTGTCAATTTTGCCTTTTGTGCTTTTCCCATGCCTCATATTTTTTTTTTCTAATCTTTTTCATTCTGCGTAAGACCTTACTTAAATTAGATTACCTTGAACCTTTGCCTCAGTCTTTGGCATCATTTAGCAGTGGCCACATATGGTCCATTTCTACTTCCTTGCCTACTTATTTGTGAAGTTTCCTCTTTGAATTTTTTTGATAAATTTCCCTAATTATACAATAGTTGATTCATAGCATTAATCGAGAAAAAAAAATCTTCAGGCAGTCTTTTTCTATATTGACTAAATAAAGCCATGAACTATAGGTCCATAGAAAAGCAACTATTAATTATGTATCTCTTACTTCTAAGGCTTGGCATCAGAATATCCAGTCGTCTGTCTTTCTTCTTCCACTTGGGGCTCTCTTTGTTTGATTGGATAATTTTTGTCATCAAGTAATGTTGCCAATTTTCTTTTTTCAATCTAAATAATCAAATGATATTTTTATGCATTTCGGAGTTTTTTCCTTCTTTTTCTATGTTTGTTCAAAATTTAATTATTTTTTTGCTGGAAATTATTTGCCCAGTATTATGCTTTCTCTAATGCAAGTATCTTTAAAGAACTATTAGTTACTAATGATTTTAGGATCCTCTAGCAGAAAGTGTAGAAAATTATTGCTTTCTGACTTTTTAAGCTTGCATTATCATGACATAGTGAGTGATTCCAGGCTTGGGATAATCTACGTTGGTGATTATGTCATATTCATTACGTTAGTCTTGAAACATCTAAAGCATGCTATCCAGAAGCTGATTTTGACTCTTAAGCATCTATTACTTTTCATATTGTCCCCTACATGTGCTGGACTTCCCATCATCCCAGGTTGTCTTTGAAGTTTATGATGGTCTTCATATTTCTAAACTTGTTGCTCTATATCATATGTTGCATTTACAGGAGCTTCTCTTTATAGTACATAATCAAGATTTTTTCTGACTGGTGCAAGTTGAAGTAGCCTCACCAATTTGATCGCAGTCATCAAGCCCCTTTTTGCAGGCAGGAAGCCTCACTTAACCCCAATTTTTTGTGCTGGAATAAGCTTGGTAGGATGCTTATTTTAAAAAATTTCTTCCGCCACACAAATATAACCTCATTTTTAATTAATCAGAATTCCAATTCTTCGTCTCTGCAAAGCTCTTACGGACACATAATTTTTTCTCAAAACTTTATCCTGCCCTTTTAGTTTTGTGTTTGAGTCCATGCTAACAGTTGGCACACTACCTGGATATCTACCAAATCAGCTTGCAGGTGATTTGGAGGTTTGAACTATTATACTACATAGTGTGTATGTGGCACGTTTGCCATTAGGGATGCTCCCATTTTTTTTTTTTTAAACATATTCTTGCTGACAATAAAAATTTCTTTGATTTCAAGATTGGTGGATGGCTTATGATTTATTCCACTTTTATTTTAGCAAAAATGATCTATTTGACCTTGGCTTTTGTTTTTAGCATCCCCAAATTTCTTTTATTGCTTTTGTCCTATAAAAGAACGAGCTTGATATCAACATTTGTTCTTTTGACAGGGATCTTTTCCCTGTATATTGGAAGATTTTGTTTTACATGTCGTTGGTTTTCTCTTTTGTGCAGTATGCTATGCTTCCCATAATCTCCATACTGGGTATGAAGCCTGTTTCTGTAATGAGAACTCTACATATATTTGAACTAGGTGCTGGTCTTTATTGCAAAGATCACAACAAAAAACCTTAAGGGTGCAGTGATCATTGTGCATCAGGTGTTACCAAATACGTTGGCACCTCTTTTCACTCACTATGGTTTCTTTACCCTTCTGCATGAGTCTCTTTACTATTGTAGGACTCCTTAGATACCAACATTTGGGTTGCATATGCCTTTACTTACAAATTATGATTTATAGTATCAAATTTTTTTTTGGTAATACCTTAATTATTGTCTACCAATTATTTATTGTGTGTCTAATATGAGAAGTTTCTGCTAATTTTGTTGCAGATTGCTTGATAAATCTTCAAAGGTTACTGGAATTCTAAGATGGCTCAATTTCAGTGCCCATACAAGTGATGTCGTTGGTTGTAAGGAGTGAGTATTTGTCCTTTTAACTCTACCACAACATTTTTACATTTTGCTCTAACAAGTATACAAGGTTTGCAGACCAAGTGATTTCAAGCTTTCTTTTGTTTGTAAATGCAGCCCGTGACTACTGTTGTTTCTCCCAAATATTTGGTATCAAAGAGGAAAATCTGTTGTAATGAACCAGCACTATATAGCTTGCAAAAGTTGAATGTATTCTAAGTTACAAAAGAAAATGTGTGAACCATGCTGTGCATTTTGATTCAGCTCTTGCTTTTGCTCCCTCCAGGTTTTAGTTCAGTGGATATTGATTGACTGAGGAATGAGATCACGAGGGGTTGGTAGCAACCTCTGCTACTTCCTGTTTTGCTTTTCTATTTCTTTTTTCTTTTTTTAAAAAAATTTCTCCTTTGATTGTTGATATTTAATGAAATGAAATTCTCTCGTTCTGTATCTCATTTTTCAAAGTTAGTTTTTGGTCAGTTTTTTGTTCTTCTCTACTAGATAATTTTATGTTTGCTGTATTTCAGTTAATTGCCTGCAGTGATTGTTCCTGTGGTTTTTAAGTTCCTATTTCATTTTGAGATTTTGTCCTTCATTTGCCTAATTCATCATATGTTGAAGTTCTGAAATCAAGCAAGTGTACCACATTATTCATATTCATGGGAAGATTATTGCATTTTTGGCTTGCTTTATCTTTAATTTTTCATGATTTAATTTATCAATTCTATACTCTGCTTTACTTTTTCCTTTTCCACTAATTTGAGTTTCTTTCATTATGTTGCTTTGATCAGTGTCAAGATCTTCACTCAGACTCTTAGCTGTTTCCTCATTCTGCATTTGCAGCTAGCTTCATCCAGTATGTGATTGTCCTAGCTAAAACGTATTTTCTTTACAGCTCTTTCACATTACCCCTATCCGTATTCGTCCAGTAAGTATGCTTGGACAAGGTAATGCCTCAGACATGTTGTATCTACCACTAATCTTCAGCCTACCTGTTTGTTGCTGCTGTTTTGGTAATCTAGAAACATCCAAGCATATCTGTTGTGTTTGACACTCTTATATGGCCTGACTACCTAATGTTAAAAAGACATTTAAAAGCATCACTCAACACACCATGCTGGTCTTAATTTGCTTTTGTATTGTACCAAACTAGATACATCATCCCTGTATCTATTCATCTTCAAGAAACAATGTGATTATGTACATTTCAACTTCCTATCTCACAATCTATTTATACATGCAACTGTAAGGTTTCATTACAGATGTTGCAACGCGCAGGCATGAGTACTTGTATTGTTACATACACCAAATATATATAATACAGTAGTCGTATCTTATTTATTTCCTGTATTTGTTTTTGAGAGTCGCAAACTATAAGTCATTAGTTAGTTGGAGGACTGTTTGAGTATATATATACACTATATGCTCGTGTAACTTAAATTTGTGGGATTCCTCTTCTCATCCTTTAATGTTCATTGGTAGTTTTCCAGTTCCAGTTTGCATAAATTTTATAAACCAATAAGGAAAACTATTAGTATCTAATTTACTACTGCCCTCGTTTGATTATAATTAGTATATATGTAATTATTCACAATAATTAGCTTTCGTGGTTACTACTACCTATTCTGTTTTTCCATTCAAGTGTAGTATAATCTTCGACAGTATTCACTTCCTCTTGCAATCTTGCAGCGTAAGGACATGGGAAATAACAGGAAACGGGCTACTCGCGAATCTTTAGCTTTTATGAAATGAGCAAGGATTCGTTTGCATCGCAGGTATAAAGAAGTATTTAATTATTTATGTTTCGGTTAGTTTTTAGAATAATTTGAGATGATACGAGTAACGTGAGTGGCAAAAAGATAAGGTGAAGTAGTTGCAGCTAGTTTATGGCTTGTTACTGATCTCAAGTCCACACACAAAAGAGTAGGTGTTATGCTATTGAGTTATATAGGCTCTGGCTAGCTAGGTGTTTGTTGAATGTATAGAAAAATGGAATCGCCGGTGCAGTGTAGCTCTACTTCCTCTTATATTTATCTCCTTTCAATCTTGGACGACCACCTTATTGCTTTTCAGTCGTAAACTACAAAATCATTGAAGCTGATTAGTAAATCTAAGGTAAATTGATTTTTAATTAGATAAATAATACTATCTCATAACTAAATAAATTTATTTCAGAATTAGACAAATCATTATAAATGTATGTTAAAATTAATGATATTTAAGTGAACGGATGGAGCTGCCCCGCTGAATTTTGGCAAAACCATATTATGATGTTTTTTTTCATAGAATTTGCTACTTGTCCCTAAATGTTTTAGAGTTTCTAGCTATATCTTATACGAGAATTAGTTATTGCCCTCTACGCATTTTTTTTCTGGTTCCGCCCCTAGATATTAAAGTGGATCAGCATAGACCCGGGATGGTAGATGGTCACTCTCGCCCGCAATCCCTTACATTTTTAGCCCAAAACCCTAGATATTAAATCGACCTGTGTTAGTTCCAAATATACTTGTTAGGTGGATGAATATAAAACAGTGCTGGCCCTATAGTTTGGTTCGGTTTGAGCAAAGATAGGCTTTCCTTGCTATTTTAAGTTTATTATAAATGGCCGTGCTCTTTCACTGTCCTTGCATTTAGTTTTTCATCTCAAAATAATTTTGACACTTACGTAAAGTGGATTCCGCTAGCTCCTATGCTTATATATAGAAGTTTATCAAAATCTCGATCTGAATTTAAAACCATAAGACTTTACGATATGAAATGGGAACGATCTGATTAGATTTTATATGATTACGATTTTGATTTGATTCTACAATGACATTCACTGAAAACCTAAGATGATTTTAGTTGAAATTCTAGTTTTAATGACTTTGACTAAATGACTATATTTGAATGCAAAATATTATATTTGGCTTTTCTGTTCCCTAGGAAAAGAGGGGGGGAAGCGATTCTTTCGATGATTACAAATAATGGTATGGACTATGGGGGATGCTAACCGAATGGTCAAGTAAAGATAAAAAAAAAAAAAAAAAAAAGGAGACACAAAAATGTGGAGGAAGAAAAGAAAGCAAAAGCACAGGACTTTCTCTCTTCCCATGGCTGAACATCTGCCTTTGCCTTTAGCGTCAGAGAGAGGCACAAACAGTGTCTTTGGATTTGCTTGGCATTACGATCTCGAATCTTTGGGTTTCCTTCCTTCCTGCCCTGCCCTCCGCGACTTCTTTCCCTTTTTCCACTCCCTTCCCCTACATCTGTGCCCATCAGTTGCTTCTCGATCTCAGTCTCCCTTCCAGATCTGATCGCGATCAACGATTTACGCATCTTTCCCAGCCCTCTTTTTCTTTTCAACTAAAAAAGAAAAGAACTTCACATTCCCCTCTTATCTTTTCATCCAAACTGTCATGGGATTCATCACACATGATAAAAGGGGGCACAATCTATTGGACCATTTTATAACATTGCATCATAGTCTTTTTAACAATGTCCGACATTTACTTTACCTCAAGGAATAATTGCAGGGTAATTTACGGCTAAATTCCTAATGTTTGAAAATTTATAGTAGTTTTTTTTTTTTACAGTGTCTTGTAGCATTTTTTGAAATTATTAATTTTTTTAACAGTTGATGGATATTTTAGATTTTTAGTTTTTTTTTTCTCTATGTAAATGCCAAACATTATCTTTTAAATTTCAATTAGCTGTAATAAAATATTATATAACTTAAAATTTATACTACATAATTACTAGATAATTTAAATTGGGATTCAAAACCTTAGACTTGTAATTGTAATATTAACGTAAGTATAAAAGGAACAGTAAATTCTCATAATATGATCAACAAAACGTATAAAATCATTACTTATAACTCCCCCCCCCCCTCCCCCCAAAACCCTCTTTAATTTGGGTTTAGATACCAAGCTTTCATTATCTTTAACGCCTGTTTAATTGGTTCCTATTATACTAAGGCCATTATAGACTTACCTTACCGTTTGAATCGTTTGTTAAAATTTCTCTGATTTTCACATTTTTGCATGTAAAAAGATTCTAGTAAACAATCGAAAATGTCAGATTCATGATACTTCTGCATATTAACTTTCTCAAAGGAAAAAAAAAAAAAAAAAAAAAGGGTCTTTCAGCTTGCGTAATATATCGATCGAGTGATTTCTTCCCCGGATGTAAATATTTTGTTTTTATACCATTATAATATAAGACGAAATTACATGATTAGTCCATTCCATTAGAAAATGGCTCGATTTTGATCTAAGCGAGTGGTTTCGTACACCGGAAGCTCTTCCCGATACCTATCGTTCTTGATCACGGAGAGATGGTCAAGCTCGAACAAATCCGAACTAGAACAACTCAACGCGTCGTCTTCGTCGTCCTCTTGCTCCATTGATTTCCTGTTATTTTTATGATACTCTTTCAAGAATTCTCTCGCCATTTCCTCAACTCTCCTGCTCATCTCCGTCGCCTGACTCTTACCCTCTTCGTCTCCCCGCATTGGCCGTCTCTGTTGCTCTTCTTCCTGATCCCCGTACAATCGTTTGTGCCCACACGGCCGTGAGCCTTCGTCGACGATCACGCTCACCGGACAGAACCGTACCGTTCTCTTGACACCATTTCGCAATCGCTCCCTGGTCGACGGTGATTGTTTGCTCAGGCACGATCTGGAGTATGAGGACGCCGACGAGCACGTTGAGACCTGCCCGGATTTGAACTTTCTCTCGTTGTCGCAGCTTGCGACGGAACGCGAGCTATTCGATGATGGTTTTCTGGGACTGTTCCCTGTGGTGAACAGGGAGTTGATGAAACTGGCAAGACGGGCACCGGGCGAAACCGGCGGTCCCACTTTCTTGAGATTGCTGTAGATCTTCATGGCTCTGGCTTTTGACTTGATCAAGCTCTCTTCAAATGCATGCGTCTTCCCCTGTTTCTTCTCTGATTTCTTGGTTTTCTCCGACATGTTTGTTTTAATGGGCTTCGGCTTTGGGGGAACAAAACAAGAAGAGACTTTGGATATGGTTCCATGAACAGATTCGGAGTCGGACGACGAAAAGCGGCCACAGCTGGAATCGGACGAGCTCGAAGTGGAGCTGAAGCAGAGAAAATCCTGATCGTGGTCTTGATCATGACGTAGCCTTCTCTGAAATTCAGCGAAAATCTCTTTCCTGTCATCCATTTCCTTGCGGAGAATCCGATTCTGTCTGCATTTCTGAACCAGGAAATCCCTCCGAGAACTCTGTTCTTGCACATGTTCTTCTTCCTCCATTGGTTTTGCTCTGTGGCATTTTAGGCTCTGCTTGTTCGGCATTGGGAACCTGGAATGGTCAGGCCTGGCGTCGCCCTCATCGATGGAACGGTAGATTTTGTCGAGGAGAGTGGAAGAGAAGGAAGGGACATTTCTCTCCCTACTGGGGTATCTAGCTTGTCTGGACGTGAGCGTTGGCTCAAATATACTCATGGTATGGCAACTTTGGTTGCTCTGCTGAGACCAAAATGATTACTAAGATGGAGGGGGGAACCGAAACAGAGGAGTGAGAAAGGCGAAACAGAATGATGAAGAAAGAGAGCAAGAGACAGAACACACAGCCTCAGGGAGGCGTATTTATTTGTCCGTAAGGAGTGAATCAAAAGCTGCAAGGTGCAGATTCTAACTCTCTCTTGGTAATTGACACCCAACTCGCACGCTTGACAAGGACGAAGAGACTCAACATTACATAATGGGTACACACACACAGCCATTTAAAGGTCCCTATGCGCGTGGCCTCGACGCCCCAGGGACAGCTCCTCTACTGATGACGTGGTAGTATCTTTATTTTTTCAAAATTGAAATTTGAGCCGTTGATCTGGTTGATAAGGGGGTGCCTTTTTGTCAAGGCTCTGCTCAGAGGGTAGGGCCAAGTGTCGGTCCGTGACTGGTAAGATGTGCGAGCTTAGCGGATGGTAATTTATGACGGGTTACACTCGATTGTTGCCGCTTCAAGAAAACCCTTGTGAAAAAGTACCGGGCAAAATTTTGGATGTGAACAGATGAGCTGAATTTGGTTGAATATTTAATTCCCTGGTTATACCCTATCTATCTCCCATTCATTGATTTATTAGTAATATATTTTTTTTATTCTCTTTAATATTGGGTGTAAATTTGACGCTTAACTTTTTGAAGTAACACCCATTACGTCAATCTATTGATCACTTAAAAAAATCTTACAAAGTCAAGAGAAGAAAAAAAACTCCCTAGGAAGTCCATCCTATATGTGCACTCCAAACCCTTTTGGGCATGAGAGTGAGTAACGCAATTAATTAGAAGATTAGCATAAGAAAAAATGCAAGAAGAAAAACTCTCTTTAAGACATCAACATTCAGTTCATTTTAACTTAAATTAATTGATATCAAAATAACTTATTTTTATTTTTATATCATTTTTATCTAAAATTAATTTTAATTAAAAGCTAATATTATGCAGTTGTAATAATTTATTTTTTGTAATCTTACTAAATTTTTAAGAATTTTTTTTAATTTAATGCATTGAAAAAGGAAAAATTCACAAAAATTTAGCAACAACATGAAAATTTACTTTCAAATGAATTATTGTATCTACATAATATTTGCTTTTAAATTAAATTAGTTTAAGGTAAAAAAGATGTAAAAGAAAAAATAAGTCAGTTAACTCAAGTTAAAACGAATTGGCCCGAGTCTCATCAATAATGTTTCCAAGGGTAAAATCCAAATTTAGTCCCTTAACTATTTGATTTGTCCTAAAGTAGTCCCCTAACTCTAAAATTGATTATTAGGGTCTCTTAACTCACCTAGCGTATCCTATTTTAGTAGCATTCGTTATTTTGACTGTTATGTCTAACAAAAAATGCACATGTGGCACTTAATACCCACTACTTGGTCCCAATGGACACGGAGATGGAGAGAACAACCGATAGAGATGGAGAACGGTAGACAAAGATGGAGATCTAAATGCCAACGATCGATTGAGATAGAGAGAATCGGATCTGAACGCAGGCGATTGACGGATAATGAGGATCGAGGTGGTTAACAAAATTGAAGAAGGCAGGTGACCAAATTGAAGCACGGAGAATGAGGATTGAGGCGAGTGGCGCCGGAGAAGGAGTCGGGCAATGAAATTCATGGAGGTGTGCGACCAAATCAAAGGACAGAGAAGAGCGGGTAATGTGGAGCGACGTTGAACAGATCTCCTCTCCACCGGCGAACAGATCTTCTCTTCGCCTGCCACCGGCAAACGAATCTCTTCTCCACCGGTGGCATTGGGAGATGGCGAGAACTGTTCAAGAGAGTCTGGGAGAAGAAGAAAAATTTGGATTATTTACAGTTAAAATCTTATGTTTATTTGTTTGTGTCTAATATTGCATTTCTATACAAACTGGTCACCCATTTTAGTTAAAAAGGAAGCCATGTGACATTATGAATGTCACGCAGGCAAGTTCCATGCCAAGTAATAGCTCAACTGACGGATAAGACTCAAATTAAATACGTTGCTTGAATTAAGAGACCTTAATAATCACTTTAAGAGTTAGGAAACCATTTTAGAAATAGTTTAAGGGTCTAAATTTAGATTTTATTCGTAGTTCCAAAATAAAACAAAGAAAGTATATGAGAGCTTAAAATTTTTTAGATCAACACGTAAAAATCAAATTTCAAGAGAAGCATATAAAATTTTCAATGAGGAGCCTATTTTAAATTTCACAACACTGCCAACGCTTCCAAGTATAACGGATCGGAGCCGGAGTACGCAAAACTATAGGAGACGGCGAGGAGGAGATGGTCAACAGCAGCAAGACTTTTTATTTTAACCAACAAACTCTCTCCCTCCGCCAAGCTGCAATTTGATGCTTGACTTGTCCAAGCACCAAGCCAACACATTTATAATGTGATTAATTTTAACCAACAAGCTCTCTTTTTATTTTTATTCTAGTTTTTAAGGTATATAAAAGAGAACCAGCCAAATATAATCGACATATCGCCGTATGGTTTTAGAGAAGTAATAGTCAATTAATTCGAATTAAGTTGGCTTAATTAGACTGTGGGAAATTTCGATAATCATGTATCCAATAAGTAAAAATACCTTAGAACTATATATATATATTATGGAAGGTATTACTGTATTACCTCAATTAGAAGAATTACAATCAGAAGCCAAAATCTCAGCTATTGTACGTGGAAAGTTTTCTCTCCACACTCAAAACGAATCAATAGATAAAGCTAGACGGACTAACTCAAGAGCTGCTTTAGAAATTAGAACTATATAAAAGCGTTGATTTTATTTTATTTTTTTTAGAATCCAATCATTTACCTGTACTCGTATGTTATTTTACCCTTGATAAAACAAAGTCAAAGCTCTTGACATTCATACATGCAATGTCACAATATATAGTCAAAGATAACGACGGAAAACGACAAAAAAAAAATATTAGGTGCATCTATAGTATATAATAGGAAAGGATTAAAACTGGCACAAATAAAAAGATCAAACCTTTGAGTTAACCTGAATCCGAAAATCATAGTTTAAAAGAAAGACGGTGACTAAAAAAAGACAAAAATGGAAAATAAAGGATGTGATACATTTAAGGGAGGGAGAAAGGTAGGAATTTTAAGGCTAATTAAACCTCCAGCTCCACAAAATAGGGTATTTAAAATATGCCATTGAGTTGACAAAGTCACAATAAATATTTGGAGGTACCACTAGTTACCAAAGCCAGTTTTTTTTTGTCCCGCTCAATCCTAGTATTAATTGGCGGAGTTAATTGGTTGCCGATTATTTTCCGCTCAACAAAATAATGTGTTTTTTTTTTCCTTTGTGGAGTTAATTGGTTGCCAATTCTTTTTGGCTGTACATGGATTTGGAGGTTAAGGAATAAGGAATTAAGGATTAATGTGGTTGGACTAATTATAGCATACACTTCTTTCCCCCAGTTAGGACGTATGGAAGAGCTGAATAATATTCCACCCGTTTCCACAAAAAAAAAAAAAAAAGAATCCTATTTGTTTTATTGTCCAGAAAAGCTGAACTGTTTTCTTTTTTAAAAAATTTTTGACTTTCAATTTACTTTAATACTCTCGTTTAATTTTTTACTAAACAATATATATATATTAGTTCAAATTTAAATTTTTACCATACAAAACCCAAAAATAATTTTTTTTAATTATCTTTTAAACTTTTACTACACAAAATTAATGCTTTACTAAGTTGTCTCCTATCTAAATATTTTTCCCCTAATTTCCAGCGCCAGACAAATCATTTATTACACTGGAACACGTAAGTTGTACACTATTTGTTTTAAATTGGTTGGCGTTTTCCTTATTTTATAAATATTCTGTATGTTGTATCATATGTGTTTTTCTCATGATCGTCATTAATAGGGCCACTTAATTTAAAAAAAACTATTTTAATACTGTAAATAATGAGTTATTTACTTTAACCTTCTTAATGTTGTTATTTAAGGATTGGAAGAGATTAAAAAATGAGTTAGTTAATTGATTATTCTCAATTTTTTTGATTTTCAATATATATATATATAAGTTGAAACTTTACAGTTTAAGAATCCCAAACTGTATTTTTAATAGATTTTTTTTAAACAAAAATATTTTTAATACAATTTTATTTTTTCAAAATGGGTATGAAAAAAATCATAAAAAATTAAAAATTTTCTAAATTATTTTTATTCACGTGATTATTAGGCAAGAGACTTTTAACTATCAAATCATATCAGCCATAAACAAAAACTCAACTTATGAGTACAAAAACATAAAAATAAAAAAATAAAAACTCAACAGAATTAAAAATAATAAATTTTCTAATGAGTATTTGTATGCGAAAAGAACAGATAAACATTTTCAAAGGATTTTATTATCTCTCCAAATGATAGCTGAAATAAGTGACTCGGATCGACCCAGATTAATACGAATTCATTAAACTTTCCACAACTAATAAACTATAAAGACGTTGAATATTTAAGTAATGGGCTGACGTAATTCCTATATATTTTTTCCGATGATATTGGATTTGAATAATTAACTCGGTATTGGTGCTCTCTAATCATTTGGAAGTGGAAGATTCCATCCTTCATATTATTATATGGGAATGTATTTATGCGACGGACACATCTGCAATAATTAGTAGTACGTGGGAATGGGATGAGAGTACTTACGTACAAGCCTTGGAAGCCTTGATCTTGTTTTTTAGCCTTAACTTAAGAAAGGGGTTACAACTTAAACCCGTATTTATATATATGTGTGTGTCGTTAAACACAAGATCTGAATTTTGAATCGAGAACAAACTATTCCCGGAAATGTGTTAGAAATGACAGTTCAGAAGGTTCTAAAATTTAAAGCAATGATGATGAAATGTTTTACGCTCATCAGGCGCCTGTAAATGTAATTTGGCCTAGTAATTAGCGGATGGAGCCTGTAATTCGGGCCAGTAATTATGAATTTTACGCTCATCAGGCGCCTGGATGAGGCTCCAGCCCCCGGCTGACCAACACAGCTGTATTTCGTTAAAAGCCCCTCCAACATAGATCTTTAATTGCTTGCGAAGCATTGTGTGATTACACCTAACTAATTTATATGTTCGGTGTTGCATCAAGATTTTTTTCTTTTCAAGATTTAGAAATGAATATGTATTTAAAGGGATGAGATATTAGTTAATCCAAAACCTCAATTTTCATGTTTCGTCAACTTAATCGTAAAATTCGTCAACTTGTAAAAGTAGTCATAAAATTATGAAATTGTCAGCATTGTTATTTCTAATTTAGATATCTTGTTAGGTGGTAGACGAAAAAAAAGACTTGTGCATAATGGTCATTAAATGTTGACTTTTCACCACCACCTTTTTTATTCTAACGGTAATTTTGCAATCACACATATAGTTTAAGGTCTTGACCCATAATTCTCAAACCTTAAGCTCCTAATATAAAAAATAAAAAAAAAAAAAAGAAAGGAAAACAACACCTCCGTTCCCTAACTCCTCACTCCCTACCCCCAAAACCCTAGTCTCCTCCCTTTGCTGCCACCACCCTTGAAATACTGCTCAAGATTCCCCACTATCACTCTACCTCTGCCAGCCACTCCAGTTTGTTGCCGATATCTCACCTCGCCAAATGCCATCAATACCAGACTTTGCTAGCAACCAGTGATGCCAAATCGAAAAATAGGAGCTTTATTAACACAAATGTTATCATTAAACCAATAATAGTAGTAGTAGTAGTAATAATAATAATAATAATAACAACAACAACAACAACACCAATAACAACAACAACAATAATAGCAATGAAATAGACTCCATCATATTATATAGTTTCAATACATATACCATTCATATGAAATATTTGTGATAGAAATCACAACAACACACGTAGACATATTTTCATATTCTACTTGGTTTGCTTCTTATTTGTCTTAGACCAGTTCACTGTAACAATACCTTAAAAAATTAAGTGTAACATTGAAATATTTTTATCCTCTGAATGGTACTAATTTTTGTTTTTCCTTTACATGTAATTTTAAGTATTAAATGAAAAAAGTTATATTAAAAGTTTAAAAATTATTATATGATTTACCTAAATTTTGGTAATTACTAAGAAAAATAAGGGATTGGGGCTATATGGGCCCAAGCTAAAAATGTAAGAATAAAATATTGGTGGGACATTTTTAAAATGAAAAATTATAATTAGGCTACTAATTGGTCCAAACTCATAAACAATAAGTCAATATGGCCCATATAGGCCCAATGCAACAAGGACAAATATTTCATAACTTAATGCAACCTGTATGGAATTCTACACCTTGTTGTAAATAGAAAAAAATAAGTAAATAACTATATACCAAAGTACAGAATTACATATCGCAAAAGACAAATGTCACAAATGTGTCATGTATCAAATTATTTGAAATGCCAATTGTATTTCTTGACATATACAATTCAGAAGTTGGATATCAAGGTCGTTATTCAGCAACTTTGTTAAAAATAACAAAATATTCTTCAAATGAGCTCTTTGAAACTTGCATATTTAATTTGTAACTACATAATAACCAACTAACCATAACAATTTAAGTTAAAAACTTTGCTCCATTAAAGATAATAGCTAAATGTTACAAATAGAAATACAAAAGAAAATTAATATTCAGTTATGAAAACCTGATGACACGGTTAGGGGTCATCGTAAGAAAGCGTAAATTTTTCATTATTTGCAATAATAAAGATAGTTTAATCATAAATAAAATAGAGATCTAATAATTAAAATTGGATAAAAAAATTAATTTATAGTGAATTTTTTATTGTTATATTTTGTCGGTACAAATGGATTTAATAAAAAGAAAGAATAAAAGACCATTTCAATTAAAGAGCAATTATTATTGTGCGTTTACTTTAATTGGTGAATGTGTCCATACTAGGCCAGCGATACACTTCCACTTTTTGAAACAAATTTAATATAAATAATATATATTTATCAATTAAAACTTAATGGGTATATGTACTTGCTCTCATCCACTATCAAAAGTAGCGATACAAACACCGTAAGTGATCAACTCTGCAACACTACTCACACCCAATACTACCACATTTATTCATAATTACCTTTTCATACCAAAGTCTAGCTAATACTACTGATAATAAACTGTATATGTACTTGCTTTTTTAGAGTGAGCATACGTATTTGCTTTGATTTTGTCCACGACAGCTACAATCCCCTTTTTCTGCTGTCTGTGGAACCGCTAGCATATATCATGAAAGCAGAGTAGCCAAAATTTCTACTCCACCAACTCACCTATCAAATTAATTTTATATCTTAATTGTATTTATTATAATTGAGGTAGATAAATATTTATAGAATTTTTTTAATTTAATATCTATCTTTAATTTGAATGCTAATTCCATCCTCATCATTAATTTTAAATTTGAATGAAAATCAACAATTATTAGCTTTGACTGCCACGTATCACTATAGTATTTCTTCATAGAGTTTGGGGTATACTTTGTTAGATCACATATAAAATATTAGAGTCACCTTACTAAAAAATGGAAGTCTGCCATGTGTCAACACCATATTTCTCTTGTTATGTGAAAAGTCCACTTTATCCTTCGTAAATGCTCCTGCTATATATATATATATATATATTAGATTGCATTTCAGTCTTATAATTCTGGATAGTAAAATTCACACTTGAGCTACTCTCTTTTCCTTGGCATTACTTGAAAATGTTTTCTTTTAAAAAATTACATGTTCTGAATTTGGCCAATGCAATTGTAGATTGAAACCGCTACTACCATGAGTCGAAACTCTCGCCTACAGTTGGCCGCCCAACTAGTCACCCAAGCAACTGGCATCATTGATGCTCACCTCCCCAACTGCCATCCATCGCACCACCAACCCAACCAACCCAGAGGAGCCGCTCGTGAGGAGGAACAAGGAGAGAGACGAATAGAAATGTGGCAAGATGGTATTTTCTGAATTTTAATAAGGATATTTTTGAAATTTCACCCGCATGGCGTACATAAAGTAAGACATATATTTAGACAACACTGACTAACTTTCAACTATTAAAATTTAGGAGTGAGGAAAATTTATGGCACAACACAATTGCTCTTCAGAGGAACGCTAACATCATCCATTCCAGCTAGCGCTTTAATAGTCACTGCTTATCATTGTGATGCGCAGCAAACTTTTTCACTCAAAGAATTGTGATACAATAATGAGGTTTGTTAATACGGTTTGTTACTTACACTAGTCAAGTGGCCCGTGTTATGTAGCGGCTTTTGATAACATGATAGTATACATCATATGGTATATGCTGTTAGAGAAATATTTTTAAAATTATATAAACCACGATTGTAATTACATTACTATAGTCATCCACACCATATGATAGTTAGACATAGCAGCCATCTTACCATAGGATGCCGAAAACTTTGTAGATAACATGAAAACTTTCACTCCCATAACTCAGGCCATAAAAATATTCCTCCGTCAAAATTCCCCTTGTTCCAAATGGGCCAAACAAATTGAAGCAATTTCCTACCTTTAGCAATCAACTCCCATAGAGAATTGCAAGTTTGAAAGTCATGGCTGTCGGATGAACAATCCACTTAATTAAACTTGTCTAACAAAGCAAGTAATTATGCAAACAAAAGTAAAATCAATATTCATATGATGCCATGAAAAGTATTGGACCTAACGATCTCAATTGGAATCATGTCTTACATTGTTGCATAAAAATGCCTTAGCAATGAAGACAATAAAGTAGATATGATAACATAGAAATCCTCACACTCAATTCTAATCATAAGCTATCCTCAACAATTTGCTTGTGGCATTTTTTGTCTACTTTAATTTGAGGAAATTGGAGGTGAAGCATGTATCCGTAGTCTTTCTCCTATGAGATTAATGTATATTTAAGATATGTTCTCCCTTAGGTGATATAAAGCGGGAGCTAAAGCAAGAAATGACTTGTTGAAAATATGCTATAATTGAAAGGCGGATTGTGTAATTTTCATTTTATGATAATTTGCATAGAAATATATGAAATAAGTAATAAACTCAACATATAAATCAATCCAAAACAATAACTTGTTATACTCCCTCTGTTCCATTATCTTTGCTTTATTTGAATTTATTTAATAGTTTGAATCAAATTTATTCATATTATTGTTTGTGAGGAAAAAAATTTAAAAACTATAAGTCTTGATTTATCATTCATACAAAATAATTTCTCATTTATATACAAAAATATTGAAAATAAAAAATCATAGATTAGTTACTGAAAATTGAATGGTTTAAAGAATTTGATATGAATGGAGTATCATGTAATGAGCATATGGTTCTTTCTAACTGTTGTTATTATTTGGAAAATAATATCTCCAAATATTTATGAATCATTTTTTCTAACCTTATTTTAAGTGATTACTTGTTTAAAATATTATATGGGGGATTGAATTGTAAAGGGGGCAGGAGTTTGATGGCTTTTTGGTAGTTGATCCCCTCATCTCATCATCTTCCTCTTCGTCTCATCCTCTCTCTCATCACCTCACTTTATCTCTATAGACCACCACTTTTTTTTTTTTCATCTAATTGAATCTCCCTCTTTCTTCTCTATTTTCCACCTATTTCTTGGGCTCTCTTTCCTCCACGAACACCACCGATTCGATCCGCCATCAGCTCTTCGTCGGCGCTGCCCTCTGTGCTCGATAACGCTTTCAGCCTTTTGTCCATGTCCTTGCACCACGTCTGTGAGCTCCCCCATCCGCCTGTATTCTTGTACCGCTCCGGCTTGCTATTTGGGCCACCTGTATCACCAATCTGAATCTGTGTAGGCAGAACGATGTCAGTGTGGAGTGACGATACACCCTTGAAAGCTGTCAACACCTTGGCCTTGAGTTGAAAGGTCAAGGTCTTGGTCTCCTCTCCACCATTCTTGCAACAGAGCCTTAGCCTCTCCATCTCGAGAACATACGGCAGCTTGAAACAAACGAAGACAAAACAGATATAAACGACGCCATTCGCTTGGAACAGAAGTCTAAGACAACAAAAACAAAAACAACAGCTCAAAACATCACCGTTTTTTACACTGTTCAATGAACAATAAAATGAGCTACGCTCTTTAATATCTATTAAGAATGAGTATGATAATTAAAAATATATCTTCTTTTCTCCTCTTCTCTCTCTTACTCTCACGTCACTGTCATTGTCCCCTGAGTTTAGGAAAAAATAATAATAAGTATCATTTAATGGTTTATTATAGATACATACATAATATTACTTTTTTAAAGATATTAATTTTTTAATAAAAATATAGATATAAAACTAAGTTATTTTAGATCAATTTAACTAAAATTAAAATAAATAAAATTTAAAATCTTTAACTAGTGTAGCTAGCATTTAATTAGCATGAGCAGATAAAAAACTGTAAAATAATTGTTTCCAACATCCGCTAAAATGTAAAAAAAATATAAAAAAAGACACATAGTAAATTTAAATAGTTACAAATTGTCCCTAATTTCTGAAGTAAATTTAGAAACCCAGTTAAAGAAAATTTTTATATGGGGTGCTTAAAAATTCTAATTCCCAAACCTTAATTGAGATTAAGATCTATGAGTATGCATAAAATTAGCGGGCCATCTATATTTGAGCAAGGCAAAAATGAAATCCTATTCAAGAAATCCTGCATTGGATTAATGCAGAAATCAGAGAAGGGCATATGAAGTCCCTTGCTTGCTTTCTGGTGACAAGCTATAGCTTGTTCTTTTCGCATGAATCAAACTGTATTTTGGTCAAGGAAAAACCCAACATGTTGAATTGAATTTAATGAAGGTTGCAGGAAGTTGGTGGAAAGAGTGAAAAAGAGTATTTATATATGTGGAGCCCTTATATGTAGTGTAGGTGTAGAGTACGTGGTAGAGCAATCGGATGGGGGGAAGCAAAAGCCAGCCAGGCAGGTAGTTGCTTCAGCATCAGGAACAGGAACGGGAACGGGAATACAAACGACACGTGAGAGCAATGAAGCTCATAAATAAATAAACTGCAACAGCAACATGAAATGGCTCGATCGGTTCCCTGTAGCCATACCCACCCAACCCCACAAACCAAATACTCCTGCCATGTTTCCTTATCCATATCTCTCTTCTCTTGCCTCCTAAATCTTTCTCCACATTACATATATTCTTCCTACTTCTCATTTTGCCCGCCGCCCACCGGAATATATATATATATATATATATATATCAACTTAAAAACAATTGTAAAACTAGTCTAGAACCAACTGATGATAGGCCAAAAGTAGATCAACTTAAATCTAAAGTAACATGCTATACTTAACGGAGTTGCATGAGATAGATCAACTAAGTAATTAAAAATTAATACATATTGAACTATCCAAGTTAAAACAAATTAATTAGCAATAAATAAAAAACTAACGACTAAGCAATCTTATTCCTTCCTTCAAAAAGTCAAGTAAGTGATTAACAATTTTTCGCTCAGTTTGTTTTAATTTAAATCAATTGACTTTAAAATGACTTATTTTTATTTAAAAATAATTTTAATTAATTGTTAATATTATAATTAGTTGAAGATAATTTGTATTCGATTCGCCTACAAGGAGATAACCGTTTTGCTTACAAATATCATTTTAGCATTTGCTTTTCTTTTACATTTTTCAATTTACGTATAAATAGTGAAAAACAAAGATGAAACTAATGCTCAATTTTATTTTCTTAATTCCTATATATATTAAATTCAAATATCTTATCCAAAATGGGAAGGGTGTAAGTAGTTACGTTATGCAGCCAAGGCCAAAGAAATAGGGGAAGGGGGATAGCAAATAGCACGGCATCAGTTCAGTTCACGCGGAGGCCGTGGGAGGTTGGGCCCAGCACGTCTGATCTGGCAACCTGCGGATCATTCAGTCACGTGATCAACCAATGCTGTCGCAGACGCTGGTGGACAACACCCCGGCCAATCATATGCCCCTCTCACACGTGCTTTCAATACCCGTATCGTATCCGTATCCATGTACACATAGTACACATAAAAAATAATTAAAGGCTCACAAAATGATTCTTCTCTTAGCATAAGCGGCGGTTATGTTAATGTGCATTCACGCCGGGTGTCCAAAATACATGCGTTCTTCTCCCTGTTGCCTCAAATTTAGTTTTGTTTAGGATTATGTTTTAATTTCTCTATTTCTTTAAATATTTAAGAGTTCTAGCATGGTTTTAATTATGAGAGAAAAGAAAATATATTAAAGAGACAAGATGTAAGAATTTTCTAAAAGAAAAGAGGAGGAAAATCAGAAAAGAGGAGTACAAAATTTTTTTTATGATTCTCATATTTTATAATTTTGTGATAGTAAGATATTGAAGTTGTTAGTAATGTACAAGAATTCATAGGACAACATGAGCACTAAAGGCATATTTTGATTGTAATTTTTATATTTTTATCATAGAGGACTTGTCTTATTGTATAGGTTAGTTAAGAGTCAAATCACATTAAATTTATGTGTATTTATCTTATCATGTTTGTTGTTCCATTATGAATGATAGATGACTAGGGGAATTTTTTCCCAATAAGTGACATCAGAGCTTGGAGTTTTGGTCCTAGCATGCTGAAGCGTATGATATGATACAGGCATTTGGATTGCTATGTGCATGAAATTGATGATTATTTGAAATTTGAAGATTGTTTGTGATGTGGTGAAATCTAGGGAATCCTTTATTGTTCATTGTGCAATCACTAATTCAATAGGTAAATTCCAAAACACCCCATGAGATTTGAAAATACAATTTGCATCTTATATTGTTCGTAACAACAGTGAAAAATTGATTGTTCTACATTTAAATGAATGAAGAGAAAATTATTTGGAAACCCTGAGGTGTAGGCGAATCTACACTTGTATCCCCCTTTATTTTAAATACCCAAATTTAACCCCTGAAAATTTAACTCTGTTAATAACTTTTGTGACAAAAAATTAAAAACACTTACTTTTGCCCTTCTAACTTTATTCCTTAAAAGTTTTGCTTCACTGACTTCTACATCTGACAAATTGGGCCTTGTCTCACTCTATCCTTCACCTCCAAATTTTGATGGAGTTCGTAATAAAGTTTATAATAGTAGTGCCAATGTCTAATTTCTGATGGGGCTCCGCCTCTTCCGCTATTGCTTGGTCGGCGATTCGACACCAACTTGAGAAGACATATATATTACCATTGGAAGAGGGCTTCAATCATGAATCTGATTCAAAAGCAACAAATGCACTAAGATGATCGTGACCTAACTTCGATTGATGAGAGTGCTTCAATTGTGAAACCATGGAGATATTGCCAATGTTTTTGATCGAGTGAAGAAACCAATGAATTGGAATAGGTAAAAAGGGCAAACGGAACAAGACACTTGGGCAACGACAGTGGTATGACAAATCAGAGCATTAGTGTTGAGGATGGGGTCACCATTAGGGGTGATCAATCAGTTTATTCAGTTTTAACCAAAATCAAATAGCAATAATTTTTTGGTTTTTGATTTTATATCCTAATAACCGAATAGACTGAATTAAGTGTTAATCGAATTAACCAAAAACTGATTTAACCGAAAACCAAATTTTGGTTATCAGTTTTTAACTGAATAACTGAATTTTATATGCACTAAAATGACTTAAAAGAGAAATAATACTATTTTTCCGCTTATTTTTTTTTCTCATCATCACAAGGCCTTTAGGATTGAGCCACTTCAATAGTATAACTCACCAGAAAAAATGTACAAATATATATAAAGGATTGTGCCTATTAAATCCATTAGTAGAAAAAAAAAATCAAAATTTTTTGGTTAACCAAATTTTAATCGATAAAACTAAAAACTAAAAACCAAAATAGAATTTGTATTTTTAGTTTTTAGTTATAACCAAAAAATGAAATATCACCAAAAAATGGTAACCAAAAATTGAATTTTTTTTTTGTTATTCGGTTATTTCGGATAAGACCAAATTTTACTCTCCCCTAGTCACCATCGATCTCTCTAACTTCCTCTCCTTCTTCTCCACAATTTTCCTCTGGACAATGGCTTTGATTCCTCGTCGGGTATGGTCGCTCTCGATGTCGATAAGGAAGAGATGACTTTCGTAGCCTCACACCTTCTTTCTTCTTCCTACATATAAAAACCAGTTCCTGGGAAAGGAAGAATGTGAAGCATGGCGGCCAAATCCGATGAGTGCTCGTGGTGGTGAAAGGAGACAACTTGATTGGCTAGGACCGAAGTTTGTTTAGCGATGAGAAAGATGGGAGTAGCTGGTTATATGCATAAGTTGGGAAACAAAATTTCTAAGGAAAAAGGTTAAGATCACAAGATTAGGCATTTTTCCCTTTTCTTTTGTAATGGTGAATGATGAAGTTAGTTTTAAAGGGAGATAAATGTAAACAAAGTTGTTAAGATCGGGATCCTACCCTGAATCATTTTTTACCGTGTAAGATCGGAATTACAAGATAAGATCATGGATCGTAAGATCTTACCAAAACAAAAAATTTATTATCTAAACAGTATTGTTCATGTAAAAGATAAGATTAATTATATTGGACACTCATGTAAAGCTTAAGTGCCATAACAATATTTTTATTTAACAAGCCCATAATGATATCATTATATGTCAACAAATAAGGGAATTTTTTTACCAACTCAAAAAGTTATTAACATATGAAGATAGATCCAAAGATGGAAGTCATCTCTTTGTTTTAAAAAAATCTATTCAGTTTCTTTCCTAATTTCACCATTGAAATCTCAAACTTTGACTACTATTTCTTCGCTCCCTTCACCATCTAACACCAAATAATTTTAGTAATCTCCTACTTCTTTATTTTGGAACAACAAATCTGCTCCGAATTCCTTCTTCTTAGCTTGCTCATTTCCAGATCCTACATCCTCTTTGTCATATCCCACACAGGCCCTAGCCTGTGCCCTCTCAGTACCACTCACCAATTTACCCAAGATTCCTTTGATTAAATTTAAATCTGGGTGTTAATAACTTCTTAGTATTTAAGTTTTATTTTCTAAAGCTGAGAGCTAGGATATGTCCCAGGAGGCTTATGAGTTATTTATAACAACAACCTGCAGCTTAGGTAGGGCCCAACTTCTAACTTGCAACACAAGCAAGGCATACACTTAATCTGTAAGTGTCTAGGATATGTGCTCATCAAGTGTGCTACTTACATGTATGACAACCAAGAAGCCCACATCTTCATAGTTTTGAAAATCAAAATTTCCATGCACATGTATACTCAGCTAAACACAATATCTCAAAAGGCATCTCCATGAAACATACCCACATACTCATAACTTAACATAACTTGGCACATAAGTATCCATCATATGTACATACAAAACCATGTACAAGCAAGGCTACATATACACACAAAATAGCCTAAGTACAAGCATCACTAGCTTGGAAACATACTAAGGATGCTACATGTCCAAAATAGCCAAGGTTAAGTTTTACAAGCCAAGTACCCTACTCTCCCAGAAGGTACCTAAGTGTGCAAAACAGCAGCACACTCCACAAAACCAACCCAAACATACAAACCATAACTAGGGTCCAAGTCCACACATCCTTCATGTACCTAGATTGATCCCACAACTACAAAAGCCTGTAAACCTAGAACATAAGTTTCAGCCTTAAGCCATAAGACTTGTAATGTAAGTATTCAAGCCAAGATTCAGTTGGCACATACCTCGAGCAAATAGTGTACTAACTAGCACACAAACTAGCAACTCAAGCAAACTACTCAAGCTGTATATCCTTTCCTGAAACAAAAATGGATGGGCAGTGAGTAACAATTACTTAATAGGGTTTCACAAACGACCATATAAGGTCTATTTAGTTAAGTCCAATGCCTTAACCTCCACAAGCTTACTTATCTTGCAAGAAAGACATGAAAACATGGAAAACACCAAAAAAATACCAATACATATAATCATCATAAACCATCATTATACGGATTAGCATGCACAAACAAACAACCAAGCACACAGAACTCACACACACACCACAAGGTATATTTGGCCATATCCACTAGCATGTGTCCATGTGCACTTTGGCACTTCCACCTTCACAATTTCACTCCCATTCCACTAGAGCTCCAAATTCACTAGCGAGTTGGCCTCCCTCACTAGGAATTTTAACACATGCCATTACCTTGACTAGCTAGCCAATTAACACATAACCGAATCTCCTCAATATGCCCATCTAGCAAGCTAAGATCATATAGCATTATATAACCATCACTTAGTTGCCATAATTACTTGTTCATGGAAAAGTACCAAGAAAACAAGTAAAAGTGAGAACCCTACCTCACAATCAAAGCTTGAGCTCTCTGTCGCTTAAGTAACTAAGGCCGAAACGCAACTATCTTGCCTAACACAACAAGCTTTCAATTAGCTATCATAATCACTTGTTCATGGAATATTACCAAGAAAAACAAGTGATCATGAACCTTACCTCCTTAATCCAAGCTTGATTTCTCTTCCAAACTTCAACTTCAACACTAGCACAGCAAGAACTCTAAACTTCGCTCCCACATGCTTTGAAGCCCCTTCGTTTTCTCGGCCAACTAGCCTAAATACGCACAACCCGAAACCTGAAGCCTTTTGTTTCTCTCGGCCAATTAGCCTGAACGCCTTGAAATCTTTGTTTTCTCTTGATTCTCGGCCATCAACAAAACGAAATCCACTTAAAATGAAGGCAAGCCGCATTAATGAGCATATGGCAGACGAGTCTACACGTTCAACGCACAGTCGTGTGAGAAATTGGATTTCTGAACGCATTAATTAGCATTTGGCAGCCGATTACACATGTCCTACAAATTGGTTCAATGCCAACATTGGTCCCCAAGTACTCTACATGTGACACTTTCCTCCCTTAAGTTTCCATGTACACACTTTAATCACTAAAATGTAGGATCGTTTCGGCTCTATTCTTAACTCATGGCTCCAATTGCCAAGCTTTTATTAACATGGCCCAAAATGGTAATTAACTCATGACCAATTTCATCATTTTACCATTTTAGCTAATCTTATAATATTAATTTGGAAGAAACTGAAATTGTTGACCGGCCATTTTGTTTTGTCAACCAAAATTGGTCTAATTCCACCTTTGTCCATGCACTTATTTACATGGTGCATTTCACCCTTCAAGTTCCCATAGTTTCATTTACATCCTCATCCTTACTTTCAATCAAGTCCCTCATGTTTTAAATTGGTGTTTCTCTTTATTCTTGGCCTAAGCCAAGTATCTAAGGGATGGTCCTAACACTCTTTAGGTTACAAACTCGCCCCCAACTGACCGTCCTCCTCCTCCTCCATATATAAATGACACAATAGAAACTTCTCTAGCTTCCTCGTGTGGCCTTCTAGTTCTTCCTTCATCTCCTCATATTACAACATTTCATTTTCAAAGACGGGGATCTTCCACTCATCCGGAATGACAAACTTCTTTCAGGATCTTTTGCTTTTGTTTGGCCCTCTGGTTCTTCTTTCACCTTTCCAAATTGCAATAACTAGCTAGGATTGGTGGCATTTCATTTTCTTACAATCTTATGATTTTGAACACGATCCCACTATGATCCTAATACAACATTGATCCTTCTATAATTTGGATAGGTTTTCTAGATCTAAATTTGTAGGATTGTGCAATCCTATAATCTGGATCATGCTTTTAACATCCTTGAATGTAGATATTTGAAAAAGGAAGGACATAAGTATTGGTTCATCTATACATCAAGAGAGTTTTGGTAATTTTTCTATAAATAAAATATTGATAATTTTAAGTATAAACTAATATTTAAAGTTCTTTTAAACATTTTTATATTTACCGAAAAACATACATAGCGATAGTGATTAAAAAAAAAAAAAACAAAGACAATGCATAGAGTTTGAAAATGAAGAGTGGAAGATTATGAAGCATTAACGCATTGGTGTAGAATCAACGTCTAAACGGAGGAAATGACAATACATGCATACGCAGAGCTGGTTGGAATCAGTTGCAGAACAAATATTTTGTGAATATGGACCTGTCTCTCACGTCCCATGTAGAGTCTAATCACGGGGGGAGTAGATATGAAACCAACCCCCACAATCTGCCCCGCAGCTACTTAATACGAACGTGGCAGGGCATGGCCAACAAGGCGAGGACAACAATTATCAGTCAAATTAATATATATACATACATACAACTAGTGTAGTGTGAAAAAGATTGTTGGGGATCCCGAGGATAGGGTAAGGGCAGGGGAGTGCGGAGTTGTTTTTTAGTATAGTATGGGATGGAAAAGAAGAAATTAAATGACTTGCTCTGTTCCTAACAAAGGCAAATCAAGACCATCTTTTGATCGGATTGGATTCGAAAGCAAGATCGGCAACTATTAGCTAGTATCTATTTGGCAATCCATGCATCTACCCCCCTCTTCTCTCTCTCCCTCTTGCTTATGTCTGACAAGCAAGTAGCAGCTAGTGTCGGTAAAGAATTGCCTTGTTGATCAGGCAGAGCCTAAAAAAAGCAAGCAAGGGAGGGGGTTGCTGTTCCTTTTTCTTTTTTGTACAGTGCGATTGTGTGTGCTTGTTTTGTTTCCGCCACACCACACCCTATGGCACGAGACTCTGTCTGCGTCCATGTCGCAGCCACGTGCAAGGCTGCTGGATAATTAGCTGCCCTTTCTTGGGGGTTGGGGCTGGCTGGGCAGGCTCTCTTCCGTCAATCTATTTCTTAATGCATTCTAGTACGACTACTTAATTGCAATCGCTTTTGTTTCAAGTTTTTAACGTCTCATCTCATGCATGCAAATGCAGTTACTTTAAATGGACCGTATTAGGTTGCTCTCCGCTCCAACTTCACAGGCTTAGAAGCCATTCCATTAATTTCACAAATATTGGTCTTATTACTATTTATAGTAGTTAATTTATAATTTTATTTTTAAAAAAATTTATTATAAAAATATGAATATTTTATATAAGAATGAAATTTTAAAGATTATACTCCATTCGTCCTCGTCAAATTACTCTATTTGACTTCGCATGGTGACCAAGAAACGTTAACTGTTTTGCTTTTCTTTCCCAATTTACCCTTCCCTTGTTCACTGCCCTCTCTGCTTCCCTGCTTGCCCCTACTTGCCGATGCTTAAGCCACCTCAATCACGAACGGAACCACCTCAATCATGTTCGCCTATCCGTTCGTCCATTTCTTGATTTGCGTCCAACCATTCCTTGATTTGGGTCCGTCCGTCTCTCCATCCTCGATTCACTTTGCTTTGCCCTTGATTCGCATTGCCTCTCTGCCTCTAGCCTCGATTCATGTCGCCTTTCCTCTTCTAGCCTCAATTTCCATGGCCTCTCGGCCTCTAATCTCGATTCACGCCGCCTCTCTGCCTCCAGCCAAATTCGTGTTGCATGTTCGCCTCCAACCTCAATTCATGTTACCTATCTGCCTCCATCCTCGATTCGCATTGCTTCTCCTCCTCTTCACGTCATCCCCTCATAATCCATCTCTTCGAATGGCACATTGTTCGCATTGACCGGTGTGGAACCTCGCTAGAGAGAGAGAGAGAGAGAGAGAGAGAGAGAGAGAGAGAGAGATGAGTTGAAATGGAGTGTGTGTGAAAGGGGGGGTCCCGGAAGAAGAGAGAGATAAAGCTAAATGAGTATAATAATAAATGTGATATGAAAAAGTTACTAAAAAAGGAAATGGTACAAAGTTTTAGGACTACCCAAAAAGGAAAATATAGCCAAACTTATGGGATAGAAGGAGTAATTTCTAATTATCTTTTTTAAGAATTTTTTAATACATATTAATATAAATATGTTCAAGCTAAATTTCAGTAAAAAAAAAAAATGGCCAATTAATGTGAAACGGATGAAGTACTTGCTAATTTGAAATTATGACGTCTTATTTAAGGTTACTACCTCCACATTTTTTTTTGGGAGAAATGTATTTTCATTTTTAAACTGTACGGCTAGACAAGAAAAAATTCGCGAGGAAAGTGTTTCTTTTAAATTACTCTTTCAAAGTTCCCTTTTTGAAAAATTAGAGATGTTCAATTTTGGGATGAAATATGAAGATGTTAATTTTAACCCAAAGAAAATGCTTAGCCTAATCGGTGATTCAAGCTGTATGATTTAAACAAAGAAAAAAAATAAAGCCCTAGAATTGTTATTTTGTATTCAAAACTCAACACCCAACCTCCCCTTTAACATCTCATAATTACACACAAAAACCAAATTAAATATATAAATGTATAGAAAAATGAAAGCAGTTCCTATATTTAGTTAGAGCCCCACATAACAGAGAGTTGGACCTGTACGTTGGTTTATAGAAATTCACCAGGACTATATGATGGAAATTCCCACGTTATGCTCTGCTGGGTATTTAAAAGTGATGTCAGACTCACATGAACCATTAAAAGGACTCAGAGTTATGGGATCAACACACACCTTCTCACAATGATGAACCGCCATTATAGTGGATTCCTATTAATATTAACACATTATAATTATAAACTATAGCAATTCGATTAAGGAAGTCCTTTGCTGGAGTTCTTAGAGTAATCCTAAGATATAAAGATTAAATATTTTTAAATTCAATGGAACACGTAAAGTTACTGCTTTTTTTTTTTTTTTTTTGGAGAAAAAAATAACAAGAGAAATATATACAGCATATCCTGTGAAGATCTGCTTGCAGCGGTAGCGTTTATAGTCCAATTAAAAGACCAAGTATATATTTTGGATCTAAAGCCAGCCATTATGAACATGTTCATGGGCCTTGAGATTTGGCCCGTCAAATTCCACTATCCTCAAGGAAGTGAGGCCGCAGTTTCAACCCAATATATACATTTCATCAACCCCTCATTCCATGAAACGACACCGTCATGTGGATTTGTAGCACTAGGTGACACAAGACACCATTCAAAACCGGACCGAACCGTCTCAAATCAGCAAAACGGTCGTTAACCGCAACTCGCGCCTTCTTCTGCTTCTTCGTCTTCTTCTTCATATAAACTTGGCCTTCTTCTTGCAGTCCATTTTCCCAGCATCGCTCTGTCTGGAGCCCCGACGCCAGTGCTTGGCGGCTCTGTCTTTTACGATCTTCTTTGTGTCTGGCAAGCCCGATTTGATTCAGGCCCCGCCAGCAACACCCAATAACGGAGAAATCAATATAAAACATCAGTAGCAATACCAATAATAAAAAATCATGGCTGATCCGAAGGCGATTGTTCCTTATTCGGACCCTTATGAGAGCCCCGAAGACATACTGAATTTGATGGACTTCAGGAACCCCACACTTGAGGACTTAAGAATTCAAGAACAACCCACAGTCGCCCAATCGAATGACACAAGCGGTGACCCGGTTGACCTCTTTGATGATCCAGATCTTTGGGACCAGCCGGGTAATCAGAACACCATGAATTCTCAGTCCAGTGGTTCGAATTTTGCCGGTGGAGGAACGAGAAGTCAAAGCGAAGGAATTTGGACAACAGAGGAGTCTAGGCTGATTCCGGATTGGCCCTCTGAACCGGTTCCTTTTGTTTGTAGTTGTTGCCAAGTTCTGAGAGAGTTAATTCATACTAATGGTAGGCTGATTGACATCTTAAAAATGAAGCAATTAGTCAAGGTTCGGTAAATTTATTGGACTTGAACTTTATTCTAAATGCATGTTAGGTATTGAAATTACAAAGCTCGAGATCCATGGAAGACTTGGGATAATTTGTCATGCAATTCTCGATGTTTATACCCCGACGAGTCTTTATTCGGCTTCTGTAGCCCATCAATACCGAATGTTTGAGTGAGTTGAACAAATTACTACTTGTTTTTCTTCTCTGTTCTAGACTAATTTTCAAAGCTATACGCAGTTTCTGTAAGAAGAGCATCGAGGATGTGAAGCAGTTCCTGGTTCAGTATTGTTTGGAGAGGAAGCAAGAGGGTTTCTCGATGATCCCGGATCCTCTTTCAATGTTCTACGAAGCCTTGTGTGTGGGGGCTTTCTGGGATGACGCCCACAGTGATCCAGTGCAACCCTCAACTTCAAATGCCGGTATATATATATATATCATTTGTTATGTAATCTTATTTGGAATAATTTTGTTCTGCGTCACCGCTTGATCTCATACAGAAAGTGAACATCTTTTTGCAGAAACATCTCGAGTGGATCAACCCACAGTTGTCTGTGAGAACGAGCAAGACAGGATTTCTAATTCTACTAAGACATCCTTGGCAGCACAGGTTGTGTATATTATCTCTCAACTCTTTGTTCTCTTATCCTGGTCTGTGGTGCGTGCATTTTATAATATAATAATGTTCAATTTAGTCACTTTGTCTCGTAATTATTCCCTGACGCCCAGAGGGAGAGAACAGGAAAACTGACAATAAAGGACATTGGGGACTATTTTCATCTTCCAATTGAGGAGGCAGCGAAGCGGATGAGATTGTGCCCTACCGTGGTGAAGAAGATATGCCGCAGGGATGGTCTGAGTAGATGGCCACATAGAAAGGTCTATTTCTTCCTCTCAGATAACTGCTTGCATTTTAGTTTGGTACTGAGTGACTAATTCGCCTGTTCTTAATTGTGCCTCACACGCAGATCAAAGCCTTAGAGAGGCAAATATCAAATTGGGCCGTTACTTTAGAAACTTCAAAAGATCCAAATGAAGTGGCCCGCGCTCAAATAGAGATTCAGGGATTGCAACAAGAATTAGCTAAAATTCGTGAAGCAAGCATATAAGCAATTATTTAATTGTTTTAACATCATGGACTGTACATAATCTTGTTTTTTTTTTTCTTTTTTAAACTTGTGACATGTACAGACACGACTTGTAAATTTGTAAATAGGATTATTATATGTTTTGGAATAAGCTTAAAATAAACTTTCATGTTTAACACATACTATAACTTGTATTACAAGAAATTCAAAGTTCAGGTACCTACCTTGTTGATTTATCTGTACGTAGATTGAAGCAACCTTGAGAGAAACCATCACGCAATGCATTGTAGTATTAGGACTCCCACTTGCAGCCGAGATCAGGACATGGAAAAGCACAATTGCCAGCCGGCTATGCATTTCTCTTGCTAGTAACAAGAGAGCCGGCTGGCTTTATCCTTGGCCAACAACTGCTGGCAAATGTCAGGTTACACTATCGACAAGGAGACATAGGAATGGCCCTCGAGCAAGCACGATCCAAGTTGTGATCGACATGACCAATTCCATAATGCCCATCCTGTTTGAATGTGGTAAAAGCTTATAAATCTGCCTGCTTGTATTATTACAAGATCCCGTGTGTATATAGGCAGATCTAGGCTGGCTATAGCTATACAGAGACTACAAGCATTTGAGGCTATAATTTGGCTACAATTTGTTGAACCTGTGTAATCGAGGGATTGCAGCGCATGATTTCCGCCCGTGATTCTCCTTCAATACCTCAACAACAACTCCCCCACAAATTGGTACACATATATATATATATATATATATATCGATGACTCACAACTTGTCTAGTGACTTGTAGAATATTTTACTGCAAACGGCCCTTTACCTGCGTCCCTACGTAACTCTGATAAGTGTGCTGATCTAAAACTATGTTAGACTTTAGGACAAAAATGGTCAAATGCTCGGTTGATACTTATTGTTGGATTGACTTGAATCACGATTAACCAATTGGAATACATTCTAATGGTTGCAAGGAGTTACGTTTTGGGTCAAATCTCGAACTTTGCACCCTTCCCACTACTTGCTGATTGTCTGCTTTAGATCAGTACAACTACAAGCATATAATGAGCTTAAAATTTGTACTAGCAGTTACAGTCTAATGTCACTGACTGGTTTGCTCTGATGCAGTGCAAGAGGTATGGAATATATATGCTATATTCAAATGGTGGAATTATCAGTCAGTAAGATGGGCAAATATAAATAAAATGTTACGCCAGTGGCCCATAATATTTTCGAACAATGATCTTGGTAAGAAGCTGTCAACTTTCATACGTCCTCCCCTCTGAACGCTGCATTAATCCAATGCAGGGGTTCTTCCTTTTTTGGTACTAATAAAGGATAACAGATGAGGAAAGTAACAAGCAAAAGCTACGTGAATTAGTCTTCTAAATTGGGGATAATATCAAACCATGGATCTTGAAAACTGGCTAGAGTTTGAAATCGCCATTCGCCACTCGAATCCTGTCCTTAAATTGGAGTTGAACGTAAAAAAGAAAAGTTCCTCGAATATGGATGGCTCAGTAATGCTAACTGATTAGTGCTCATTGCAGGAAAAATATTAGTACATTTCTATTTTTACCCGGCATTTTGATGATTAGTGGAATGATAGACATGACACGAGAATCTTTTTGCCCAGGTCTTGGAGTCTGTACCAACGTGCCCAAAATTGTGTTTCTTCTTGTTAGTTTCTTCTGCGTATGACTCAATATTTATGGTGATCTCCTTCTGAGTTCTCAAAAACTTGATGAGCAATTGATTGAAAGGTTAATCAATCAGAGAGCTTTTTAACGGAGGGCTAATACTGCTCCAACTCTCAGATACGGAAGCTTTTTGGCCCTCAACCGAACATAGAAAACTGAGGAATTTCGAGGATGTCCACGAAGAAGCTCGATTTTGAAGATCAAATGATGGGGGTTGGAGGAAGAAGCTCTGGTCTTAGAAGTAAGACACGAAAATGAATAAGGTAGAAGGATGACAGCGAGACTGAGTCGATCGGAGACACGCTTCTGGCGGGACAGCGAGATTGAGTTGATCGGAGAGACGATTCTGGCGGCAGAGATGGGCCGAGGAGGGGAACGGCAATGTTGAAAAGAACAACAAAACAATAGCAATTAGTGGTACACAGGCAAAGTGAAAATGGTGCAAAAAAAAGGGATCAAGGGAGTATTATACTTCCTTTCTTGCGTTTCTTGTATTGTAATTGATTTAGAGAAAAATAAATACAAATCAATAAAATGTGAGATTTTAATTAATATGCAATTTGTACGAATATCTTTTTATTACATTTTTAAGAAATCTTACCCAAACTAAACCTTAAAGTAAAGTATATTTGAGTTTCATAAAAAAAAAAAAAAAGAGTAAAGCATATTTTAATTGTCCCATGGTAAAAGAAATGCTCTTGATAAGGTGAACTAGAACTGGCATATGGGGGTAGGAGTATATGGTGTTAATGAAAGCATTAGTGGTGGAACCAGGATTTTTGGTTTGGGGGGGTAAAGCTCGGAGGAGAGTGACAGCGTCACGGACTCGTGGTGAGGCAAAGCTGAAGATTGGGACTAAGTCGTTCAAGTAAAAGATAAGGGAGCAATTCGTATGAGTTGAAAAAGTTAGAAGACTAATGGTACGTTTAAGCTATGTTAGAATAGAATATCTGGTTAGAGGGAATAATTACTGATTTAGTCCCTACTTTCTTTGGAGTTTACCTCATTGCCCCCTCATCTTTATATTCTTCCTTCATTTTCGGGGGAGGGGGGCAGGGAGAAATGCATATTTAATGCCTAATTTTTTTTGAATTGACCAATTAAGTATCTATTATCTAAACCTTTCCAAAATTTTCGAGGGGTAGTGGAAAACATACTTGCACAATTCTTTTCTTCCCCATAAATATTGAAGTATTTCTTCTTTTCTTTTTTTTTCTTTTCAAATTTTGATTATATAATTCTTCTAACTTTTTGTGAAAAAAAGATGCTATAAAACTGCATTGAATGCTTTTCTACTTGTCTGGGAGAATGGCAACATTGCAACAAAGGCAATAGCAACACACACAATTTTCTTTGTTACCCCAGACATTTTTCAAATGTAAATAATTGACAGTATATATGTGTTTATGGGAATGAGAGATGTTTTACTTTTTCCGGATTGTGGAAAGTCTCCAGCCTAATGTATATGACATTTAAGGTAAAATTGGAACAGACAGATTTCAAATGTCCAACCTTTATCAGGTACTCATACTCTCTAAGTCTCAAACGAACTGGTTTGAGACCGCATGATAGAGACACATACTTGTCATTGCCTTGAACTAAGTGTTTATGACATTTAAGATAAAATTGGCATAGATGGGTTTCAAATCTCCAACCTTTGCCAAGTGTCCCTACTCCTTAAGCTTCAATTTAACTAATTTGATACCGCAAGACAAAGACACATTTGAGAGATTTTTTCTATTAACCAAGACATCTATCATGGCTGGTACCTAACCTAGAGCTTAGGAGACTTATAAAGTCTTCAATTACAATATCCCTTGGAAAGTTAGGCCAACTATCAAAATAAACAACAGGAACACCCATCAGCCACCTTATTCGCATCTTTGGTCTCATGATAAAGTCGAAGACTCGAAGGACATCATCTGTTCCAGGAGCAACCTACAAGTAAATAATAGAAATGAGGAGAAATATCAATATTAAAGCAAATCAGATTCAGATTACATTTACAATCTAATTCACTTCTAATGAACTTTACCAATAAAGGCGGTCTTTCTAAGAACCTAGATAATATAATTCTTTGTGGTAAATAAAATAGGATCTCATGAATTTGTTAGTTCTATTTATTTGTAAAGCTCTTTAAAATACAGCTAGATGGAGGTGGGGTAATTAGTAGGGGTGGACGCGGGTTGGATAAATATGAAATTCAATCTAAACCACTCTTACTAGGTTAGGTTAGGTTTGGTTAAAATATAACATAGTCCATATGTTGGTTTCATATTTGGACAAAATATTAGTTTTTTTTGTTGGTTTTGGTTTTATATGAAGCCAAAATGAGGTGGAATCAAAACCAAGTATATGCATAAAATATATAAAAAAATTATAATAGTAGCAAATTGTTCATATATTTTTTTATACGGGCATGTACATTTAAATATACATTTAAACCTACACATTACTTAACTTCTCACAGATTTATGTGTGGACGTATACATATTTAAATACATACATTAAAATTTATGTATTATTAAATTACTCATATACCAAAAACCTGTACATTTAAACGTAGATTAAGTTATGAATTATATTGAATATTTCTTAAATTGGTTATTAATATAATTTTATTGGATTATAAAATTATTAATTATTATAACTATATGGTAGAAATTGAAAACCTGAGAACTATAACAAAATAACCTAGACCAATGGTTCTGATAATGTTTAATTATTAGTTCTTGGGTTGGATAATTTTTTTTTTTGAGCTATCACTATTTTGAATTGTTTTGATTCTACTATAAAACTAACTAACTTGACTCATGCTCACATCTATTAATTAGTCCTGAAATTATAATTACTATTACAAATAGGTCAACAACCTTTATTTAATTATATATTGGTCCAGTACCTTTATAAAACATTTGTATTGGTCTTGGCAGTTAAGGGAAGACTCAGTTAATACCGTATCCTAATTTACAAGAGAAAAATTAATAATTTTAGTTATTCATTAACTATTAAAAAGTTTGAATTTACTAAAATATAGTTATCAAATAATTTAAATTGAAATTTAAAAATTAGTATTTTATATTTATGTGTGAGTTACCAAATTTTACAGAGTTAGGGATCACAACAAACTTCAAACATGTGGAACCAACATATGACGGAAGGAAGGTGAAGGACTGAACTGAAACAATAATTATACATTTGGGACCAATGAGCAGTTACCACAGAATGAGGCAGTGACAATGATGGGGGGCCCACTATGTATGACGTGGCAGAATATGAGTGGATGTGAAATTCTGAGCCCAACTTTGCTCGGAGGGTTTTCTTATCATTTTTTGCGGTGTAAAAGCGACAAACAAAAGTCACAACAGCGGGCCGTCAATGACACATCCCCCTTTTTATCAAAACGAAATCCTCCAACTTAAATTCATTCCCAATCTCTCGCTCTATTTCTCTCTCCCCACTCCCCTCTCTCTGTAAATTTTGAGTTTGGAATCGGACACAGAGTTCAAATTTCCCTCCTTTGAAATTTCGATCTTGTTCTCTTCTCTGAGATCTCTCAGTCGCTGGGCCTCCTCGTGCCTTCACAAAGCGAAAAAGGGTCGAGCACTAGAGCGAGATTTGGACACAAACACTTTTCTAACAGTTATGGATGGTGGCGCCGCCTACAACCCACGTACTGTGGAGGAGGTCTTCCGAGATTTCAAAGGCCGCAGAGCTGGAATCACTAAGGCTCTCACTTCCGGTATACTTTTTTCAACCTCTTTATCTTCGTGGGTCTCTTTTTTGTTTGGCTTTGTTTCGTTTCATTGTGTTGAGCTCTTTCAGTTTATTATTATTATTATTATTAAAGCTTCTGGTTTAATTGCTTAGCAGATGTTGAAGAGTTCTTCCGCCAATGCGATCCTGGTAAGTTTTGTTGGTTTTTCAATTTCTCCGTCGACGAATTTATGTTTCTATAGTTCTGGGAGTCTGAGAATCAGTAGCGGTAGCCGGAAATAAAATTCATGTCTCTGTTTTGAAGTTTTTCTTTTCTCAGTTCAGTGCTTGTTTTCGGTAAGAAAGGTAAAGGAGTAGCCAAACCTATAAGTCAACGGTGTCTGAAATTAAGTCAAGATTTTGATCTTTGTCCGTTGGTACTTTAGCTACCAGCCAACCATCTGGATATAAGTCAAGGTATCAGTTTGTAACCGAAAAGGTGTTATAAGGACATGGTATTGGTTGCTATAGAGCTTTAAGTTTTTTATGTCAGAAGTTGTTCAAATGGTTGAAGGAGCATTTGTTTGATTCCTGACTTTCAAATGCAGAAAAGGAAAATCTTTGCCTCTATGGCTTTCCAAGTGAGCAATGGGAGGTTAATTTACCTGCTGAAGAGGTGCCTCCTGAGCTTCCTGAACCTGCACTTGGCATCAATTTTGCCAGAGATGGGATGCAAGAAAAGGATTGGTTAGCCTTGGTTGCTGTTCATAGTGATGCATGGTTGCTTTCTGTAGCTTTCTACTTTGGTGCTCGGTTTGGTTTTGACAAAACTGATAGGTAGGCTCCATACGCCCTCATATTTTCCCAAGTGTGTGATTGCACCGTTGCACCAAATCCACTGGGAACAATCTCAAGCTGAACCTGTTTATTTCCTTCATTTTTTAATTTCTGTGTATTACATTGTAAGTAATTGCATGATGGTAGTATTTTGTTATATGCTGCCTTTCTTTGCCGTTATGCCAGGGTCGAGCATGGACCCATCTGAACTTTGAACTTGCGATTTTTCCCTTGAAAACTTAAAGAGATTTTTGGTATAATTTGAAGTGCTGTTAGCATCAATTGGCATGTCTACAATGTCTGATGTCTGCTTTTTGGGATACATTTGGTAAACAAGGTTCAGGTTCAGAATGATGTTTGCTTAAGATTGGACATAATTTATTTGCTTACATATAATAACCAGTTTTGATTTGCGTTTTACAGATTTTGTGCACGACAAACATTTGAGTTTTGCCTGGAAAACACTAATTACCACATCAGTCAGGAAGTCCTTGGTTATTATATTATTCCTGCTACATTTTTTAGGTTGATTGTTGCAGGAAGTCTCCCTACTAGGTTCATTTCAAAAGTAGTTCAATTGGTTGTTCTAGGCCTTAGTGCAAGGACTCAGAAGCTTGCATACATTGCATGTTGGATGAAAATGGCATGGTGTTTGAGCTTCATCATTTCATTGATATATTGTGCTGGATGAATGCAGGAAAAGACTTTTCAATATGATAAATGATCTGCCCACAATATTTGAGGTTGTAACTGGGGCTGCGAAGAAACAAACAAAAGAGAAGCCAGCTTCAAATCATAGTGGCAATAAATCAAAATCAAACTCAAAGGTACATATATTTTGCTTGCTTAATCATATTGTTGTCGATTCCTGCTGTTTCATCAACTGAGTGGGAATATAAAATTTTGAAGACTCTGAAGAGCAAGTTTTCTCATCTTAGTGATAGCTGTAAGGTCAGATTGTTCTGAATGCGGATAAATTTTCTCCTAATTCAGTCTACTAACATCTCTTAGGAGTTGAAGTCTACTTCCTGAATTGTTTTTTATCATATTCAACGTCTGCAGTTTTTTTTGTGTTTTGTTGAAGCTTGTAGTTGGCATTTCAATGTACAAGTCTTTAACATTTTCCCTTTTTGGTGTTGGATAACTTTAGCGAGGTTCTGAGAGCAAGTATACAAAAGCAACGCCAGCAAAGGATGAGGAGGATGAAGGCGTTGAAGAGGAAGGTGATGAGGAGGAGCATGGTGAAACTCTCTGTGGGGCATGTGGAGAGAATTACGGAGCTGATGAATTCTGGATTTGCTGTGACATCTGCGAGAAATGGTTCCATGGGAAGTGTGTTAAGATTACTCCAGCAAGGGCAGAGCATATTAAACAGTACAAATGCCCATCTTGTAGCAATAAAAGAGCTCGGTCTTGATGCTTAGTTGCTGGCTCGATGTGCATTCTGGAGCTCTTGACTGCTAACTTTCTTGCTAGTCAGGTTTGTCCTTGATTGTGTCTCTTGGTAAGAACTCTTCATGTCAGAAATTTCGTGTATTTTTAATGTAGGAATAATGTTAGGGTGCCTATATTCAGGATAAGTACTTTTTCTTGGCAATAGAATGACGTGTTATGTATTTGAAGTTTTTAACATTCGATCCCCTCCAGTGATAATTTGTGGTTGATTTGTCAAAGTCATTGTCATGTTTCATGTCTTTTAGACTTTGGTTGCCGAAAAGGTTGCCTGGCTCTGGCTGCATGTAGAAAGGTTTTTCCTCTACACTATCAGTATGGGTGCTGTACCCACCCTTCAGGCAATTCAATACCCAGATTTCTTGTGTTGTGTTTTAAAATTTCTTTGGCCAGGTTAATGATTTCAATCGTTCCAGTTGTTGCTGTTGTTTTTCTTTTTCTTTTTCTTTTGGTGCATTGAACAGTTGTATGATAGGTCATTTGGGCTTTAGAAGGAGTACCAAAGAATTGTAATTCAGCTGTATAATCAAGCGGCTTGTTGTTATAGAAGTCCTGTATTTGAATTACCCTGTTCTGTTCCCTCCATGGGCTGGGATGATGCTTGTTATGTTATGTAAGAGATAAGATACCCAGAAGCATTAAGATGAACCGAACTGGGACAAAAGAAGCAAACACGCCCAGCTGAAAGTCACGTGAACTTGGGAAAACACCGAAGTAAGTGAAGTGGTCCTCCTCAGCCTCAGAAACAGGGCTCCTATCTGTCTGCAGTGCAGGCTCTGTAGTTCTCAACTAAAAACAAATGTGTGTGTCCCTTTCTACATCTCTTGTGGATAAAGCCCAGGAAATTTTCTCATGGTGGCCCACTTTTCTGCTTCCTGGGCCATAGAGATTCTCATAAATGGCAACACACCTAAGAAATGGTCCACTGGAAAGAGAGTGGCCTGGGTAGTGGTAATGGGTTCCTTCCTATACCACCACTCCAGCCCCTGGTTTTTCAGTCAGCCACGGCCACCACCCCCTTTCTGCTTTCCTTGGAATCCTCAACTTATACCCGGTTTCTCAACTTTCGGGAACTAGATTATTTACGTAGTCTTCTTATATCTGGTTTTAATTTTCCTCTGATATGTAAGTTAATCTAGATGCAGCTCTAGTCTTCTAGAAATTGAAATTGTTATGTGCGCTGACTGAGCTCTATCTAGTCTACTGGGTTGGATTAGTTAGGAGGTGGGCGGTGGGTGTAAGATAAATCAGGTAGTAGTCATCTATTGGATCCTTTGATGAAATGTATCTGGGTATTAAAAAAATTATACCCGTAAAAGAAAACATGCAAAAACAAAAAAGTCTGGACTTTGAATCACAAGTTAGTATTTATGGAAGAGGAAGCATTTGAACTTAATTTGCAAGATGCCACTTGTCGGTACCAGCATGTCAAAAGTATTACTTTTGCTGTAAAAGAAAACATGTACTCCTGTTCTTTTCATGAAATAACTTTAATGTGAGGTAGAAGCTCTTTTTCTTTTTTTTTTAGTGAACAAAAGATACTTTTGGGTCAACAAATCACGTGACATGTGAACATGAAAAGCTAAAGAATATCGTATCAGGTTATTCCAATAGACTGGACTGGACAATAAATGTTGTTTCATGTAACGAGGCACATCAATGCAGATTATCCTCGCCACCCACAAAGACTTTTCTCAACCGAGTCCGAGATGAAGTTAATGGATTAGCAGTAATACACGTCATTACCTCACTAAACTCGTTTATTTTATTCTTCCTCAAACTGGTTATAGGCACGGCATGGCAGAGGAGATATCGTTAGGAGCTCAACATGTAGGGTTTGGGTTGAACATAGCTATTAATACCAAATCCTCCCTTGAAATAATCGGGTATTGATAGTACCTGTCTTCAGGGTGGGTGAATATTACCTACCAACCTATTTTAAAGTACATGTTTGACTTTTTTAGATTTTTTTTTATATATTTATATACATTTTCAAAAGAATATATATATTCACAATTAATTAATACTTAAAAAATTATAAACTAAAGTAATATAAGATAATTTATGTTAGATCATAATTTTAATTTTGAAAAAAAAGCATATGTTGAATATAAATATACTAATTTAAGAAAGGTTAGATTAGGATCAAGTTGGACAAGTTAAACTAATAAACTCCTTCTCATTTTGTAGATAGGGTTAGGTTCCAATTTGAATAATTGAGTTTGGCAAGGGTACGGGTAAATAGGCTATTTTTTAACATCTTTAGATGAAGCTTCTACTGCCTTGGCGTTGCAGGCAAAGAGGAGGCAACGACAGTGACCCAAATTAGTTGTATGATTATTTTGCTCCCTAAATTTGTTTGTTTTTTAGTCAAAATTGGGCATACTAACCAAGATGTGTAGGATTGATTATTACTAACAAATTTAAGGATTGAATAAATGTAACTTTAAACAAGTGTTGAAATCCCCATCTATATTATATTAAACCCAGATATCCGTCATAACATAAAGACGATGCTTGCTTGGTTTACCGGCAAAGAGGAACGAAAAGGATTTGGCAAGATCTAGACCTCAGGGAATTGGGGGCATCAAGTTCCTTAAAACCTCTTGTTAAAACGTAAACTGAGTTCCTTTTCTATTGCAATAAAAAATTTCTTTCTTTCCAACTGAAAACAAAAACAGAACACTTGAAGGAAACAATCTCTTCACCCAGTTTGGAACTAGTTGGCATGCTTGAGAACGCTCGGATCATCATGGAGGAAAAACACATCGCCACAAGGCAGGATGGAGAATCAAACAAAAACTGCTACATCTATACATCTGTACATTGTTGGAAGTGATTTGTTTTTAGGGGTGTAAGAGAGGAGGCTGAACGGCAAAAGGAACAAAGGCCGAGACTAGTAAGCAGGTAGGAAGGAAGCCTACTCAAAAGAGGGCGAAACTAATTTGCTTTTCATCTCATGATGACAAGGTATCTTGACTCTTAGTTGATAGCCTTTTCAGGAACTCGTAGGTAGTGACCATGGTTGTAGCAGACATGGACATGGAAGCCCACCTCGGTCCTAATCCCCGGTAACAAGCTGCAAATCCACCTTCCTTCACCAAATTCCTGACTGCTTGCAGAATAGTCAATGGCTTTCTCTTCCCGTTTTCCTCTCCATCGAGAACCTGCAATCGGGTCTTAATGGTGTCGAGAGGCATGGTTATCAAAGCAGAAACACCACTGGCCATGGCTGCACTTAGCCCTTGCACTCCCACCAATGCCCTGGAATCTGGCTTAAAACTGCAATCACCAGATTCACCATCCTCTTCTTTTTTACCCATGTAACACCCAAAACCAGCCCAGATTAGCCTGTGAGCGACAGAGTAGGATGCCCACCAGACGGCATTAGATGGTGCGTAGGTCAGTATTGAAATCCCAAATCCCCTGTATAGTCCCTTAATACCATCAGCATACACAATCTTCCGAAACGCATCAAGACCATTCCTATATCTACAATTACTCACAGAAGAGATCACATTGTTGCTGGTGTTGTTGTACCAACCCTGAACCATGAGCCTCTGGCTCACAACATCAACCGGGGTCCACACCAATTGAGCTGCCATAGCCGAGCTCACCCCGGCTGCTGCGTTGGCAATAGCGGTGGCTGAAGTATCAGAGAACCCTAGGCTTACAGTAGCCGTCCCAACACTGGTTTTGGTTGCCTCAAGTGCTCCCATATAAAGGGCTCGAGCCGGGATAGTGCCCATCAAAGATGTACCGAATCCCCTGTAGAATCCTCTAAATCCTTCATGCCTCATGATAGAATAGCACATGCTGAAGCAAGAAACGTGGGCGGGAGAGACCTGTTGCCTGGTCTTCAGCACCACCACAGGGTAAAGAGCAGCTGACACACCCGAGAACAAAGCAGCACCAAGGAAGAAGAACCGGGATTTATCAAGCATGTGCCAATCTATATCAGCTGGGATATGGATTTCTGACGCCGAATCATCCTCGGTGGCTGCCAGGCTTATTTTCGCCACTTTCGGCGATTAAAGCTACCCCCAATAATCAAATTCCCTCGACAATACAGTAATCCAGATTCAGCAAGAACCCTATTAAATTTATCTGTACACCAACTGCAGCTAAGAAAGCGGTAAGAATACGTATATAGAAGATGGGGAATCTCATTGATGTTCACGGGGTCGGTTATTTTCTTTTTTCCTTTGGCGCAGCCAAATTAGGGACCGGACTACGATCAACAGAAAAAGGTTGAACACTACCTGACAGAGAAGCTTCAAGAAACAAAACCGTCAAGCCTGAGAACAAAGGCGAGGGATTTGACCATCATCGGAGCTCAATCTCTGCAGCTGAACAATACCCAGATCAGAAACGATAGAAACTTTGGGTTTTCAAGGAGAAGGAGACCTGAAATGGATAAAGCGAGAGGATTTAAGAAGGAATGAGAGGGTTTTGGGGGACGGAGGTACGAGGAGGAGGAGGAGAAGGAGGAAGGACACGTGTCGGTGAATACGTCGAGTAGATTTCGGGCTGCCAGCCTGCCACCCCTTTGTCGTGAGTGATGGAGTAAATGGGATCCTCGGACAAAGATTCATCCGCCAGTCCATTGGGCTCCTCTTGGCCCATTCTTAAGTTCCATCTGTCATGCCTCCATCAAATGTAGTATTTTGATTAATGTTACACACATTAAAATTATATAGTAAAACATTATAAATTCTATATGAAAGATTTGATTGAAAGCTAAATAAGTGGGATCTGCCAATTTGTTTTACCCAATTAAATCAGTTCCTAATACATGTATTTAAAATTCGGTAGATTTTTTTTGTAAATATTTTGCCTTTGATGACATTTTGAAAAGAGTAATGCTATAAAATTAACAAGTGCAGTGGAAGTACTGCAACTTTTATTACTCGAAGCACCTCGCAAGCTCAGCAGGGCTGAGCAACATATATAGGTAATTGCCACCACTCAAAGGGGCGAAATTCTTTTACCTTGCGTTTGGATGGAATGATTTAAGAATTCTTGGGATTTCAAAATATTAAAATTTTAAGATCAAGCATTTTCAAATTCCTGTATTTAAGAATTCAGTATTTGGGTAAGAACTCTTCAAACATAATTGTAGTAAATCCAAATTCAATTTTGTCCATCTTCAATCATCACACAGAGACCATGGAATTACAATACAACAGCCTCAACCTCTTCCATTGCAGCTATTGTAAAGAATATCAACAGCTAACCCTATCTCTCCAATTCCCTGGGCTGTCAGTCTCCGCCGCCTCCGTCAAGCGACGAATCCTTGAAATCACCAAACTTCCTGTGCACCTTCAACGATATATTGACCTGCGACCATCAGCTCAATGATAATTCGGGCATTTCACAGCCGAATGCAAACTCTCAATCTTTTGCTCTGCCTCTGTGGGGACAAGGGCGGGTTTGGATCGTTGCTTCGAGGGTTGCATCGAAGTCAGGACAGATGAAGATGAGTAATTTCGAGGCTTGCCAGGACATGAGTGGCCGAAGGCTGAGGCACGTGAACACAAAACAGAATGGGTTGTGGAGGGATAGACATCATCGGGATGTTAGCCATGCAGGCATAAAAACTAGCCATTGCAACCGGAGGGAAAGAAAGGATGAGAGAGAAGGGGCGGTGTTGGAAGAGAGATGGACGACATTATAGTCGGATATGCACGTATCTTTGCTTGGAATTTTAGAAACCCACCTATTTTGGTGGGATTTTAAATTGGAATTTCAATGCTTAAAATTCCATTTTTAAATTCTTTGAAATTGTGAAATTCCTTTCTCATACTTATCCAAACAAACAATTTTTATCATAGAATTTTAAAATACCAATTTAAAGTGAAATTCCACCCAAAACTTCTTTATCCAAACGCACCCAAATAGTGTTATACACACTTCAAAACACTTATCAATATGAAGTACATATTATTACACTATACTTCTAAATACCAACATTAGTACTGTTGGATGAACAGTAACTCGGTTTTGAGCTGGTTGAGCTTAGTTGATTTTGGGCTATGATTCATCAAATTTTTTTTAACTTTTTTTTAGGATATGATTTGCTCTTTTTTTTAGTTTTATCTCATTTCATAAGGCGCTTGCTTTTATGAGGGCCTAGGTTGCAATTTTTCTGATTTTCATCTGCTTCACATTTTTTTCAGTTAAAATGCGATTTAATTCCCTAACTTTCTAATTTTTTATTTTTTGAACCTGAGTTACATCTGTGTTACATTTTAACCTTTGAATTTTATAACTATTTAATTAAATATTCTATTTTTTCTCTTTGCCCCCAAGTTTTTCTTTTTGTTGTTTTTTATATACTATCTTTTAAAGTAAGACATTGGTGACAATAATTTGCTTATTTTTTAGTTAAAATTTGTTTATTTTTTAGTTAAACCATTTTTTATCTTCATTAAGTCAATTGTTAAATCCTTAATGCCTAAAGTTTTTTTTTGTCTTGATCCTAACTTTTTTTATTGATTTTATTTATTGTCGTTTTCTAAAATGAAGTTTTAATCATTATTTCTATCATTATTGATTATTAAGATTTGTAGCATCAATTATTTATTTCAAGCTCTATAGTTTAATAAAGCAATTTGGTCCATAATTGTTAAATTTGAGAGTAAAATTTTCTAAATAAAATTTTCATTGATATTAAAAATTAGATTTTGTGCTACTAGGAGATGAAAATTTTTATTGTAATGTTTTTAATTAACAGACCAAATATATATTGTTTCGAAGCATATAACCTGTTTTCTGTCACACTGTTATTATTAAAATTTATTACACAAAATATCCATTACAATATGCGGGTCATCAAACATCTCCATTTGTTCTCTTAGTCTGTAGTTTTTTGTCATTTTTTGTTATCTTCTAAAGCAAAATATTGGTAACTATGACTTGTTTCTCTTATATTTCTGGTAGTAGCATTTTTTACTTTAGCCTCCACCTAGCAAGGTGTGAACATTATTTTGTTTCAAAATTACAAGGGTTAAAACTTGAAAGTATATATATTTATTTATTATATCAAGTCTTTACATTTTTTCATAAATTTATGCAATGATCTTATGAATCTTTGCAACGCACAACCTCCGTGCACCTCGTACTATATTCTAAAGAAGAAAGCGTTTCTACTGTTCATCAATAGTACAATCCACCATGTCCTTTTTTTTTTTGCTTCTTCCAACTTATGTCAAATCCTTTTTTTAGTCCATAAATTTTTCACATATGCCATAATACTCCCCCACTTTCGCTTGCTGTCACTAGCTAGAAGGAAGACCATTTGTTGACGGTGACATGATTGTTACATCATAAAGTTTGCTCACATTACTAGCCATAATAAACATTATAGGGACCCAAGAGTATTTTGTCCATTTTTGTGACATGCCATTTCAAATTTGTTTCTTTCTCCTGCAGAATGGTCAAATCTCTTCTTTAGTCCCTAGATATAACATTCCTACCATAATGGTCCATAACTTTCATAATCTGTCATAATTTTTTTTTCCCTTTTGATAATTAGAATTTTGTATAGACTAGAAGTCTAAGGTTTTTAAGGAGAAGGGAAGAGGACTATCTTGATCCCTGATCGCAGGTGTGATAGACTTTCAGATATGCCACATAAATTTTTAGGGAAATAAAAATTTTGATGGTATATTTAAATTTAAAATGATAAAGCCTTAAATGAAAATGAAAGACATGTTTTTATTAACCATATTAAATACCAAAAGTTTTTTTATTTTGAGTGGTTTGACTCAAAGTTTTAATTATATAGATTTGATTCAAAATTTTAATTAGTTGAAACAAATGCACACTTTTCATAATGTATGAGCGCTTTACACAGATTTGATCTAAAGTTTTGATTAGTTGAAATAAGTGAACAATTTGTATTATGCATGAGTGCGTAATTCATAAAAGGTTTTATTTTATTACTAAGTCATTTGTAAGCAAAAAATCTGGAAAAGCTATGCATGTATGTTATGCAATATTATTCTATACTATGAACACTAGAAACTTTTTTTCCCTTAATAGTTTTATTAAATTGATTAATAGAATTACTTTAAACATTTTTTATTTATTATCTTTAATGTTCTTTTTATACTACATAAACATATCTTCAATTGACTACTATGTGTGTTTATAGTTATTTATACTCAGGTTTTGCTTACTATCAAGGTAAGCTTTACCCTTTTACATTGTTCTATCAATGACTTATATTAATTATATTACAGCTTACCCACATACTTAGCTTACTTCTAAAAGCCATGGGGGTTTTCACTACTTATCATTAAAAATGAACAGTTTTTTTTTGCTTTGTCTTTCTTTTTTAATTTTCCCTTCTTTTTCAAACACAATTGACCCTTCCTTAAGTTTGATTCCCTTTTCATAAGGTGCTTGCATTTTTTAGGGCCCATTTTGCAATTTCTCAAGTTTTAGGTTGTCTAGTTAAATGTTAGTTTAATCCCTAAGCTTTTACTCTTTTCCATGTTCATCCCTATTTTCCATCCATCTTTGATTTTGGTCCTCGAATTTAAAAAATATTTAGCTAGATTATTTCTATTTATTATCTTGGTCCCCAACATTTTTATTATTTTTATGTACTATATTCTAGAGTAAGACATTAGTTATCATAATTTATTTGTTTTGTGTTAATCCATTTTTTTACATTCATTAAATAAATTGTTAAGCCTTTAAAACCTAATATTTTTCCATTTTCAGTCTTGGTTCAAACTTTTTTTTATTACTTTTCTCTAATTTTTTTTTCAAAATACAACTTTAATCATTATAATTTACCTACTTCTAGCTATGATTCTGATTAATTCGGATTTAATTATTTTTTTTATTTTTATCTTTATTGAGTTAATGGTTAAATTGTAAATTTATTAACATAAATTAAGCACAATTTAGTGTTTCAATCATATTATTAAAAAATTTAAGTTCATAAAAGAGGAAAAATTTTAGTTATGTTATGTTTCAAAATACATATGATGTTATGTTTCTATTTACCTAATTTCAATTATTGTTTAGGTTCGTTCAACTTTAATCAATTTTTTTTTCATATTTTTAATTATTTATTCTTTAAATTTTTGTACTAAATTTATTATAAAAAATACCCGCTACACCGTATGGGCCAACATACCTCATATAGTTCTAATTGTTTGACCTGTTGATCAACAATTTTAGGGAGCATTTGTTCTTTTCCTTAATCGGCACCTTGAATGATTGACATGTGAAATTAAGGACCAAATTAGTACAAAATTGAAGACTTTAATTGTTTCCAAGTAGACAAAATTAATACTATGAAATAACTAAAGAATCTATTTCATGCTCACTAAAAAAATATGGAAGTGCAAAATTGGTGACTTTAATCATTTCCAAGTAGGCTGCCCATTAACAGTACAAAATAATTAAAGAATCCATGTAATGCCAATTAACAAATTAAGAAAAATAAAGCAAATTAACCATAATTAAACAAATAACTTTTGGAATGAAACCATGGCAATACTCAATTATCCATCATTATCAATATGTTAAGAATACTCAATTATAAGAGAAAATTTAGGTCATTAATAGTTTGACTTTGAGTTTTGAAGATAAAAATGCAAAAAATAAATTGAATATAAAAAAAATATGGTTCACTATTAATAAAACCAAAATTTCAAATCAAAATTTCTAAATCTCTTGATCAATTCCTAAATCTCTTAATCATTTTATTTTGATTTTGCAACATTCTTATTTATTTTGATTTATATATGGCCGGTCAACCTTTTTTAAAAAGGAAAGCCAATATAAGGACATTGTTTTGAAACCATTTTGATTAAAATGAATCAAAAAATGATAAGATTCAAATTACAACCAAAATTAAGAAAATTTTCCATAATGGTAGTGTAATTAAGAGAAAAATTACCTCAAAAATTATAAATTACTATGCAATTAATGTATATGTATTTAAATTTTCATATATTAATATTACACAAAAGTCAAATGACAGCCAAAATTAAGGAATAATAGAAATCTAGTTTCCATATATATGGACATAATAGCAGTATAAAACTCATACTTTCTCTGTTGGTTATGAACACAATTTTAGTTCAAAGTACAAAAATTGTTATCTATTTATTCCTATGCAAATTGCACATAATATTTGATTTCTTGGAAATGGCTATCCTTTGTCGGAATGGCTTCTATTGTGGTCATTGGTAAACAGAGGCAAAGATAAAAAAAAAAAAGTACTGATATGAAATAAAATGAGACAAGGATCACGTGAGAAAACAATAGAAATGAGGTAAATATAAGAAAACAAAAGAAACCATATAAGAAAAATAAAAACAAAATAAGAACAGAGGAAAAATAGACCTACAAGAAAAGTACTGAAATAAATAAGAAACAAGAATGATGTAAAGTCTGAGAGACAGATCGTGCAACGAAAAATAAAAAGAAACATATAAATAAATAAAAGTAAAAATAAAAACCAAAGAAGAACAGAAGCAAAATAAAAAATCTCAAATGAAAATAACTTAAACAATAAAGAAAAATAAAAATGAGGATGCCATCGTTGTCCTTAACACATCTCATGCCAAAGATGACCATTTTCTTTTTTCTAGAAATGGCTTCATACAGTGGTCAATGGTGCATCAACTCACCATTATTCATCCAAGCCAAAAAAAAAAAAAAAGAACAATGAGTAGTAGATTGTAGATCTAGATGAAAACTGAGACAGAAATACATAAACTAAATATTTTTTCATAAATTAATATTAGAAGATGTTTAGTGACTTAAGTAATTATTATTACATAGATGGAGTATTAACATTCAAATGTTATTAGTTCTACCTAGACTGAAAGTGAAAATGCAAATATTTTCAAAGTTTCTCTTTTTTGTTTTTCATTTATTTTATTATTTTTTATTATATGCAAAATTTCAACCTTTAATAAATTTAGGCATAATTATCACTAAGTGCTTAAAATTTTTATAAAATTTCAACCCCTAACAAGTTTAAGCTTCAAATTACCAATAAGTGCTTAAAATTTCAACACTCAATAAGTTTAGGCTTAAAATTTCAAACCCTAATAAGTTTTTTAAACTCAAGATTCTAAACTTTGATTTCTTACAAACATAGGATTGCACAATTAAAACTTTAATCATGTTAAAGGGACAACATGCCGTACAATCAATGTTTCGAGGAGTAGGACACTTCAAGCTATACACTATAATAGGTTTTCAATTTGCTAACCGTTAGGGGCAACAGTTTTTTTGGTCTTTGCACAAATGGTGGCAAAACAGCTGCCCAAAAGGTCTTTCAAAATTAGCAAGTTGACGAGTCACTGTTTAAAATCAGTCACTAATTTCTCCATTTCTTTATTTATGCCAAATTTCTCGATGCCTCAATTAATATTCCCCATTCTTTTTTTTTTTTTTTTACAAATTCTCATATATGATGTTTACTTCTAGAAAGGTAGAGCTTTAATGTTTGCTTCTCTCATATGATCTGAGCAATTTACTAATTTGTTACCCCAAAATTAATCTTTCTTGGAAGATTCTTGATAAGCAACATTTCCAAGTCAATGGAAGAGTTTGAATCAAAACCTTTTGCTAGTTTTAGGTGTGAACTCAAAAAAATCAGCCAACAAGATTTGGCACTAGAGAAAAAAAGCCCAAAGTGAAACAAACATGGGGATTTGTTGTGTTTGTTTGTTTGTTTGTTTTTTTGCAAAAGCCAGTAGTGATTGGGTTGAGAACACGAGAAAAGGATTTGCTTTTGCTTTTGCTTTTGCTATTCTTTAATTTTTTTGGATGCTGTTAAGTGTTGGAGGAAATCAAAGAAGTGGAATAAAAACTTTTAAAAATGAAAATAGAAATATTTTATAAATAAAAAATTAAAATCCTCAGAAGAATGAAAATAAATTAATTTTATAAATAAATGGTGCAGCAACCAAAATAAACGGTCACTAGGAACAACAGAAATGGACAATTGCCTGCTTTTGGTGACTAGGCTTTTGATTACCATTTGGCGATGATATTTTTTTATCACTCAAAATTAAATTAACTATTGTTACAACTGAATAACCGGTCACTAAAACCTATTTCTCTTATAGTTACAGTACAAGGATAAAAATTCCTGAGTTAGCATAATTCAACGGACCAAAAGTATATCGTAATAGTATATTATAGTATATTCGATGAACGAAAACCTTTTATTCAATTTCATAGAGTATGTTATAGTATATTGTATTAGTTCTTAATATAGAATATAAGTTTTTGTGGATTTTTTATTGTTAATTGTGCTATGTTCCATGAATGAAGGAAAAAATTAATTGGCAAAACTTCTTCAAACAGTTTATGTCAATTTGATTAATATATTATAGGCAAGTTAACATGATAAATACCTTTCCCTACTTATTACTATGTAGGGATGATGCTCATAGAAATTATCTAATCTTGTCCAAGTGACAGAGAATGTTTGTGTGATTACAATAGTTTTGTTGGTAAGCCAAGTTCAATTTCAATCTATACATGATTCCATTATTGTAATAAACTTAAAGTTCAATTCTAATATGTAAAGATTGATTGGTTTGTCCGTTTGTTAAGGCATTCAGATTACTTTTTCTAGCAAGTAGAAATAAATCAGACATTCTTTTCAAACTTGTTCATTTAGATGCTTAGAGTCCATATTAAATGGCTTTAATTTCTGGTGCACATGATTTTTTAACAATTGTGGATGATTGCACTAGGTCTACATGGACATATCTTATGAAGCAAAAGGAAAGACGCCCAAGATGTTTGAAATTTTTTATAATTTGATTCAAAAGCAATTCCATGCAGAAATCAAGAAAGTACACAACAATAACACACTTAAACGTACAGAAGGATTCATGGGCACTTTTTATAAGGAACATGGAATTCCAAATCAAACATCTCATATTAGTACCCCTCAACAAAATAGAGCAGTGGAGAAAAAACAAAAAAATGTCTTAAACGTTGTGCGAGCACTTAGGTTTCAAGCTGGATCACTACTCAAGTTATGGGGAGAATGTGTGTTAACAACAACCTATTTAATCAACCGACTACCAACGATAAACCTAGGAGGACTCACACCACATGAAAAGCTTTTTGGAAAAGAACCAAGCTATGACCACTTGAGGACTTTCAGTTCGCAATGCTTTACCATCAATCCCACAAAACCTAAACACAAGTTCAACAAGAGCTCGACGATGTGTCTTCATAGGATATCATTCTCAATGAAAGGGCTATCATGTTTATGACTTAGGGACTGAGAAAATATTCACGGGATGCCACATTTAATGAAAGAATTTTTCCTCTCAAAGAAATCCACACCAATGAAGCTAGCAGACCAACTACTATGAATCCAAGCCTATTATGGAATAATCCTACCAATCAGCAACAACCTGGCACTACAACTAGCAACCCACCTTAAGACGTTAGTCAACATGAACAACTAGAAACAACAAATGCTCAACACTCAGAACCAGTCTTGGAAAACAAAAGTGTACAGGAAAGAAGGCGCACGAGGGTAACGAGGTTGCCGTCCTATATGAATGAGTTACGAACACAATTTATAGGCCACTAATACTCATTCCAAAGTAGTTTCTTCCGGTACACACTGCCCTATCTTATCCTTTATTACCAATAAAATTTTTTCTCCCAAACACTAAACCTTCCTTATAGCAATTTTAACTAATACAGAACCTTAACCCTATACAGTAGTAAGAAGTGACTCATGTTGGCGTGACACCATGCAAGTTGAGGTGAATGCATTGGAAGAAAACAATACATGAGAGTTGAAAATGTTGCCAAAAGGAAAGAATGCAATTGGGTGTAAATGGGTTTATAAAGTAAATAAGGATGTCAACTTGTACCATTACCCATGGGTATCCTATCCTACCTTACCCTACCCAATGGGTAGGGTTTCTTTTTACAATTGGATGGGTTTGGGCTGAGTTTGGGTATTTTTCATTTTTGTGCCTGTCAGGTACGGAAGGGTAAAACTTTAGGGGTTTTCCTTCCTCGAACCCGGCCCGTACTCTCCCTGCATATTATACATAGCATTTAAGTATCTAAAATATTACATATGTTATATACATATCAAATTCTAGTCTTATATAACCCAAATATATAATATAATTCTAATATAATAAACCCTAAAATTCATAATCATACAATTAGGCTACTTTGTTTTCAGTTATGTTGTATATTCAAGCATGTCATGTTTTCTTTAGTTTCAGTTTTGTATTATGTGATCATTTATATGGGTATTGCGGGTACAATACCCAATACTACCTGACTCAACACAGGGAGGGTTTGGGCGAAAAAATCCTACTCGTTGCAGGTTGCAGGTAGGATTTGGATAGAGTTTTTATATTGCATGTAGTGTTTGAGAATTACTATACTCTCTTCAAACCCGGCCAGTTGACATTCTTAAAAGTAAAGTACAAAGTAGATGGTCAAGTAGAAAAATACAAAGCCAGGTTGGTGGGAAAAGGATATATGCAAATACAGGGCATAAACTATAATGAAACTTTTGCTACCATTGTTAAACTAACTATTGTTAGATGTTTATCAGTGATTATAGAAGCTAAGCAATGAGAATTGCACCAATTGGATGTCAACAATGCATTTTTACATGGTGACCTATAAGAGGAAATTCACATGAAAGCCCCTCCTGGGTATCTCCGAGAAGGAGCAAACGAGTATGTCACCTTAAAGATCATTGTATGGTTTCAAATAGACATCAGGAGAATGGTTTGCCAAGCTATCAGCGGCTTTGAAGGATTATGGTTTTTGACAGTTTAGAATAGATAATACGTTATTTACATAGAACTCTAATGATGCATTTCTTACCGTGTTGATTTATGTTGCTGACATGGTAGTTGCAGGAAATAATCCTTCACATTGCCGAAAATTGAAGGAATTCCTTCATTAGAAATTTCACTTGAGGACCTTAGACCACTCAAATTTTTCATGAAGTAGCTCGTCACGAAAATGGTATATTGTACACCAAAGGAAATATGCGCTTGATATTCTCAATGATGCAGGACTTTTAGGATTGAAACCTAGCAAAATACCAATTCAACAACAACACAAACTTGGTGAGTCTCACACAAAAAAACTTGGAGATCCAAGCTTGTTTAGGAGAATGGTGGGTCAACTTCTATACCTAACCATCACACAACTTGATATTACATATGCTGTAAACATCTTGAGTCAGCACATGAAAAAAACCCATAGTGGATCACTTAAATGCGGCACTATGACACTAAGACAAGTCTTGTTCTTCCCAAGTAACAGCAGTCTATCACTAAAGGGCTTCTGTGACGTTGATTGGGGTGCATGCCGGACTACAAGATGCTCAATCACTAGGTACTATACTTCTCTTGGATACACACCACTTTCATGGTGAATAAAAAAACAACCAACTGTCAGTTGATCGTCAGCTGAAGCAGGGTATCGAGCTATGGCCTTTGTTACCAGTGATCTACTATGGCTTAAAACCCTATTATTGGACATAACCGTCACACACAATGAACCTGGAGCTCTTCTGTGACAACCAAGTTGCCCTTTATATTGCATCCAATCCGGTATACCATAAGCGGACAAAGCACATAAAAATGGATTGCCATTTCATATGAGAGCGACTTCAATTCAGAGAACTATACACCAGTTATGTTCCAACATAACTTCAACCAACAGATGTGCTTACCAAGGCACTGGGACATAAGCATTTCACTTGGCTTATACACAAGCTTCAAGTGTTGTTACTCCTAACTCTAACTTGAAGGGGGCTATTACGAAACTATTTGCATATTTTTCATTTGCTTCATGTGTATTTACAGATATGATATAGATTAGCTTCATTAGATGATAGAGATTAATTTTACAAAGCCTAAAGATAATTCTCTGTAGATAAGTTCCTATCCTTTACCTTTAGGCTAGTTTTCCCTGTCTTGTATCATGTATATAAAAGGAGGCCTTGTACATATGAAATTCAAGAAACAAAATTCTTCACTTCCAAAATTCTTTATATCAGGTACAAAGAAGCCAATGTAGTTATTGATCAGCTATCAAATGAAGGAGCTGATGTTTTGACTCAAGGCACTTTATCTACTGGAGAGAAGACCTAATTTTGTAGCTTCGCTCTATTTCCCCTTCTCTTAAAACATTGCTCTATTCTATTCACTGAAAATAATAATAATAATAATGACTATCCATACCCTTCAATTTTTTCATTTACAAACAAATGAGTCATGGTCACCTTGAGCTTAAGGTAATTACTATCGTTTCCCTTTCTTCAATACAGATTGTCACTGAAATTTCTGCTTTTTCCCTTGTCATGGTTACCCTTTGTTTGTGGAGCCAGAAGATGCCAACTCCCTCAATTCAAATCTTCCCCCACCTGCTACTATGAAAAAACTTAGAACTAGTGGTATAAAAAAAATTAGCAAACTTGATTTGAATTTGTGTTTTTCAATTAAATGTTATGTAAATTTTAATAAATTTACATGATTGGATATTGTTTATTTTGTGAATTTTTATACTACTTTTGTACCATATTGTTTGGTTCATTTTAATTTTTTTACTTAAATTTGGCTTAAAATTTATTTATATCATTATTTTCTAATTTAAAAAATATATATTTAGGAACTACAAGAATCATAGTTTTTAAATATAATTTTTTAAATTTTTTATCAAATAATACTATAAATAAATTAAGTCAAAATTAAATAAAAAAATTGAAATAGAGTAAATAATATGGGACGAAAGGAACCTATTGTTTTTTAGAATTTTATTATCTTCACATTGATGACATTATTATAATGAGCTTAGGCACCTTACATAAGACATTTTGTCTTTGCTGATAAAAAAAATATATTTTTTGTTTCAAATATAAAATCTTGTGTATGAAAAGAAATTTACTCAATAGAGGTTCATGTTTGGGCATCCAACATTATCTTAAAAATATTACCCCTTACCAGCTAAGTGGTGAACTACATTTTCTAAAAATTTGTGATTGAGAAAACGAATGGGACTAAGGAAATTTGTATTTAACTTGTATATGCAGATATGCTAAGGAAATTATTGAAAGTACTGAATGTTATGTATACTTTATAAGTTGCTCGAATACTGCAGATGAATCTTAAGAACTCTCTTTCTGTTAATATATAATTCATCAAAATGCTGACATACATACATTTTTTTTTTTTATGGAATGCTGAAAACATACGTAAGCATACATCAAGGTCTCCTACCTACGTGATTTAACGAAAATAGAGAAGTAAGCATCAGTGATGTTATTGTTAGGATCAAAGCCCAAAAAAAACAAAAGAAAGGGCCCAATTTGTAGTCTTAAAGATCCAGTGTTTTTGAGAAGTTCCTAAAACATTCTAGAACAACCGTATCCGAAACTCCTGGAAGCTCCCATGTCCTCACTCACTCGATCGCCCTAGAAACTTCTTTTGCCCACAGCTATAAATTCCTCGCATCACAAACGGGATTCCGCAAAACAAAGCAGAATTCAAGAAGAAATAACTAAGGTATTAAATTCAGCGGCTTTCAAGCGACCAAGAAGAGCCAAATGGACTTCGGGCTGATGAGAGTTCAATCCCCTCTGATGCAGACCATCCAGCAGATGGTTGACCTGGCCGAAGATGCCGACAATAAGCCCTTGCACGCGCCGTCTCGAGCCTACGTACGCGACGCCAAGGCCATGGCGGCGACACCGGCAGATGTGAAGGAGTACCCGGACAGCTACGTGTTCATCGTGGACATGCCGGGGCTGAAGTCCGGCGACATCCAGGTGCAGGTGGAGGACGGCAATGTGCTGCTGATCAGCGGAGAGAGGAAGCGGGAGGAGGAGAAAGGAGTCACGTATGTGAGGATGGAGAGAAGGGTGGGCAAGTTTATGAGGAAGTTTGTGCTGCCTGAGAATGCCAACACCGATAAGATCTCCGCGCTGTGCCAGGAAGGAGTTCTGACGGTGACGGTGGAGAAACTGCCGCCGCCAGAGCCCAAGAAGCCCAAGGTTGTTGAAGTTAAGATTGCTTGATGGACTAAGTACTGAGGGATGAGGAACCCAGGCTTGGAGGAGTGTGGTGGTCTATGAGGGATCAAGTGTTTGGTTTTGTTTCATGTTATTATTATGTATGGCTCTGTTTTTACTCTCTTGATGTTGAAGAATGTTGTGCAATGGTATGAACGTACGGTATGAGTGAATGGAACTGTTCGTATCTCATTCTTAAACACAAGTGTGTTTTTCTTCTAACATCAGGACTCTGACAATTTGCAAAGATTATGTTTCTTCTTTCTCTGATGTCGTCTAGGACATAAATATATGTTCAACAAGTAACTGCGAAACAACGGTGGCACGAGACGTCGCCCCTGACGCTTTTTTGTTGGGCGGATCCTCGAAATCTTTGAATCGCTCTTGTTTGTCCTGGCAAACAAAGCGATGAAGAAGCCTTCCTTGTCCTCCATGGGATGCACCCGAAGCAATTGTTCAGCTGCAGACAGGACGACAAGATAGCAGATGACAAAAAATTGGGTTCCAGATCTGAGACATTTGAAAGCACTTAATGCTGGTACAACCACAATCAGCTCCAACTGAGATAAAGCTACTTACCCCCCTTGAAAACCGGAAGGCCACGGCGGGGCCACTGGGGGAAGGGAGCTGCAAGATAGAAGCCCAAGGAAGTAGCAAGGGGAAGAACAGACGCAACGACATCCTCATTTTCTATTTGGTGAACAGAGCACGTGCTGTAGACCACCTTCTCTACTTCCGGGACTGCAACAGAGAATATCAGCAAACAAGAAACCTGGTCAAATTCTTCAAAGTGTGCATCCAACAAAGTCCCCGAACCCACGTTTGGGAAACAAGGTTATGGCAGGTCAGAGAAGCTTGCCCCAGCATAGGTAGCAATATAGTGCTTTGGCAGAGTGAGCAAAGCTTACAAGATAATGCGTGTGCTAATGCTTTCTTCTGGAATGTCGCAAGTTTGTTTAATCTCTCCATTTCAAGAGAATCTGCAGCTTCACCTGCACTTAATGGGAAAAAGAAATGTCAAGCCAAAAAGAATGTGATGGAACGGGGGACGTCCATCACAACAGCTCTACAACATCTCGATAGATGGATAAGAGTGCAGGGGTAAATCACACAAATTCTTGATTCACAAAACAATTCACATATTGCATAGCCAGAAACTAGGTACATAAAATCAATTTCTAGGATTAAAAACATCGTTTGCCACTGCTCCACAAATTACCAGAGGCATTGGATGGGAACAGATGGTCCAATCTCTCAGCAGAAGTACCAGATCCGGAGCAGGAAGGATCCAAAAGAATAGCACGGACCTGCATTATTGAGTTCATGTGAGGATAGGGAACATAATCTGGAGGATACACTAGGGTTCAACAAAGCTCATAAACAACTGGTTCAAGCTTCAGACGAAACTGTGTTGATGGAATAACTTAATATCAGAAATTTGGTAAACAGGAGGTTTTTTTCAGCTGCTGGTAAGGGAAGGTGATGCAGGACTGTGTCCACATGTTTGAATCTAGATCAAGGCATGTCGGTAGCAGTGAAGTTTACAATAAATATATGTATTCTATTCAATCTTTATTTGGATTCAACAGAAAGCAGACAAGAACAACACAGAATAAATGCGTTTTCGGTCACCTCCAGGAAATGGAAAAAATAACCCAACACAATCAAGAAGCACGCTGATGAGTGATGAAACCAAACTTGCCTTGAAGTAAGGAGCATCTTTTGGGTCCAAGGTTAAAAAATCTGAATGCAAGACTTCTACATCTGTTGGGTTATTTAAGAAAAAACACATACTTGCAAAATGTGTGCCATGTTCAGTCGCCAGCCACTTACTATAATAAATACCAAAAAAGGTAGAAAAAAAAGAAAATAAATTAAATTGAGGAATCATAAAATGAACAGTTTAGCATGAGAAAAGAAATCATAGAATGATTTCCAAAGCACGTGAAATGACAGAAAGAAAAATGTCATTCACCAGATAAATAAAGGTGAACAGCATCTCAAAGAGCAGCTTAAGGATACTACATGCGCCAGATAGTCTGACTGTTTCTTCCAAGCGTTTGATTCTTTTTTTATTCAGTTCACAAGCTATAACTTTCCCTTTCCCTCTCATAAGAGCAGCTAGTTGGACAGTTTTATTTCCAGGAGCCGCACATGCATCAAGGACCTTCACAGAAACCGTTATGAGAATCGAATAATTGCCGAAATGAAGTGAAAGCTCTATTTTATCAAAGCTTGCTGGACACGCATCATAAGGTTCAGAGAACAAACTAGACAGAAGCAAGAGATCTGGTTGCTCAATCAATCTTATGAGATGTCTTAATTACCTTCCATCCTGGCTCAGGAGCAAGGGCAGCTGCCACCATAGAGCTTGCCTTTCCCTGTTAAAAAACACAAAATGGATAATAGAAAGTTTAACATATGGGCTCAATCAAAGTACACGGCATTTCTCAGGCAGAGTCCTCACTTGTAAAAATATGCTGCCATTCAGTACTAATGGATGATCATGCAGATCAGATTTTGGTGGGAGCACCAACAGATCGGGGATGATGCTATCTTTCTGTACCTATTGCACCAAAAATAAAAGGAAAACTAAATCAATCAACAACACTCCAAACTAGTCAATGTCAACCACATAAACCTTGTATCTCCTATCCTTTCAATTGGAGCTATCTAGTCCAAGAGTTCAACAGAGTGATTCCTTCCTCTTAGATCTACCGCTTGTCTATTTTCTCACTTTATAAATCTAGCATATTATTCCAAAGGACTAAGGAATCACTAGGACTACGCTGTGCATAGCCTAAGCAAATAAATCCAATTTACACAGGTGCTGCACCCATCCTCTGCCGGAAATTATGCAAGTATTTAACTACAGAGGATGGTGAAAAAGGAGACAATCATGTAATTGATTTTGAAATTGCACCAGAATTATAAAAGAAAGCAATTCAATGACAAAGGTCCCTCCCTCCCTCCTCCTTTTTCACCTAAAGAATGTTTAAGTAAATACCATGAAAAGCTTGCCAAGTTCATGGCAGGCAGATTCCACGTCCAATTTTAATGTGTTGACCCGAACATAACGTGGTTTTGTAGTATCTGTTTACAGAAAAACCAGCAACACATATAAAAGAAAAGCATTTAGAATGGAAAAAAAATGTATCTGAATTTCACATTGATAAGCCCAACCCCAAAAGCACACTCCAGGGAAAAAGTGTATGAGAACAAAATAATATGAGAAAAATATATCGTAGCATCACTAGACAATAAAACATACAATCATATACAAATAATTTGCCACGTGGTGGAGTAATAATGAATGAAGCATGACATATTGTAATCTCCTAGCATGGTAGGAAATAAATAGAATTAGCTGTAGCATTCTGTATTGGCGTTCTCTACGCTTGTCTCTGGGAATAAATGGACAACCAAATAAACGACTTACTACAATATTTGAAGGTCATGGTCATGCTTAACTGATTAGGACTGATAACTTTTATGTAAAGGAAAACATACCCGGAGGCTGATGCACATCTATCAACTCCTCAACAGACTTCACTTTTTTCCTCACTAGCAACCGAGCTAAAGCTGACTGCAGAAGATGCTTCCTTTGTACCAGATATTTCTCAGCATCACCAATGTATGAAGTTTCCTGGAGTTAGGTTGACATCATAAGTATGAGCAAATCTGTAGAACACTGACAAATGCAAATGGTGCTCAAAATTGTAAACTATATGGTAACTCATGGTTTATTAAATTAGCAACAAACACATAATACAATACCAAACCATTTCTTTAATGACCACGACATTGCCCATTTTAAAAGTAATGAACCAAAATGGGGTCCTACTGATTAGTTCATAGGGGGAACACCTTTGACACCCAAGTTCTTTTGCATTGTAAAAAATAAATGAAAAAACATGAACACAAATAGGCATCAGATGGAAAATTCTCCAACTATAAACCACAATAATGGAACTGAAAGATATTATAAACGAAGGTGAAACTGAGAAAACAGATTGAGAACTCACCCGGCCAAAAAGAATGTCATATGTAATTATGTAAATCAAATCCAATTGCCTCTGCAGAAGCAGCAGCAACAAGCAAGTCAATGAAGTAGCTAGTAGCTCGTGGAGCAACTATGCTGCTAGTTCGATGTTAATTCTACATAACCTGAATATGACAAGTCGAACTTCCAATGTGACGGGTTAAAGAGTAAATCAATTAACCCTCTCCCTTCGTCAATAATGCTCATTTTTGTTTCCTCGTAACACAAAACAATTTACAGCTTACCAGCATAAAAAAGCTCATACCTTCCATTTGCTATTCAAAAAGCCAGCCACATCCAAAACTTCCTTGGTAATGGGAAGAACTGAATAAAAAGTAAACCACCAAGAACAATCCGATCATTCGATTTTGCAACTGCAAAGGATAAATGATGCCTACTAGCGAGTAATTCGCTTGAACAAATTAGGCTAAAGAAATGAAGCAAAAACTGACACTTGAGTGTTTGGCAGACAAGAGCGTAAGTGGCCTTCTTGTTCCTAACGGAGGGGCTATAGACAAGAGACTTTATGGAGCCCAAAGCTTGCCGCCGAGCGTCTCCCTGCAGGACGCAGCGCAATACCTTTGCCGCCTCTCTCCTAGCGAAGTAGGACGAACGCTCGGCGGAGCTCATCCGGGGCTTCTTTGACTGCTCAGCGAACGTTGTGGCCGACGGCGAAGTGGTGCTCTTGAGAACCATGGCCGCATGAATTTCAGAAGCGCTGCGGGGAATAGAATTGTAAAATCCTCGATAGCGCCCTACTTCACGGCTATTCTCCAAACGCTCCGTTTGGACTCCGAAACTCACATTTTTCATCTAATACGTTTTAATTTAAATCAATTGATTTTATAATGACGTATTTTTATTTTTATATATTTTTTAGCTAAAATCAATTTTAATAAAAAATTAATATTATGTAGTTACAATAATTTATTAAAAATATATTTTTTTATAATTTTACTATATTTTTATAAATTTTTCTAATTTAAAATATTAAAAAAATATTCATAAAAATTTAACAATATTATAAAATTTACTTTCAAGTGATCTACATAATATTAAATTCCATCGTCTCCTTGAAGTCCAAACTCGACCTCCTTTGTCGTCCGCCTCCTAAACCCGACTCACTTTCCTATTTCGACCAACCCCAATCCCCAGCACCTACCTCATTTTCAGCTGAATCTGCACTTGCAAATTAACATTAAGTAATCTAAGCAACTCGTCTGATTCTTTCAGGAAAAATAATTTCTTGAATTTATGGCATGTAATTGGGTTGGATTGTTTGTCCTGCCACTGCTTTCAAGTCAGCCTACTACATGCTTGTGAAACTTTCCCTGACAAAGTCCCAAAACCTCGTCTTTCTTTTACGTTTCCACGGTCACTCTACTTCACTTTCTGACTTGATTCTTTGTTTCATAGGTTAAGTAACCTCTTCGACCATCTATTGACTACTGCAAATGGGTTGGAAATTGGAAAGGAAAAGGAAGGAGAATGGCACAAGATGAGGGTGGTGGCTAAGGAGGTGGAATAGGGAGGGAAGGGGCGGTGAGGGAGGTGGTGGCAAGAGAGGTGAAAGGGCTATGGTCGGATCGTTAGATTTCAAGGTCTCATGTTTTTTTTTGTTTTCAATAAAGGGAAAACTTTTAGGGGTTAAAGTAACATTTATCCCCATAATTATGAGTAAATTGTGTAAATAGTTCCTAATCTTTAATTGTCATTTCATTTTAGTCCCTAACTTACTGAATATTTTATTTTGGTTCTAAACCTATTAAAATTATTTCATTTTGATCCCTCACCAGATGATATTTATTAATTTAGAATAACTGTCTAACATAAGCTTTTGAAATTTTGATTTAAATGTTCAGTAACTGTCTTTCAGTAAATTTAAATAATTTAATATTTTTTATATCAAATAGACAATTTAAATTAGTATTTTTTTTTCTTAATAAAATAAGTTCAATTTATAGAAAGAAAAAAATTATTTAAATTTTCTATTAACTATAAAAAATTATTATACAGATTAAATTTATTGTAAGATAGTTACCGAATAGTTTAAATTATGATCTAAAATTTTTTATCAGATGAATATTTTAAGTTAACATATTTCATCTAATGGAGATCAAAGTGAAATGTTTGTAATAAACTTAGGACTAAAACAAAACTTTTTAATAAATTTAGAACAAAAAAAGAGCATTCAATAGATTAAGAACTAAAACGAAACAATAGTTAAAGGCTAGGGATTATTTATGCAATTTGCTCCAATAATTACATATTGAGGTAGCGTTTTTCATACAAGAAAACAATTTCTATAAAAAAAAAAATCAAAGTGAAACATTTTATTAAGGTTAGGGATACGCTACGAACAAACTGGAGATTAGTGTTAGAGCATAAACAATAATTAAAGATAAAGTGTAACGCATGCAATTAACCCTCTTTTCTCTCTGTCCTCTGCAACTTTGATCTCGTCCGCCCACGCTCACGATTCATCACTTTGGCTCGAAAGGACAGAAGATTTCCCTCTCTTTGTGCACGCGTATCTCGTTCTCTTCTCCAATCCTTCGATTTTCCAGTCGGCAACATGGTGTAGTGAGTCAGCTGAGCAGCGATTCGAGGAAAAGCAGCGAGGGTTTTTGCAACCTGAGAGCGTGGTAGGGAAGTTATGAGAGCACCGTCGACTATAGCCCTCTTACTGCCGCCGGTTTCTTCTACTTTGCCTCTGTCTTCTTTCTATCGCCACTCCTGGTTCCCCCCTTACATCGACGCCTCTGCTCAGCCTCCCTCCTTCGCTCCACCTTTCTTTCTGTTTCATATTCTTCTGATTACATTACATGCAAATGTTGTTTGGTTTTCAATGAGGTTTTCTGGATACTAATTATTTGGATAACAAAGGTCATGGGTTTGCTTGATTTAATAACTTTGTTGATTTATTTTTGCGGTGTTATTTTGGGGATAGGTATGATTTGGTCAAGTTCATTTGTGTTCAAGCTCGTGCAACAAGTCGACCTTTGTGTTCATCTCCGAATTGGTCCCTTTTTTTGTGGAACTTTGGGTAAGTTCATTTTTTTTTACTTCTCGGTTGTCCCTTTTTTCTTCACGCCGTTATCTTGGAAAGACTCTGTTTTGCTCTGTTGTGCCTCTGGGGATTTCGTATCTGGCTCAAATGTGTTCCTGGGATTCAATTCAGAACAGACAGTGGCCCTTTCAAGGTAATTAAATTAACGAAGAAGAAGAAGTTCAAGGAGAAGGGAAGACGGTAAACATTTATGAATTGGTGCCTATAGATAACTTTCGGAGGGAGATGGGCTTCGCTAGAGAGGCAGATTAGTGGCATGAGGACATCCCTAACGTTGACACGCTTCGCCGCCTTCACGCTGCGATGAAGTCTCTGCTCCTCTCTGGGTTCGAATCAACAAGGCGGGTAAGGGTTTTTCTGCGTTTTAGCTCTATTTTTGTTTTTCCATGTCTCCATTTGCAACCGATTTTGTTGCTCATACCAGATCCTCATTCAAACAAGAAATTTGATCACACTGGAGCAGAGAGCATTCCTGAACCCTTCCGAGTTGGAACACCAAGAAAAGGGTGACGCCTTATATGGTGAGTTTGTAATCTTTCCTGCCCCATAAAATCGTTTTCTTTAGTTTACTTCTAGATTAGCCTTCAACATTTCAAGTGTAAGAAAAATGAGTATCAGCAAATTGGATTAAGCTGGAGTTGCTCGTGAGTTAAGTAACTAAAATCGCACTATAACTTATAGGAATTTGAAAACAGTGGTTCTTTGTTGAATGTTGTTCACCAAAGGATTTTCGATTTTGCTGGTTTGAAGTTTTTGTTAATAATTGCGTTATTGACTGCTCCGCTTCTACTGCTTAACATCTGAAGTTGTTTAAGTTTCTACTGTCCTTTAGCTTGTCGAGGCTTGATATTTTGCTGTTGTTAGTGGTTGTTTCTTTTGTTCTTGCATGTAGTCATGTTCTAATTTTTCTGTTCTATTACCATCACACGTCTAATTTTATTTCTGAAATAGTTTTCTGGGATATCATATAACCTGTGGAAAAGAAATTTATAATTCTCTGATACTTGGTTAGGATCTCAACTAGAGTTGATGATTATGAATTGCAGCCATGATAAAACAGATATTGGCATGCCAAGACTTTGATTTTCCTAAATACTCGAGAACCACATATTATTCATTTTTGTCGTCTTCTACGTTGTTTAGGGAGGCTTTAGCAATCTTGGGCCCATTCTTGTGTTTTTCGATTTCGCCAGTCACAATATTTTGGTGTGCTTAGTTAGAACAGGATTCTGGCTGGTTTCAGCAGTTTTTGTCTTCAGGTCGTTGCACAACAAATTTTGCATATTATGCGTTTTGGTGTATTCTATTCTAGCTCATGATAAACGTTGCTAGAGCCTGACGATAATAGGAATCAAAGTAGGAGCTCATGATGAAGTCGAAAATTGTCACCAGAAAATCCCCCGCACAACCTCCCCAAATATACAATTTTATGTTTTTTTTTTTATTAAAGTAACCAAACACACGAAAGTTACAATCTTACTTATATGGAATATATATTAAGTGATCCTACTTTTCAATAATCTTATCGGTCTTCGATAAAAAAAAAAATATTAACAATAATCTTATTTACCTAATTTCCCTTTTGCCCCCTCAAACTTTAATTTTTTTGGAAACTTAGAATTAACTATATTACAGAGTTTAAGGATTTAGAAATAAGAGAATGGGAGGGTGTCTCGAACTTAGGTTTGGGTTGTAGAAGGGCAAAGCCCTATCCATCCCATCAAGAGTTCAAAAACCTCTCAAACTTTATTAATTTAGATACATAACCCTTTAAACTTAATTGGGGTTGACTCAGCCATACAATCTCTGCAAAGTGAGATGCTTAAACCTATCAACTGAGATTTTCATAGCAGAACTATCATACTTTATTGCACAATTCAAATTTATTAAAAGTAATTACTAGACTTGAATTTTAAAAATTAATATCAAATATATAGTTCCTAAGTTAATAAATTACATCCAGTGGTGGATAGTTTGAATTTTAGAAGAATTTGGCAAGAGAAAAACCTAAAAACTGATTTTACCCTTATTCTTAGTCGGTGCAAAACTACCAATACTTTATTTCTAGGCTTAGCTAATTGAATCCAAAAGTTAGACATAAAATCCTTCAACCTTTATGCTATTCTCCGCCTTGCAAGAAAATATACTAACCCCTTCGATATTTTTACATGGCAATAGTTTTGATTATAATAAATTTCCTCCTATTAGCATTGAAATATATGTTACTTTATCATATTCAATATAACTTAAGGCAGCATTTGTTGGATAATTATTGTGATATTAAATATCAACAAATTACCATTCATCTAATATTCCCCCGGTCTCAAATTCTTTGCATCATTTTAGTTTTTTGACTTAAGTATGACTTAAATTTATTTACATTAATATTTGCTAATTTTTTTAAAAAATAGTTGTATTTAGAATCTAAAAAATTATATTTTTTTAAAAAAAAAATTGAGGAAATATTAATATAAATAAATTCAAATTAAACTTGAGTGAAAAAACTGAAATGGTGAAAAAAATTTGAGACAAATGTAGTACTTTTCAAGCATGTCACATATCATGCCAAGTCCAATATAGGCCCAATAAATTTTCGTTATTTTTTGCATTATTAAAGAATACAACAATATTCATTTAAGCATTATAATATAGTTTATGTTTCTCTATTATCATTTATTCTTTTAAAAATTACACAACAATATATATAATTGCTCTCAATAAAAAAACTATCGTTTATATCTAAATTAACTGACTTGCAACATTATAGATGCTCGTTATGCAAGAGAAATTAAAAGAAAATCATACTCTTGCTTGCAATGACAAAATTTCATTACAAGATAGATATGAAAAAAATTTGAGACGTATGGATTAAGATCATGTAGAAAGTGGCTCCAGTGCCTAAGATCTAATGTTGCTAACTCAAATAATGACATGCAAAAAAACCAAAAGAAGGAAGTTGTTGATAATTTTTATTTGGTGAAGTTTTTAAGACATTAATTAGTTTTTGTTTTAGATTTATTATTCATGATAACTATTAAATTTTGAAAATTAAAGTTACAAGAAAGTTATTATAATTATTCTAATTCAAATTATAATATTTTATTATTAGTGTGGCACCTAATAAATTTAATAATATTTATGATATTTATACAATACAATGTTGGAAGATTTTATTAATTAATAAATTTAATTATTGTGGCAACGTGCGGGTCGTTTTCGGGAGTCGCCACCAATCGGTTTTCGCTCAGGTCGATTGGACACCTAAAAATGGTCTGCAAGAGTTCGGGGGTTCGGGAGTACGGTTACGCTAAAACAACTTTGTTATAGCGCCAAAAAATTGGTACCTTAGTTAATTTTAATTTTTTTTTGCTTGCTTTTAAATAAAATTCAGTTAATTTTCAAACTGAAAAATTTAACTGAATTAGTCGGATGTGGATTTCTAAATTAATATGATTCTTCAAAATCTTTGGTAATTAATTTGTATAATTTTTTAATAAATTTGATATTTCCGAACCATGGACTCTGCCGAGTCACCCGGACACGGAATTTGACGAAATTTTAATTAAATATTTTAATCCATATAATAAATTCTACCGAATTATCAGAATATGGATTTTTATCTTTGTATTTAATTTTTATTCAATTAAAAGTTTGTATATTTTTACAAGCCATGAATCCTATCGGATCACCCGGACATGGATTTTAATTTAAAATTAAATATTTTATTGTTAATTATTTAGATTTTTAATTCTTATTTTTTTTTATTTAATTATTATGAAACCATGAATTTTAGATGTCATAATTTTTATGAAATTTTTTTTTCTTATTTTTTCTTTTTTTTTAATGATCTTAATGTTTAAAAAAAAAATTCTTTGTCTTTTCTTTCTTTACTTACTTCTTTCTTTTCTTTCTCTTTTTATTTTCTTATTCAATGAAAGATCTTTATTATTTATTTTTTAAGTAATTACTTAATTTATAAAGAAACCAAAAAAGTAATTTTTTAAATTATCTAATATCAAGATTCTTTATTTAATAAAGAAACTAAAGAGTTATATAATTTTTTAAAAAAAATCTTGACATTCATATATTTTATTTTATTTTTTATTCTTTTTGAATTTGATAAAAGATGAACCAAAAAGTAATTATTTAATTATTTAATATCAAGATTTTATTTATTTACTAAAGAAAACAAAGAGTTATATATTTTTCTAAAAATAATCTTGATATTCATAGATTTTATTTTATTTTTGTTCTTTTTGTTTGATAAAAGATTTTAAAATAGTTTTCTAATTTATAAGTCTTAAAAATATATATATAATTGATAAGTTTAAAATATATTTAAAGAGAATTTAATTCTTTTCTATTTATTTTTATTATCTTTATTTGAAATCATTTGGCTAAGATTTTTTTGTTTAATAAAGGAACCAAAAAGTTATATATTTTTTTTATTATTTTAAAATAAATAAGTAAAATATTACTGGATAAAGAAATAAGTAAAATATTACCCAAAGTTTTTTTTTCTTTTTTCTTACTCTTATTCTTTTTACTAGATAAAGAAAAATTTAAAGAAACTATAAAAAAAATTAATTTTATTTATATACTTTATTTAAAAAAATATTTTTTTTCGTTTTCCAAACCATGAATCCTGTCGGATCATTTGGACATGGAATTTAATTTAAGTTTTTTGTTTATTTAATTAATTATTAACTTTAATCATAATTTTTATTGGATTTTATTATTATTATAATATTTTTCTTGAATTTTTTAATTATCATTACTTTAAAGATATATTTAAAAAAATTGATTTTTTATTTTTTTGGAATTATTTAATTATGTTTGTTTAATAATTTTTTTAAATAAAAGGGAATAAAAGGTTAACTTTTTGTTGTTTTTAAAGAAATAAATAAAATATGTGTTCCAAAATAATAAAAGATGGTTGGCTTTTTTTTAAAAATGATTTTTGTTAGCCCTAAAAAAATAAAGTTAATTATTCACATAAAAAAAACTTCTTCTTTTATTTTGTTATTATTTTTTTTTTTTATTTATTATTATTTATTTTTTTTTGGCTAAAGGTGAAATAAATGAAATAAGTTTTAATCATCTACATAATTAAAATTTGCATAAATTAAGTAAAGGAAAATTAAAGGAGAATAAAGTGAGGCTTTTTGACCATCCACTTAAAAATTGCAGAAATTAAATAACATATGCAAATAAATAAACATAAATAAACAAATAAAAGCCACATAAAGTAAATAAAAGGAAAATTAAAGGTCAATAAATAGTAAAATAAAGTGGGGCTTTTTGGCCATCCACTTAAAAAAAAATAAATAGGAGGTATTACTTTCCATGAACTATAATAATAATAATAATAATGATAATAATAATAAATAATAAAAGTTAGTTGTGCAAAAATTAAAAGGTTAGTGACTTACAACAATAATAATAATAATAACAATAATAATAAAAGTTAGTTGTGCAAAAATTAAAAAGTTAGTGACTTATAATAATAATAATAATAATAATAACAATAATAATAAAAGGTTGTTGTTAGTAAAGTTAGTTGTGCAAAAATTAAAAGGTTAGTGACTTATAATAATAATAATAATAATAACAATAATAATAAAAGTTAGTTGTTAGTAAAGTTAGTTTTCTGCAAGGATAAAAGAAAGGTTAGTGACCAAAAAGAATAAATATGGAAAGATGGAGGACTAAATCAGGGTTTTACCTAGAAAAACAAAATTTTTGATCTCTCTGTTACAGGACGCGACGGCGACGTGGACGTGGGCGGCGTTCCAGGGGGCGGCAAAGCAGGGCGACGGTGAGACAGAGAGCAGGGGAGGAGGGAGGAGCAAGACGATGGCGATGATGGCGACACGGCAGGACGGCTTGAGGCGGCGACGGCGCAACAGGGGGGGGCAGGCGCGGCGGAGCAGAAAAGGCGACAGAGGACAGGGTGGCAAGCTGGGGAGGAAGAAACGGACGGCGGGACGGAGGAAGAGAAAGAGAGACGAAACGCGCAGAGAAAACGGAAGGTGGACGGAGAAAGGGGTGGTCTCAACAGAAGTTTAGGATTTTTCTGAGTGAAGGGGGAGAGGCCAGGGACTATTTCTACAGTTTTTCCTTTTTTTAAATGGAGCTCTAATCTTGATTTGTTTCTTGTGATTCTTCACATATTTCCACCCCTATTTATAGGGGAAGGATTTCTGAATTTCCTTAATTAAAAACAATTGAAATTAAATTAAAAACAGACTTATCTCTTAATTTGGTAGAATGACAGTTTCAATCCTTTACGTCTCTTTGACTTTGGGGATGTTGCCTTTTGCTACCTTGGCGTGTTTGTGTTTGAATTTCTCTCATCTTTCACCATGTTGTTACTCAAATGCAAAACTAGAATTTTTGGTTCGGGGGGCGAGCCCGAAGGAGAGTCGACTAAGCCTGGAGGAGAGGGACAGTATCACGGCAAGGCAAAGCTGGAGATTGGGACTAAGTCATCTAATTCAAGATTAGGGTGCAACTTGTACAAGTTAAAAATTTTGGAGGACTAATGGTGTATTTAGGCCATGTTTGAATATTTGTGTAAGGCTATAAGGAATAATTACTCATTTCGTCACTACTTTCTTTAGCGCCTATCTTACTGCCCCCTATCTTCATATTCTTCTATTATTTCTAGAGGCAAAAATACATTTTGAGTCCCTAATTTCTCTTGAATTGACCAATTAAGTACCTATATTTAAATTTTTTCAAAATTTTAGGAGGGACAGCGGCACCCCTACCCCTATGTAGGTCCGTCACTGTTGTTACTTGTCCGATTTGGTTCTTTTAGTGTTTCAAGTTGGGTTTTTGGTTGTGGGCCTCCAAATGGCAGGCTAAAATTTTGTTGGGAATTTCAGGAGCCGATCAATGGGAGGGGATAAGCTTTGTCAATCATGCTGTTATGTTGGTTAATTTCAGGACCATCACGCCAATTAGCGGGAGTTCAGTTGTTGTGTTGCTTGCCGACATTGTTGTGCATCTCAATCCTACGAGAGATGACCTTCAGGACAGCGTAAAGATGGTTAACGACTCAACAACAGCATTTACTTTAGATGACGCCAGTGGGAGGATGACTACATTGGAGGATTGTTGAGAAGCCATAGTCGTTTGCTGTATTAAATTTTTTAATTTAATTTTCATCATTTCAAATGTTTTTAAGAGTAATGGTTTGGAGGTAGGAGACTGATGATGGAGAAGAGTTTGGGGGAGAGAAAGAAGCCGGTGGGTAGAGAGCAAACTTGAAAATTTTGCACAAGAAAAGGGTGAGTTAAAAAGTAAATGGGACCAAGTCAGCAAAAAAGGTAAAAAAAAAAAAATTAAGTGTCTTAAGATTATGAAAATTGTATTTTCAATGGATTATTGTAGCTACATAATATTGACTTTTAATTAAAATAACTTATGGGTAAAAATGGCGTAAGAATAAAAATAAGTCATTTTGTAGTTAATTCTGTAGCGTCCCCTACACAAATGAGGTCATCCTAGGAACACTATGGAACAAAATTTCATGCTAGTTGTAGTTGACTAGTTAATTACTTGTCCCATTTTAAAACCTTTCATGCATCTAGTTATTAATCTACAATGCACTATGTATGCACATGCTTCAACTTGAATTTCATTTTAAGAAAATGAATAAAAAACATTGTCACGGCTCTTATGAAACATAAACAAACCACAAGTCAAAGCATAAAACATAAGTGTATTTACTACAAGTAATAACCATGTACATGCATCATTACATAAGTAAAGACTATGCACATGCCCAAAAGCATCTAAAATACTACTCAACCGAGAGACATTGGAGGTAGTATACATCGTATACTGAAAGACTACTATTGAGACCCATGGTCCACTATGTCCGTCCTTGTGCCACTAGCCTCTACAAGGCTACAAGACAACTATAGTTAACACAACACATATAAACTAGAATCAATGAATGGTTTACTAGGTGGTTACCTAAAATATAAATGCTAACTCGACAACCTTCCAAGGTCGCCAACTCACCAACTCCTTACAAATTGAACTGCACAACAACACTAAAAGAAGTGAGAATTTGAAAATTCCCAGTAAGGGATTTGGGTACCTACAAAGAAACATTAAAAACCTACAAATAAAAACATTAGGACACTCATATATATAATATATGAAATCTACTGTGGGCCCTGTGTAGTTTGAGGCCTAACATATGCGCATATATTGGAGTCCCTTAGGACCCTACCTCTTCCTAGTCTTCGTACAGACGTCACCTCGTGCCTAGCAAGTTCTTGGCCCCTAACTCGCTCCTAGCAAGCTTAGCTTACTGACGTCCTAGTGAGCTTAACTCACTGGTTAACCTTCCCTTTGTTGTTGTACAAGTAAACATAATGGATGCTTCTTACTTGAGCTCTAAGGAACTCATACTAGGTGTACTAGGCCCCTGCATAGTGCCTCAAGCCTTTGGCTTGTCTAGGCCATTATGGTACTAAGCCTCCACCTACCTAGGTGCACTAGGCTTCCACTTGGTGTCTCGAACTAACAAGCTTGCCTAGACTACCAAATTACTAAGCCTTGCCCATTTAACCTACCAAGGATGCACTAAGCTTTCACTTGTGCCTCAAGTCACAACTTGGCTAGGCCACAAGTGCACTAAGCCTTTATCCATGGTGCTCTATTATCCACCATTATTTGGTTCACCCTATTATGGTAAGATTTGCTATTTATGGACTTAATTTACTAGGTTCCATAGAACCCCTCATGTGCACTAGGGTTCCTCATTGGTGTCTTAAGCTCAAAGCATTAAACTAGACTACCAATGGTGCTAAACCACCTTAACCTTTCCTAATGGCATTATTGTAGTACCCAAGCTCCTCTTAGATCACTTTCCTTCATGCTTTCTTTTCACCCAAGAAAACTTGATTTATAAACTAATGCTTTAAGAAGTTATAGGGGGTATTGAAGTACCATTGGTCACCTTCTACCCTATGCCTCTTAAGCACTCATTAGCCTCTCACTTTGAAGCAAAATACATAAAAACCTAGGACAATACAGCCTTAAGTGAAAGCACAAAAATTATAGACCTTTCTCTTAGCTTCGCGTGTATTGTTGAATTGCCTCAATCGGAGACCTGAGTGAAAAGTTATGGAAGAAATATTACAGCATGTCAATGCTGTCGATTGTTGGCGCCTAGGCGTGGAAAGCGACGTTGAGGTGCCAAAAACATTTTTCTCTTGGATTTCAAAAGGGGTGCTAGACGCTGCAGCCCCACTTGGCACCTAGGCGCCAGGCCTCTGAGCCCTACATTTCCAAACTTCATCCATAGCATGTTTGGAGGCCTCTTAAGCCATCGAAACCTTTATACTTCCCCTCCACAAGCTCCAGTTCATGATGACTACTACAATAGGTTATGGATATGCCAAACTAACCAAGTCTTAAGGCTTCAAACATACCTCACTAGACTATGGTTTTACACTAGTCCATCACAAGCAAAATCTACCATATCTTCCAAACCACTTGAAACCAACATTCAAGCAACTAAGACATGCATTATAAGAGTATGTAAACTAAATCCCTTACCTCAATTGAGAAGAACAAGCAAACAATCAAGCACCATATGCAACAAAGGCTCTACTAGGGTATTCCTATGGTTCCAAGCAAAAACCAACCTATAAGGCACCAAATTAAGCTCAACCAAGCTAGAACCAAGGTCATACAACCTCAAGAAACCAAGAACAACTCAAGAGCAAGGAGGGAAAAACATTATCTAAGCTCACTAAGCTAAAAAGGGTAATCCAAGAGCTTCCACACCAAAACTATGCAAGAATAAGCCCTTTCATGCATATATAGCTCATGTGGCACCAAAATCCACCAAGAATTGATGAAGAAATGAAAGTTTGGCCATGGAATTGAAGAGGAGAGGGAGAGCTATGGGTTTGGGAGGTTGAAGATGATGAATAGTAGCTTCCAATTCCTTGAAAATAGTTTAAATAGCCATCTTCTCACTTTAGCCCTTCAACTTTTGTTATTTTTGCAGATTATTTTTGCAAAAGAACCTCATGCTCAAATAGTAACCCTAACTTAAGCAATTTTGTCCCACATTTTGGTTTCTTGTCACTTAGGTTCAGAAGAAAAACTCATGAGCTTAAATACCAAATCTATCACCTTGGGGTATAAAATGACCATTTTGCCCCTGGTGACACTTGACCTAGGAACCACCTAACCTTTAATAGACTTTCTTAACTTGCTAACTCAAACTAATTGAGACATTGAACGAGGGATTCTGACTTGTTTAACAACTTTTACCTGACCGTTAAAAATCTACCACCTAAAGGGTCATAATAAATTGGGTGTTACACACCAACATCATAACAATGAATTTAAATGTGTGTTTAAATAGAGTGAGAAAGATGTAGTGCAAACTACGCTAATTCACATTTCATGTCATAAAAAAAATAAAAGATAGCAGATCAAATGATTCAAATCACAACCAACGCCAATAGCTGTTCTATGTAGCGGAGAGGCCAATTTTAGTTCCCAACGAATTGTTGCAGCCAATTCACCTAGTATAAAAGTTTGGGCCCCAGTCAACTCCAACAAAAGTTTGGGCTTCTCGCGAGTTGGTCTAAGAAAGATGATAGAATCCTTAAACATGTCCATGAGACTATCACGCTTTAATTTTTTGGTCCTCAAACTTTTCTATTTGACAATTGACATCCTCAAGTTGCACCTATTTGTTCTCTAAGTCCAGAAGCATTGCCTCCTCACAACCAGGCCCCTGAATAATGAATTGTCACATTAACATGCAACTAATCACCTAGTAATCAACTAAAATATATCACTGGCTCATGGATATCTAGCACTAGTATAAGAAATTCAACAAACAAAGGGGCCGGGGGAATTCGATTTTCAAGAATCCTAATTAAGTTTGGGGGCTTTTTCTGTGATTAGTCCATAATGGAACTTACATGGGAACTTCGGTTGGGATTTTAAAGTTGGTCTCGATTACGATAAGGATTCTTTCGGTTGAGTCATCGGGGCTCATGATTCTACAAACCTAGACCTTCCAGATACATGGAGACTTGGTTAGGTAGGTGGCAATTAAGCCGGCTAAACAGTGCTGCACAAAAACAGATGTAGTTGTGTTAATTTTTATAATGGCAAGATTAACACCCTCCTCCCTCATTCTAATAATATTTGTTTGATTTCCAATTTTCTTGCATCCTAAAACATTTAGTAATCTTACAAATTTTCTTGCATCCAGGTATTGATGTAATTTTGGAGTAATTAATTTGTCTCACAGGGTAGAAGTTCCTACTTTCGTGTTTGACTGAAGGGCAGAGATACTCCGGATGCACCTGGGGAAAAAATTATTTCTATTGAATGGTTTTCTTTTCTCAGTGTGCGTGTGTGTGTATAGGTTTTTTTTCTTTGATGAATTGTGGTACGGTTTTTTCTGACTTTGACAGTTGACTACATGATTAAACTGGGATCGGGTGGCATGGTTATAATATTATAGTATATTATATTGAATTTTACAAACCAGGCAATTTTCTTATAGTATTAAATATTTAAACCTAAGTTACACTAATAATCCCAAAAGTGCCAGCGAGAGTAGGAAAATATTATTTTTTTAAATTTAAATAAATAAAAATATTATAAAAATTAAGTCAGGAGGCAATCCAAAATAAAAAAAAATGATATAACTTGTATCTTTAACAAATAAATGTACGAGCTCCTACTTATTACTGTATGCCATACTAATATACTATACACGTCATCCAGCTTGCTCAACCAGTCCTCATTATTATTAAACTCAGCATGTCCGAATTTGGATTAATTAATAGAAAGGGGGCGAAGCTGAGGCCGTGGGGGAAGGAGACTTTAGCTTCAAAGATCACTATCTCAAGTGGACTTGGATTCGAGAAGCGTACGTTGGGCAGGGGCTGGTCTACGCGACCAGGCCACGAGCTCACTGATATTAATCCAAATTCACACACCAATCAAACAAGTCGCGTCCATGTCAAGCACTAGCAAGATGGTCCAGCTTCCTTTCAAGTTCCTTGCTTGGGTGCCTAATTATTATTACATAGATCTTTACTTGCATTTTTTACATGGGACCCAACCCAACCCAACCCAAGTCAGAACTAATAAATTTCTTGGGAGCCAATGCATATGCACTAACCCTGAAGCTTCTTGCAACCTTGGAGGAAGCTCATGGTGACCTGCAGCTGCATGCACCTATATATATAGCCACTCTCATTAATTTCCAGCCATATATACCGGCCGGAAAGTGAATATGGCCGGGGATCCTAGCAACAGATTCGAGTTCCCGGAGGACTTGACCTTCGACGATTTCCTGGAGGATGATCCTGCTGCAGCTGTCTTCTCCACCGGGTTCCTGGATAACAATCCGCAGAATCAGGCATCTCAAGTTGGAGGACCTAGTAATGCTAGTTAGTGTGTGTGTTCATATATATGTGTGTGTGTGTGTGTGTCTGTGTGTGTCTGTGTGTGTTGTAGCATATATAGTAACTCTTGGTAGCTAGCCAGATAATTATCGTTGTAACTAGCGATGATGATTAGCTTCCTTCATCAATTTTTTTATATGTAGTCACCTGTATATACACACACATATATATATATTCATCCATTTGTATGTAATTATTTTAAACCATTCAGCAGGAACAGAAGGTGGACCAGGGAGGGAGAGGGAAGTGAGAGAGAGGTTTGCTTTCAGAACCAGGTCTGAGGTGGAGATATTGGATGATGGATTCAAGTGGAGGAAATATGGGAAAAAGATGGTCAGAGACAGCCCCTATCCCAGGTGTGTGTGTGTGTGTGTGTTTGTGTAACAACTTATTGGTTAACCCTGCTCTCTCTAGATATATACTAGCTAGTTCTGATTAATTAAGCGTTTCTTTTTTTATATTTCTTTAGGCGCCAGACATGAATGATGAATGAAACATGAAGTGCTAAGAAATAAGATCGACCCCAACTATTAATTTCGACATTTGAATATTCTTATTAATACTGATACTAACACAATTGTAGCTGTGTAATTAAATTGAAGTTGGCATGCATTATTATTAATTAATATATGTATGTTTGTGGCAGGAACTACTACAAATGCTCAGTGGAAGGATGCCCGGTGAAGAAAAGAATAGAAAGAGACAGAGAGGATCCAAGCTATGTGATTACTACTTATGAGGGTAACCACTGCCATGGATCAACAACTTAGATATATATTGGCCGGTCGCCCCCCATCAGTTTTTGCGGCTCTTACTTCCCACGACTTGTAGCCCATATATAATTAATATGCCCAACAATTTGCATGCCAAACATACACATAATTAAGGGGTAGTTTGTTTGTGATTAATACAATTAAAAGGAGCAGTTTATTTGCAGGTTGTCGACAGCCGAGCCACCATATGTTTTTATTCCCAGAATTCTTCCAGATTTTTTTTTTTTTTTGTGGCTTACATATTGTCCCAGCCCCATACCCTGTGATATAATCTCCACACACACACATCTATATATGTCATGCAAGATTAAGGCATATTGAAAAATTTCTATATATTGCTAGATGTCATGCAAACTTAATTCCGGATATCCGCATTCTTAATACTGTCCGTTTGAGATCTCTTAAACTACCCCCATCCAATGACGTCAGTTTTCACTTTTTGTTTTTAATTACAAAAAATACTTATACTTTTCTTTTGGGTACTCAGAATACAATATATTACAAGGGTAAGAGAGGGAAATTGTGGATTGGTGGGTTTTTTGTTTGCAAAGAGGCTTAAACCCTGGCTTTCAACAAGGACGAAGCCAAAGAATTTTTTAAGTGGGGCAAGAATTATATATTAAAAATAATGTGGCAAATATAAATATTTTTTAAAAAAATTATGGACTTAAAATGTTCAATTATTGAAACTTATGTATAATATGTATAGTTTTCCCAAAAGTTGTCCCCTCTCGAATATATGTGGCGCCGCCGTGGCTCTCAGGTTAAAGACAATCAATGTACACCTTAAAGTGGCCATTAGGCTAAACCTTTAGATGCAAAATTCCTACACTTGTCTCATGTAAAAATATTAGATACTATATTTTTCTTTTTCATATTGTCCTTATTAAATAACAAGATGGCTTTAGTTGCTTAATGTTTACACTAATGCGCGCACGTTTTGAGCTATAATAAGGTTAAGTTTGGAAGAAAGTGCATAAATATACTAGTCATATTTTTTAGGGGGCGCTCACAGACATATACATTGAAATTAAAATGGCTAATATTAAGAAGATAAAAAAATTACAGTAAGGTATTTTGTGATTTGGACGAAATTGTCTGTCTCCAGATCGTTGGCCCCGCACCTATATATTGTTTCGTTTAGTTTAATAAGGTCCATTCCTGCTTTTGCGGATTGAGCCATTTTTCTTAAGAGTATCTTTGTTATTCTTTATAAGCTTCGGGTTGATGCGAGATATATATTATTATTATTATTATTTCTACAAAAAAAATTATTATTTTTTTATTAAAAAATTGATTATTTTGAAATATTTCAATATTATTATTTTCTATGATGTGGTATTTTTTTTAAAAAAATTATTAAAATTATTTTAAAATTTAGTTAAACCTACACTTTTATCTTCACTATTTCAAGTACCTATACTTACCCTATAGAATCATAAAATACCTATAGTTGCCCCATCTAATATTAACGTGTCTAAACTTACTCTCTCCACCAAAAAGAGAAAATGCCTATTTTGCTTCTAGGCATCTTTCATAGAAATTTTGCCCTCCCAACTTGCATCAAATCAACTGCCCGTCTTTAACCAGACCTATCTCTTTCTTATCACGATCAACACCAAATCCAACTTTGCCACTTCCCGTAGCTACTGCTCCACCCTTCACCGACGTCTGATGACCCAAGTTCATCGCTTGCCACAAAATCATGAAAAGAATTACAATTTCTCTCCATCGATTTCCTTCCTTCCTACCAATCAGAAGAGCCAGAACTCAAACCGAAATCCTATAAACAGCAAACCCAGCAAATCTCTATCAAGAGCATCTTGTTCGTGGGTTTTTTAATTTCTGAAACTGGAACACAAGATTGAACCTTTTGAGCCCAAAAGATTCAAATGAACGGTGATTCGCTTGCCAGTTCTAGGTTTCGGAAAAAGGAAGGCCGTTGCATTGGATGAACCACTTATCAAGGCGGTCTAATTCGAACATGCGATCCTCCCAGGCGAGCTTGCTGGTTACCATCTCGACCAGGGTTTTAAATTTCGTACCGTAGCAGCCGGTATGGCCGATACATATCGATACCGGAGGCAAAATGGTACGAAGCAGGCTGACATCATCTCATCCTATATGCCGCTGGGTACTGGCCTGTACCGGCATCTCTTAGTATCACTATCGCAGGATGTATCGTCATCCAAACGGTATATGCTTTAAAAACAATAAAGGGATAGCTCAAGCAGTTTCTAGGTTTGGGTTAGACTTTGATCTGGCCGGTGCAAGTGACTTTTGGCTTTGGAGACGTTGATTCGGCGATCACGAAGGCATTTGCTTGTTTTTGGCCCACAAAAGAGGGTTGCCTTGGCCGCCCTCGCCGCCTTGGCTGTTGGTGACTTTCTTGAGGTGGTGGTGATGAGGGCTGCATTTGTGGGCTCCAACGGTTTTTGGTGGCTCCGCCACTCCGACGGTTGATGATAAAGGCGACGCTTGGTGATGAGGTCCACTGCATATGGACTTTTGCATGACGGCTAGATCAGCCTGAGGTGGGAAATAAATTAGGAGAATGACAAGACATAGATTATGCTTCTCTTGCTTCGATTTTTGTTTTTAAAAAATGGAGAGATTATGAGAGAGTGGTTATGGTTATTGATAGCTTTTCTTTGCTTTTGGGTGCTGTCGGACTTTAGCTGATTTAAATCCTCAACAAATGTGAGGATTAATTCTAATTGTGGAGCCGGTCAGAAGTAAATGCGAAAAAGAAGACATTACTTTGTGCTCTTTTTGGAAACTACTCCCTACTGTTTTTGGAAAGCGAGCTCACGAGTTAATGGTTAATTTTTTTTATACGTAGAACATTTTGCCGGCTTCGATCGCCGACCCGATGTCCACAAGCTTTTCTGATCGAGACCTAGTAGTGAATTGAAGGCTGCAAAATTGGAGACGCTGCGGATCAGGGTGTTGAGGAACCAGTCCTCTGACTTGGTAGAGGCGTCAATGGGGAGGGAGGAGGTGATAGGGAAGAGGAATAGGCGTATGCGACTGGCTTGGTGGAGGAGGGAGAGCGAGATCCACTGGTATAGGGAGGATAGAAAGGTGTTCCGGTCGACGACCACCGAGTGGGTTTCTTCATCAACGTCACAGACGTGGGATGCTCAGCGGTGGCGGTGTTGAATCGGAGCAAGCGACGGCAAGCTATGATAAATAGCAGGCAGGCGGCGATCGTGAACGGTCAGTGTTGGCGATGGGCAGCTATTTAGAGTTAACGATTGTGAGATGAGTTTGACTTTTGGGATAAAATGAGCTTGGGGAGACGGATAGGGATCAACGGAGATTGGGTGCAAAGTTATGGAGTGAAGAAGGCTGGGGGATAAAATAATTTTGTTTTTTGGTTTTTTTCAAACGGCTATTCACAAAGTTAGCTTTAAAAAGGGTAAATATACGTATGTTAAATTTTTAGGAAGGTAAGTGTAAGCATTTGAAATAGTTGAGAAAAAAGTATAGATTTAACTACCCTTCAGAGAAGTTTTGGAAAATTTCCCCTTTTTTATACATAGGAGTCAAAGGAAACAATGGGAAATAAAAGTTCTCTTCTTTTGTTTTTTATTAATTTTTTTACTTCAAATCAAAATAAGCAGAATTTGATTCTTTCCTACTATAAAGTTTATCTCTTATTAAACATATTGATTCTTTGCAAGAATTTTCATGAGATGCAAAAACTTATATTTACCATTACAGAGTTTGAGATAAGCGACTTGAGCAATTTCATAAGAACTCTTCATCATAAAATAATTCAACCAAAGAACACATTTTCTATCACTTTGTAAGAAGGTAGAAATCTTGTGATTGTTGCCGCTTACTCCTAGGCTTTGAACAATAGGTTGGTGCTCATGAAGAGCTCCTTCAACCTCTACTCGGGAGTTGGGATCGACTATTAGCAACTTTGGAGGACTTGGACTCCTCGAAGGATACAGAAAAGGCAGGAGGGGTCTTTGACCTTATCATGAGTGGGAAAGTCCATAAGCTTCTTATTGATCTCGTTTTTCCCTTTAGAAAACTTTGACTCTCGTCTTCCTCTTCTTCCTCTCAGCCTCAAGGACAATTGGCTGATGAGCTTGAAATTGAAAAGTATCTTGATCTTGATCTTGAATTTGATTGTGTCCTATATTTTTAGAAACTTGCACATAAGGGGTTAAGATGAGGATAATTAACCTTGGAACCAGACGTCGGAGATGCGTCCTCAACACACCGATGAACACCCGAATGGCTGTGTGCAGCTCTTGGAACGAGATGGAGCTACCCTAAACTGTCGTTATAAAAGCTAGAAACCTATACGGCTAGACTGGCACTTTGGTGGTTAATATTACATTTGATCTGTCATTAACGTGTGACTATATCTCCAACGGATTGAATTGCGTTGCTAAAGCTTTCTCCATGTTAACCCCCATGTTAGCTAATTGCTTCAATAGCTTCAACCGTGCCGAATGCCCATCGTTAAGTTCCCACTTTCTGAAGCGGATGTTTGGGTTCACGCACACTACCTCAAGGCTCAAACAAATCTGCAACTCAAAATAAGTTAACACATGTTTTAGCCGTCTGTCTCACTTCTCTGGAATCATTTTCGAACGTAACTCTGGCGCTGGTTTAAAATTTGAATGGCAAAAAAAAAAATTGGCAAAATCCAAACACACTTCAAGATCTATTCTATTGTATATGCCCCTACGCATCTCATTCGGATCATAAACTTTCAATCATTCATCTCTATTCCGACGTGTTAACGAATTCAAAATCATGCATCGTGGAAGTACACAGAGGGAGACAACTGTAAGTACATATGTAGGCGTACACAAGCAACGCGCCAACTAATGAAAGATGAGAGGAACAAGGGGCCATGTCCGCGATGGTCAGTACAAGAGATGGAATCCTCTCATTCATTGCAAACTTACCAAAAGTCCCAAGTGAATTCATTTGCTCCCACTTCGGTTCTGCATCTCATACCAACGACATTACAGCGTGCGATAAGAGGAACCCTTAAAATTTAGGCTTACCGTTGAAAGAATGTTTCGATGGCAATGGCAATCTTGCGAACCCTTCAACAAATTCCGACAAAAAGAGGCTGCTTGCCTTGGCTGGGACAGATCCACTTTTAGGCACCACCCTCAGTTGCATTGATTTGCCTGCGCAGTCTGGTCCTCGAGAAGGTTTATTATTGTCTTCTCAAACTTCTTTGCCTGAGGCCCCGGCCTCAAGACATTGACATCACCCCACTGAGAGCAAGGATCTACCCACCAGGTCTGACGACCAGTGCACCACGCCCCTGGGGTAACTTGGTTTTGCCTGCGTCTGAGAATCTTGTCATCAATGATGTCTAGAACGGGCTCATATTTTTCAAACTGTCGTGCAAAAGCAGCTCCGCTTTGAACCACCTGATAGTAGTCAGAAACGTTGAGAAAGTGCGGTTCCATTTTCGGAGGATCATCCCATACCACATATCTCAGATCACCGTTCACAGTTGTATTTTTGAACTCTGAATTGCAAATGACAGTTTGGAAGTAGCTTTCTTCCGACAACATCACATTGTTGAAATACATGAGGAGGGTCCTGGGCAGGTTATCCCAACCAAAAAGGCAATATTCCAGGAAGGATCGACTCAAGACAACCCAAGGAGAGCCTGCAATGAAACTGGAGATTGTGAGTAGTGCAGCATTGCAAGAGAAGAATGCAGTTATAAGAATCCGTCCTAAATGTTGTCTGGTAGGAAAGTGAAGAAAAATGTTATACCTGTAAATACTTTAAAAGCATCAGGCATAGGTCGTTTCTCAGTAGCTGTGAAAATTTGCGTCCGTCTGGCAAGGTAAAGTGCTGGGTCAACTATGATGGGTTCAATCCGCTGTTTTCTGCATTAGAATTAAACAAGCATGACTTGAATCTTCCGTCCAGAAGCACATATAAATGGATGAAGAGGGTGCATAAAGTTGTGCCTACTCTTTCCACCCAAGGTTACTGGTATGATCAATGAAATTGAGGTCCCTCCGAACTGAGGAGAACACATGTGACAAGTCTGAGATATGAAACAACAAATAAAAGCATAATCGTAAGCATCTATCCAATCCCTTTTTCTTTTTTTTTGATAAAAAAAACAAATGAATAGTCCAAATAAAGCTTTTGTGAAATTCCATAGGAATATTGTAACATAGAACAGGAGGATCATCACGTAGCAGTTTAACAATTTGAAGTCATGTAAGCCGACTCTTTCATCTAAGAGTTTGATTGTTAGTTTGGGGTGGATGCCTCCAAAGTTGTTACCCTTGAAGAAAATGCTTCGAGTCAGACATGCATGCATATCCCATACAAGAAACTGTCCTAAAAACAAACCTCATGATAGCCAATGTGATAAGGTATAATAGTGTAATAGGCAATGATGGCTACATGTCTTACCATCAGATAGCCAATTGTCTGAGGCTTTCCCCAAGTTTTTTCAATACACATTTCATTGTAAACATGATAAAAAGTTCAAGTGAAGTTGGACTGATTTCAGCGAATTATGAGTTGGAATCACAGACTGGCAAACCCGGAAAGATCAACACAGAATGAGATTCTGGATATGATATGATCTTCATGTGTATACAAGTTAAAGCAGGTAAATTGCCTGAAAGCTACTGGAAGTGAAGCTAGACATGGGAATCACCCATGGGAAAAAAGGAAAAAAAAAATAAACAAAAACAAGCACAATTTACATTCTGTTACAGACATAAAGTCTGCTTCTGACAACAGAAAGGAATAGTTGAAATAAAAAAGAACCCCATGGCTATTTATTGAGCATACAGGTGTATTGGTTGGAACGTATGGGCCTTGGAAGGTTATACGATAGAGAATCAGCGTACATTTCCTAAAGCTTATATCTGCAAGTAACAACACATCTATGATTTTTAATGACACTATTTATAAGTGGAACAATATATGATCCTATAAAAGAACAGATTTCAATTGTTGACCACTCAAAATTAGAGCCCCAACAACTGCAGGAACTCCCAGAAAAAAAAAAGGTTCTATGAGGAGAAACCTCATCTTGTGTATCAGAGGAACAGCAAAAGATCTCAGGGCACAGAAAGTGTTAGAAGTTATCGTGTGAGCATAAGAAAAGAGGGTAATTTATCAAAAACACAGTTGTGTCATTGAAGGTCTCCATTTGGTCCCTTTTAACCACAACTCTAGGTAGATCAAAATACATGAGATAGATAACAGTTTCAATCCTAACATTGAGGAAAACAGGGGTATTATTCCAGAAGGTTTTCTGGAACCCTAAAAGAAAATAAGCTTTCCTACACACTTCTGTGAGGTACAACAGTCAAGCTCCCTTGTACAGAAACATCTAATCCTCTCTGCATAGCGAACCCATTGCTGTTATAACTACATTGATTTGTCAAGGTGGATCACTCAGCACAAGGGTTTCTTGGATCTGTTATGCACATGAGAGATTAAAAAAAAGGACAAGGGTTGCAGGATTGAGTTTCCTCCTGCCAACTCCAACACGAGGAAATATTTTAAATTTCAATTCGGTGACAAAAAGTCAGCACGATCTACATGAGCTTGCTGTAAGAAACCAAAAAGTACCACAAAAAGTACTCCAGAGATCTTCATGACCAAAACAGACTAGTTGTCAACATTACATTTCACCATGACCAGCCATAGGTTTGAATGGATAGAAATCTGTTCAGCTCCCATAAACTACGGATAATTCAAAACTAAAAACACTTGTTTCGCAATATTTCCAGGCATTTTCCGCGTTAAATACAGGCAGAAGGTGAATGTATGCAAATTTCAAGCAATCCTAACACGATCAAGAGTTAGAATAATTTGAAAACAAGCTCCTCCAAGCTGAACTGTGCTCGATTTCAATAACCAAGACGAGACCAACAAGAAGAAGAACAAAGATCCAACCAAGATAAATTGTACTAAACAACCCCAGAAGGAAAAATAAATTATGGCAAACAACTTGGCAAATTAAAGTGAAAGAAATCGAAATACCATCTTGAGTGATTAGCGGATAATCCATTGCGCTCAATTGGATAAACCAATCCCACCCACGATCAATCTTGAGCAGAATAGCGGCAGCGTGCAACGTGGAGGCGAGGTGAGACGAGCCCATATAAGAAAGCCGACTGGACTTCCCAATGACATCCACATTCCCAAAGCTTCCGATAGCCGACACCGATTTCACGGCCACCGCCAGCCTGTACCGCTCCGTGTCAGAAGCATCAGCTGCCATATGCAGCAAATACCGATTCCTAGGATGATAAACGGCGAGCAACAACCGGAAGATCCGTTCTACGTCGCCCCGGCCGCCGGTGATAAAGTAGGCGAACGCCGGAGGATAATGTGGCCCGTGGTGGATCACAGAAGGGAACGGCGCCGGGGAGCTGAAAGGCGAGACTGAGTAGAGCAACAAGAAGAGGAGAGATAGGGACGCGGTGGAGAAGAGGAAGAAAAGCCATCTCCTTTCAGCTCCCATAACCTAAGCCACGATTGAGCGAGCCTAAATTCTGGGCTCAGAAGTTGTTGGAAGAAAAATTGGTTACTGAAATCTAAATGCTTCTGTCAGTGAGCTTCTGGACCGACTAAATAACATAAATTGATCGAAAAGTTTGAGCACAGCCACGGAGAATTTAGATCAAGGAGCCGAAATCTGCAAACGTTCTGTGATTGTTCTGCCGGCAATGTGTAGTGTAGCCAATTTTTCTGGTTCTGTGAATCCGTAGCTTCCGACCGTTAATCCGGATCAAGCAGCAAATTTTGTGTACCTCCAGCAGATCTTTTGACAGGAGATGAAATCTGTTTTGATGGATTCTTGCTTTCTATATCCGATTTGACTTTCGATCCACCAAAGGCAAAATATACAACTTTACTTTGCTTGTGTTGAGTTGTGTGTCCAGATAATTAAGCGCATTGGTAATTAACCCACGCGCTTGCCGATCGCGATACTTCACGAGGACTACGGCAACAGCAACAGGTATGGATGTCAGTTCTTAATTCTTATTCACCAGCAGTTGGATTTCCTTTTCCCTGAAAAAGGATTTTAAGTTGGTTTTAAGATCTAATGAGTTTAATACTCTTCGGGTAATGATGACGATGATATTATTTCTGGTTACCAAAATAAAATCCTTTTTATATTTAACAAGTTTAAACCTTAGTCCCTAATTGAATAGCATTAAAATGCATTTTTCAAAGTACTAAATTTCAAAAAATTTGATAATTTATAGATAAATTTTCAAAAATATTTAAAATAATCCATTCCAAAATACATTTTAATGCCAATTGAGCTGGAAAAGTAATTTGTTTCGCCGTCTTCAATGAGTTGACGTTAATTACAAACTTATGTTTCACGTTCCAAGTTTACATCTTTTTCAGAAAATAACTAAAATACAGGGACTAAAATGACAACAGAAAAAGATAAAACACGCCAAATTGGGACATTTCAATTCTATTCTGAAAACCAAAAACAACACTAATCAAAAAATTGAAAGTTAGATTGGATTGGATTCCAACTGTAAAGACAAGGAGGGTGAACCGAAGGCCAAGGGGGCCCAGTCCTTGTCCAGTGAAATTAAGCGCCTGCAACCACGCTCCAAAAGCGAGCGTGTGGTTGATGATTCGAGTGATTTATTATTCAGAAGAAATCAATGTCGATTTGGTCTAAAATTAGGTTTATACTTTTATTGCGTGAGCGTCTACTACGCCTGCAACATGTCCAATTCCAAGTACAAAGTAGGTTGAATCACCAATTCCACCACCCCGGTCAAAATATATTTGCTCATTCACGCCACCAGGAAATTAGTATAATACGAGGTTTTGGTAACTACACGTTCCTGTTGGACTTAATTTGATAAATTTTATAATAAAATAAATTTATTATAAGTAATTAAAATTTTATTATAAAAAAAAAGTTTTCACCCATAAATTCACATTAATCAACTAAAATTTTACTTTATTTTAATTTTGAGTTGGGTTCTCTTTATATTATATTCTTATCATTAAAATGATTAGTTATGATCAAAATATAATACTGTGAAACAAAAAATTGTGTGTGCTTTGAGTCTATACATATTTTCTTTGTTATTAAAAAAGAATTTACTAAAATTTTTCATCTCCTATTAATTCAAACTCTAATTTTTAATATCAATAAAAAAATTATCTAGAAAATTTTACTTTAAATTTAAGCAATTATTGACCAAATTATTTTAGTAAACTATAGACCTTAAAGTAAATAATTTATGCAGCAAAATTCAATCATCAATAATGAAAAAAATGACCGAAATATAAAACTGTATTTAACTTATGTCAATCAATTAATGGTTTAACTATTAAATTAATAAAAATAAAAATAAAAAAAAAAAATTGACTTAAGCCAAATCAACCAGAACCATAGTCAAAAGTAGGCAAATTATAATGATTAAAGTTTCATTTCAGAAAGCAATAATAAAGAAAGATAATAAAAAAAAGTTTGGACCAAGATAAAAACTGGAAAAATTTTATGTATTAAAGGTTTAATAATTGATTTAATAAAGTCAAAAAATGATTTAACAAAAAAATAAACAAATTATGGTGACTAATGTCTTAGTTTAAAAGATAGGATATAAAAAACAACAAAAATAGTTTGGTGACCAAGACAGCAAATAGAAAAAATCTAGTTCAATATTTATTAAATTTGGGGACCAAAATGGAACACGGACAGAACTTGGGGACTAACTTCAGAAAGAGTGAAAATTCAGGGATTGAAATCGAGTTTTAACCAAAATAAAACATGAAACAGACTAAAAATGGGAAATTGCAACACATGTTCTAAAAAAGGCGAGTGCCTCATGAAAAGGGGATCAAATTGAAAAAAAAAAAGTTAATAGCATCCAAGAAAAGGGAAAAAAAAAAGAGGCACTGTTAATGTACAATGAAATTCACCATAGATTAATAGTACAAACACTGGTCTCTTCTAGAAGTAAGTAAGGTATGTGGAGACCCGTGTAATAATGTAAATCATTGATGGAACAATATAAAAAGATAAGACATACTTTGACATTAAAAAAAATCAAGCATAGATAATTGTAAATACACGGAATAGCTAAATGAAGATGTGTTTACATTAATCATTATAATTTGCCTACTTTTAGCCTGGTTATGATTTTTTTTAATACAACCCTAGTTGTTTTTTGTTTTATAAATATAAAGAGAGAAATAATTGACTTAATAAAGATAAAAAATTGCTTAACTAAAAAATAAATAAATTATGATCACCAATGTCTTACTTTATAAGATAGTACATAAAACAACAAAAAAAAAACTTTAGGGATCAAAAGAGCAAATAGAAGATCTAATTAAATAGTTATAAAATTTAGGGACTAAAATGTAACACAGATGTAACTCATGGACTAAAATGGAAAAATTAGAAAATTAGGGACTAAAACCGTCCTTTTACCGAAATAAATGTGAAACAAACTTAAAATCGTGAAAATTACAACATTGGCCCTCATAAAGATGAATGCCTTGCTAAAAGAGGATCAAATTAATAAAAAAGCAAATCACATCCGAAAAGGCCTACAGGCCCTTTTGGCCCCTAGACTTTATCAACTCAGACTTTGAACCCCCTAAACTATGACTTAATACCCACCACCCCTTAAATTATGTAAAATAGGACATTTTACCCCCTTAATGAATCACATGATGGGACACACACTTGATATCACGTGCTTCATTAAATTAAGTCCAAGAGGTAAAATGTCCCGTTTAACAAAGTTTGAGGGCCGATTAGTACTGAGTCAAAGTTCAAGAGGTTAAAAGTCAGAGTTGATAAAGTCTAGGGGCCAAAAAGTCCTTTTGGCCCATCTGAAAAAGGGCAAAAAAAAAAAAGGACAAAAGCCCCCAAAAAAGATGATGTACTATTCATCTAAAGAAGGAATTTGATTTACTGTTCATCTACAGTAGATGAATAGTGCACCGTCTTTTTTGGAGGTTTTGTTCTTCTTTTTTTTTTTTGCCCTTTTTTAGATGTGATGTACGCTTTTATTAATTTGATCCTCTTTTAGTAAGGTGCTCATCTTTGTGAGGGCCAATGTTGTAAGTTTCCCGATTTTAAGTCTACTTCACATTTATTTCGGTAAAAAGACAGTTTCAGTCTCTAATTTTCTAAGTTTTCCATTTTAGTCCTTGAGTTACATCCATGTTACATTTTGGTTTCTAAATTTTATAACTATTTAATTAAATCTTTTATTTTCTCTTTTGATCCCTAAACTTTTTTTTTAAATTGTTTTATGTACTATATTCTAAAGTAAGACATTGGTGATCATAATTTATTTATTTTTTAGTTAAACCATTTTTTATCTTTATTAAGTCAATTATTTCTCTCTTTGTATTTATAAAACAAAAAAAAACTAGGGTTGTATTTAAAAAAATCATAACGAGGCTAAAAGTAGGCAAATTATAATGATTAATGTAAACACATCTTCATTTAGCTATTCTGTGTATTTACAATTATCTATACTTGAATTTTTTTTAATGTCAAAGTATGTCTTATCTTTTTATATTGTTCCATCAATGACTTGCATTATTACACCGGTCTCCATATACATTGCTTACTTCTAGAAGATACCAGTGTTTATACTATTAATCTATGATGAATTTCATTGTACATTAACAGTGCTTTTTTTTTTCCCTTTTCTTGGATGCTATTAACTTTTTTTTTCAATTTGATCCCCTTTTCATGAGGCACTTTGCCTTTTTTAGAACATGTGTTGCAATTTCCCATTTTTAGTCTATTTCATGTTTTATTTTGGTTAAAACTCGATTTCAATCCCTGAATTTTCATGTTTTCTGAAGTTAGTCCCCAAGTTCTATCCGTGTTCCATTTTGGTTCCCAAATTTAATAAATATTGAACTAGATTTTTTTCTATTTGCTGTTTTGGTCACCAAACTATTTTTGTTGTTTTTTATATCCTATCTTTTAAACTAAGACATTAGTCACCATAATTTGTTTATTTTTTCATTAAATCATTTTTTGACTTTATTAAATTAATTATTAAACCTTTAATATATAAAATTTTTCCAATTTTTATCTTGGTCCAAACTTTTTTTTATTTTCTTTCTTTATTATTGCTTTCTGAAATGAAACTTGAATCATTATAATTTGCCTACTTTCGACTATGGTTCTAGTTGATTTGGCTTAAGTCAATTTTTTTTTATTTTTCTTTTTATTAATTTAATAGTTAAACCATTAATTGATTGACATAACTTAAATCTATTTTTATATTTCAGTCATTTTTTCATTATTGATAATTGAATTTTGCTGCATAAATTATTTACTTTAAGGTCTATAGTTTACTAAAATAATTTGGTCAATAATTGCTTAAATTTAAAGTAAAATTTTCTAGATAATTTTTTTATTGATATTAAAAATTAGAGTTTGAATTAATAGGAGATGAAAAAATTTATTAAATTCTTTTTTAATAACAAAGAAAATAAGTATAGACTCAAAACATACATAATTTTTTGTTTCACAGTATTATATTTTAATCATAACTAATTATTTTAATGATAAGAATATAATATAAAAAGAACCCAACTCAAAATTAAAATAAAACAAAATTTGAGTTAATTAATATAAATTTATGAGTGAAAATTTTTTAATTACTTATAATAAAAATTTATTTTATTACAGAATTTATCAAATTAAGTTTCCGCAACAACGTGCAAATTATCAAAAGCCTGTGGCTACTGAAGAAATAAAGGAGAATTTCCCGAAAACTTTCTTGCGAGTCAAGGAAACAAATACTCCTACTTACAAATGCCACCGGGCCAAGGGTGATGGTGTGATCGATTTCCCTCTTTTTGGGAATGTTCAAGTTTATTCCTTTTAGAATTAAATGCATGTATCTTCGGATCCACAGCCTTCATACATCCTGGGATTAAGGTCTTTATAGTGAGTATTTTGCTATTGGTGGTGAAGGGACCTTCAATTCAATGAATTGCTGGACAACTAAACTAAAAAAAGAAGTTACTCTACTTAATATTAACTTACAAGATTAGAATACAATGGCAATTCTGATCTACCATGATCCCAATTCCAGCTGGTAATTTCCCAGTAAAATTTGGCCAGGTCAAGAGGATGAAATGGGAAAACTTGTCTTTTACCGTTATGCCCTGTTACTTCTTTCCCATCGTCATTGACCAAAATCTCTTCAGTGCTTTATCAGAAGAAGAGAAATTGATCGCTTCAATGCAACCAAATCAATCAGTTACTTTTCACTGAAAAGGAAATGCGAAAATTACTTTCAGATCAACCAACAGACAGAGAGTCTTATGAATCCTTATAATGACGTAACAAAATTTGGGGTCTTATGCTGCCGACCAAGGGAGGTGAAATAAAATTGCCTCCTCAAAAACTGGATGGCTTATTACAATTTGGGCAAATTACCATTCTTGTACTGAAAAAGGAAAACCGTACCGTCATTCTAGTTCTTGGTCCATGGTATGAGATTTCGACAAAATTTCTAGATGGATGTCACTGAATCTTCATCACTTCCTTCACTGTCGCTGCTGCTGCTGCTGCCACTTCCGCTTCCACTGCTCCCACTTCCACTGCTACTGCTAGAACTAGAACTCTGTTCATTTCTCTCCCGCGCATTCACCTGAGCTCTGAGGGCTTCTGCTGCATTCGGTCCTTTCTCTGCTTCATCCCCGCTGTTGTCTACATCAGCAATCTCATCATCACTTTCATTTTGTTGTTGCATGGTGTTGTCAATATCAACATCCATTTTCTGTTCAGCCGTCTTCTCATCATGACCAGGTGTACTCTCCCCGAAAATATCACCAATATCTATATCCTGATGGTCCTCCGCTTCATTTTCTTTAAGGCATGGTGAGGTTGCAAGAACATTTGGCAGTTCAGGCTGATGAGCAGTGACTCCCCTACCAGCTCCTTTTGCACCTGTAATGTTTAAACCGACACATAGTGAACACCTACCTCACAAAAACAGGAAACATTAATTGGAACTTACAGGACTTTGTTGCCAGTGACATTTGAGACGGCAAGTAGAGAAGATTGATAAATAAACCATCATAGTTTAATCGAACAATTATTCGAGAGCAGTAGTTTAGAACTTGGAAAAGAATTGAGAATGGAGTATGGAAACAAATGACAATGTATGGAAAGAAAAAGGCTTTAAAAGACAATCACCGTCTGCCATCTGGGAAATGAATACTACATCCAGGAGTCTAAGACATGGGGGCCCAGTGAAACCAACAGCACTATAACAGCTTTTCCCGAGTTAGAACAGGTAGAAATGCAGTTCCAATTGTCATGTAATCGATCATTTAAGGAATTAATATTTGCAGAGTCAGCCTAACAGATTATTCAAGAAGGTAAATGAAAACAATTAATCAATCAACCAATTAAGCCTCGTCCCGAACTAGTTGGGGTCAGCTACATGAACCCGTAGCAAGCTCCTCTGATAGTGCTAGCAAGGCAAGATCTTTTTGTAGTCAACAATGCCAAGTTCAGGTCTCCCCTTACCTTTGTTACCGCCAACTACATCTATCCTATCACTCTTACACTGGCTCATCTATTGGTCTCCTTTGAATGCCAAAAAAACCATCTAGGCGACACTCCCTGATTTTATCCTCAATTGGGGCTACATTTACCATACTTCTAATACCTTCACTTCTAATTCAATCCCTTAACATATGCCCACTCATCCATCGTCTACAAACATGGAACTTGTGCATGTTAGGTAAGCAATGACATAAAGAAAAGTAAAACGATAAGGATCACCCAGACCAAGGACTCTGAACAACAATAAATAAATAAATAAAAAGTAATGGGACTCTTCTTAAATTGGTCCAATCACGAATCCAACTAAACACAATTGATCAGATCAGCAAGAGGGAGGGGGCAAATAGAGGTGAACAAGTATAGGGAAATGCTAACAGTGTCCTGAACACAATGCACAGCAGTTCAGCTCTATACTTGAGAGAAATTTATGGAGCAATACAAACAGCTTAAATGCTTACAAACTATCTTCAAGCACGGGGAACTTGGATCATATGTATAGGTGAATGTGATGATGAATAAGAAAAAGAACATGCAACAAAGGTTAACTGATCATCCTATTGTCTGCTGCAAATGGAAAACCCAAAAAGTCTCCAACTCCATCCTAGAACCTCATCATTAAGATCAGCACTAATTATGCCACAGCCACTTTCTACGAAGCCAAACAGCACCAACTCACATCCAATTTTACCTAAGACCAAACACAGGAAGATTTACTGTTGATGAGAATGGTACACCAACCTGGATTCTCTGGCTCACCAATATCAATCCTTTCCACTTCAACCTGTGGACAGGAAATAAAGAATGCTTTAGATCTAGTGCATGCCAGTAGAGTAGCATTTTAAGAGCCAAGCCAAAGCAGAGAATCTAAATAAAAACGACTCTGAGTTGAGACTTGGAGAAAGATCTATTACACCAAGGATCTTGACACATGTGATAATTAACAGAACATATCGTGATGTCCTACGAGTTGCTTGCTCATCATAGTCAACTCACACATCGAAAACACCAGGAATTCAATCAACTACTCACTGGAACAGGGGCAACTAAGGTTCGAGCCCTGGGCATTGGCTTAGCCACTTTAGGACCCGGTGGCGACAAACTCGGATCAGCCATGGCGGCGGCAGACTCCCCAGGGTCCCTCCGGAGCCTCAGTTGCTTGACGGCGCGGTGCAGCCGCTCCAAGCGAAACGTGCGACCGTCGAAGAACAGGACGGCGTCGTTCTCCTTGTAATCCTCGCTGCTGCCATCGAACGTCACCTTGGGCTTCCCCAATTGATTGTTCTGAAACTCAACCGTGACCCTGTTCTCCGTCGTCTTTTGCAGCGATCCAGGCTTCGTCTTATCGATCGAAGCCGGCTTGAACTCATCTAATAAGTAACAGCAATCCAAAAACAAGAAAATAAATCCAATCAACAATTCGGAAGAATCAACCCGAATCATTTACATGTAGCGAGTTCTATGGATAGTTACATCGTAAAGTGCAGAACTTGCTGGAGGAATCGGAAGTGAAGGAGGGGCCAAGTGTGAGGTCGAACCAGCGGCCGGATTGAGGGGCAGAGCTGGGCTCTTCTCTGGAGTTGTTGGCCATGAGGGAATCGGGATGGGAAGGACCCGATCAGCGTATGGCCGCCGGGAGGGTGGAGGGGGGCCCACGGGAGGATGACATGGCGCTATCGTGTCTGCGAAGGTTCTGGTTATGAGTGTCACTCAGGCCATCGTAAAGTTTCTCTTTTTTAGGGTTTGCGATGGTAAGAAGTTGGAGGAGAGAGACGGAGTGTGCCTCTAATGGCAATGGAAAGATAAGGATGGCCGATGGCGGAGTTTTTTAACTGGTCTGGCGTGGTACAAATTTTATCGGTTCCACTGGAATTGAAGGTGTCATTTCGTTGGCAAGGTGGGGTAAAAGAATTCGTGAATTTTATGTTTTTTTTTTTTTTTGTAAACATAAGTATAGTTTATTAATTATTTTCATGGAATGGGCTAAAAATTTTCACAGCATTCATTAACGTTGACTTAAAAATATACTTATTGTGCTTAATTAATATATTATTTATATTATGTGTTATTAAATATATTATAGAATATCTAAATTTCTTTCTTATAGTGAGAATTAATTTTTAAAATAAAATAAGATTAGCTAATATTTATACTGAAAGATCATACTTCTCTATTTGAACTAATTAAAAAAATTAATAAGATGTTAAAAAAAATAAATATTAATATTAATCACAATCATAAACTTGGTTTATAAACATGGAAATATTTTATAGATTTATATATTATTAGTAAATTTATAAATATAGAAATTATTCATAAATATAAGATTTATTAGAAATATATTGTATAATTAGTTAAAAATGAATTGCAGGTGGCATAAGATGAACATTGTGGTTAATTTGCATGATTTGTAAATCTTATTGGATGATCATGACATTTGTCATACTGGCATAATAGACAACTTGACCGAGGTAATTATCTGAGGGGTAAAATGTATATTTTCTAAAATAGATAGGGCAAGTGTATGTTAGATCTAACTTCAGGGAGTTTTAGAAGTTAGAACTCATTTAGAAGAAGGAGATGGAGCGATTTTGCCATCATTTTTTTTAATAAAAAATTGTCACTAATGTTACTTTTTGGAGCAATTTTACCATTGAAGTAATAAAAAAAACAATGATATAGCCATTAAACTTCTAACGGTTATCTAATGATAAAAATATTTTATCCAAAATGAGAATATTGTATGTTATCACTATCATTGTTATATTCGTCTTCATCAATCTCATATTGGGAATCTTCCTGCCCATGACCTGAACAAGTAGTGCCTACCCCCATCAACTTTACTGATTGATTCTCAACCCCATAAATCTCACTAAACTAGAAAACCCAAATCTAATATCAATGGTTAGAATGAAATGGTGAAATAGATGGTAAAAATGATAGATTGAAGAACTTGGGCTCTAAGGTTTTAAGTAGAGAAAACTTGAAATTTAAACTTACATTTTCTTCATTTTCATGCTTACTACATAAGTAATTTTAATAGTCAGTGACAAAATTACTCCCAACAGGTAATCTTAGTTGCAATTTTAAATAAAAAACACATTAATGGAAAATTTGCTCCATGAACCTAGCATTAGTGACATTTTTGCCCCTTCTCCCAAGCTTGTAAATAGTAGGACGTTTTTTTACTTTTCTTCAAAAAAAAAATCACTTGTTTTTTTCTATTTTGCCTATTTCTTATTATTATTATTTTATTAATTTATGATAGTTTTGTACAGTACCAGACTAATTCTTGAATTGGTTTTCAGTACAAGTCAGATTGGGCGGCAAAGCGTTGCTAGACGCAACCCGGATTGAATCAGACATGTCCCCCACTTGTTTGGGCCCGTCCTGGTGTTGGGTTCGGTGAACCTTCACATTGGCAGCACACAAGCCCAGTTCCCTGTCACAAAGTACTACTTGTTGGCTGCGATCTTCTCTTGAATTGTTCCGCTTCTATGATCTTCATTGGCACCCACCAGAACTTCTAGAGAAATAAAAAGAGGAGAGCAAAAACCCACCAGAAAGAGTTTCTGCCTTGTTAGAACTAGTAGCACTTCTGAGCCGAACCATCACAAAAAGACTTGAGTGGAGTGTCTTGGGGCCCTATCGGCATCGCACACCACATGTTTGACAGAATTACACGGTGACCTTCTTCACAACTCATGTCTCATTTGCTGTAATAACTTCAAAGATCCACCTTCTAGTTGATCGAACTCCGCCGTCTTTAATCGAATGGGAACTTTCCCAACAAAGATTTGGAGAATGTCTTGTCCACGCCCTTCTCCGTTTCAACCCTTCCGTTTACTGTCCTCCGCACCTTCTGCTGAAGCAGCCATTAAAGCTGCTGTTGAAGCTAAAACATATCATCAGATCCCCCAACTTCTCACTTCCATGAAGGACGGTTGCCGAGACCCAAATCCCTTCTCGTTTATGGATACCTTTCCTGAGGGCAGGAGAACGCAACTCGTCGATGAAATGTTGCAATCTTTTATTCCTATCAGGCCTCGCTCTTGCCTACAGACCACGTACGAACTTCTCCTTTCCTACACCCTACAGAGCTCCAATCCCATCCCTTTAGCTCTTGCAGTCCTGCAGCGCACTCTTCGCTCCGGTTGTATTCCCACTCCTCAAACAAAGTTGCTCCTCTCTTCTGCGTGGCTTGACTTTCGATTCCAACCTCAACCTATTTCGCCTGCACTGTTGGAGATGAAAAACATTGGATATTCTCCCGACTCTGCCACTTGCAATTACTTGTTGTCCTCGTTATGTGCAGTTGATCAGCTTGAGGAGGCAGTTGAATTCTTGAAACATATGAGTGGGGCAGGTTGCATTCCTGATTCGGGGAGTTTCGGTGCTGTCATTACTGCGTTGTGCAAGGTAAAAAGAAGTGGTGATGCAGTGGCATTGCTGAAGCAGATGGTGGTGAAATTTGGATTGATGCCGGAGCAAGGGATAGTAATGAAAGTAGTGGCAACATTGAGATTTAGAGGAGAGGTTTGGGAGGCTGTTGAGATGATTGAGTTCTTGGAGCAGGAAGGTTTCCTTGTTGGGTTTGAGAGCTATCAGTTTGTGGTTGAAGGATGTGTTGAGCGCCACAAGTATGTTCTGGCAGGAAAAGTTGCGATGGCAATGACAGACAGGGGGTATGTACCTTGTATTAGAATTAGGCAGAAATTGATGGATGGTTTGGTGGGCATCGGTGAGTGGCAACTTGCTTGTGCTACAAGACACAAGTTTGCCCAACTTGGGACATAGATGGTCTAGTTTCACTCGTGTTTGAGTCTTTGGACTACATAAGACAACACAATTAGACTAGGAGGTTTTCAGATATGCTACGAATCAATATAATTCTCTCTAGGTTCTTCATCAAGATGTATTTCTAAAGAAGGCCATTCTGGAAATTTTGATGGTACGCTTCCTTTGACTTGCATTAACTGCTAAAAACTTGTGATGCATGAATACTGAAATTCTTGGTTTTCATGGAACGTTGTAATTGTGTTTGGCCCTTCAATCATGCTTGGCACTGCCCCCACTCCAGTTCCCTTTGAGTTTTTTTCTTTGAGCACAGCAAATACATGTCCAGGCAAAGAACCAGATTCACTGCATTAACTTTGGACTTCAGGGACAAACGGCACTTCCTCTTTGAACCGGGTGAACCATATCAACAGCTTGATTTTGCTTTTGACCAAATAGCTGTTTTATCTTAAGAGTGTGGCTGTGGTTCAAACTGGAATCACCTTCCCGAATCATCATCTCCAAACACTTTAATCTAAACTACGTTAGGCTAGATGAGATCCACGTTATATTGTCTTTGGTTCGCAAATTTAGGATCACAATTGAGTTTGATCACATGTATTAAACAAAATGCTAGTAAAATATAGAAACAATAATCTGTCGAGTCAATCATAAACCCGTGATCAAACCCACGAAATAGAACATAACTACAGCCACTGAGGTTGGAACACTTAGCAAAACAAGAGCCATCGTCCCGAGAGCCAGTCCTGGCCTTGTATCCAGTAGCTTGGATTGTAAGAATCCAACTATTTCCAGAACATCCGAATTATAGTTTGCATAATATCGCCTTTCCCAACCCATCCAATGTAACGGTGGCTCATCCTTCTTCTCTAGCATCTTCATCTCACGAATCCGCATCCTCAGGACGATCATACTTTCATCTACTAGTTTTCCGTTATAATCATGATTGCTAAATGTATCCGTTTCTGATGCTGAGATTTTGCTCCTACATAATTTCCTGGCTCCACTCGGGACCTTCCACAATTGGCCAGAAAATGTTGGTGGTGATGACAGACGCAAGGAACTGGAAAGAGATGGCTGCATATTGCTCTGGTGGCGTTGGGGAGGGAACGCTGAGCTTAAATTGATGGACAATGAAAGTTTGCAAATATTTGAGGCTCGGCATCGGGCAAAATATATAATAAGAGTTTGCGGACCGCGTGGGTTATTAACAGCTGATCAGTTTCTTCTTCCTGGAAAATCTTTGTCCCAAGCAAGACGGCGACATGCCTTACAAGTTTCAAAAAGGATCATTCGTGGGTCCCTTAAGTCTTAAGATATAGGAGTAACTTATCGAATTGTGCTCCACCTATACTATAATGAGTAAATTACGTAAATGGTCCCTGGCCTTTAGTTATTGTTTCCTTTTAGTCACTAATCTATTTATTTATTTTTTTTGGTCCTAAACCTATTAAAATTGTTTCATTTTGGTTATTCACTTGATGAAATTCATTAACTCAGAATTATTGTCTAACAGAAACTTTTGAAATTCTAATTTTAATATTTTGTAATTGTCTTCCAATAAATTTAAACAGTTTATTATTTTTTGACAGTAAATAGATAATTTAAATTAATAGTTTTTTTCTTTCTGAATGAAATGGGTTCAATTTACAGAGAGAAAAAAAAAGGTTATTTAAAATTTTTATTAACTATAAAAAAATTATTATATAAATTAAACTTATTGTAATATAGTTATCGGATAGTTTAAATTATAATACAAAAATTTGTTATCAGACAAATACTTTGAGTTAACAAATTTTATCAAATTGGGACCAAAATGAAACATTTTCAATAGGTTTAGAACTAAAATGAAACGTTTTAATGGGTTTAGGACCAAAACAAAACATTCAATGAGTTAGGGACTAAAAGGAAATAATGACTAAAGGTTACGGACCACTAATGAATTTACTCATACTATAATACTTACTATACTATAGACATAAATTTTATTAGACATATTAACCTATCTCTACTTTCTATATATATATAACACATAACCCAGTAAAAAAATTAAATAATTTGTTATTAGACTAGAACTCACTCTCATCCATTGAGACCCTACCTAGTTATTGTGCCGCTTTTGCTACCACTGTCATCACCACCTCCTCCAACAAACTCTCTACCTTCAGATCTTTTTGTCATAATCTGTCTCAAGGTCTCAAAGCCGCTTGCCTCTAGTTCTCATCGTCGCTCGCTGCCCATAGCCTCCGGATCTCATACCATCTCTTACCTCCGGATCTTGGCATTGTCCCTTGCCGGATCGTGCTACTCGTTGCCTTTGGGTCGCGTTGTTCGTTGTTTCCGAATGGCATCAGTCATCACCGCCTAAAGCCGATGCTAGACCTGTCCTCCCTTGTCTCCCTTGTCTCCCCTATTGGACTGTTCATAGAAATAATCTGCAGAACTATAAAAAAACAAATATGAAAAAATAATTGACACGGTGCACAAAAGTGTTTATGAAAAAGAAAAAAAGTAAATGTGTCTAATAAAGTATGTGGAAGTGTCTGTAATGTAATATAAAAATAATTTATTATTATGAGAAATTAAAAATGTTTGAAGCAATAAGAAAAATATTTGATTGAATATTGAAAAATATCTAAAGAAATATGTACAAGTGTCTAAGTCAACATATGAACAATTTATTATTTTTAGAAAAAAAAATTATTCAAGCAAAAATATAAAAGTATCTGAAATAATATATAAATAAATAAAGGTATATGATTTAATGAATAAATAAATATCTAAATAAATATTTAAAAATGACTAAACTGAAATACAAAAGTGTCTTAACAATAAATAATAAATAAAATTTATTTCTTTTGGGAAAACAAATCCCAGGAAGTGGCATTTCAAGACTAAGGAGCTTCTGTGGCATTTCAAGAAGTGGCTCCAGCTAGGGATGGAGGTCAACTTGAGCCGGAGCCTAATTGAAATGTATTTATTATGGTTTTAACTCTTGTACTGTATTGATCAGTATTATTTTATATTGTCCATACCGGTCAAAAAATAGTACAAGATGAGGAAATGTATTTTTTTTATTATTAGTTGCGGGTGTACTTGTACAAAAAAATTACTTGTATATTACCTGTAAGCCATAAGACAATTGGCTAAACAGTTGGCTAAAAGTACGAAGAAGCCAATTCATTTGTCTAAAGTCAACTGACTTTTTTTAACTTTTTCATCTTTTTTACGTGAAACCAATTTCATTTGAAAGTCAATGTTATATAGATGCAATAATCAATTTGACAGTAAATTTTTAGGATGTTGTTAAATTTTTATGATTTTTTCTTTTTTAAGACTTGAAGCTAGAAAAATTCATAAAAATTTAGTAAGATTATAAAAATTATATTTATGAATTCTTACTATTGGCTTATTTTTTTATAAAAATTCATAAAAACTAGTAAAATTATAAAAATTCTTTTATTAGTATGTGCTTATTTTTTTAAAGAGACTATTTAGTATGTGCTTATTTTTTTTAAAGAGACTATTTTTTGTTCTCCTCTCACTAGTCTTTTGTTTTTTAATTAGTAGCTCTTTGTTCTTTTATTAGTAGATATTTATTCTTTTGTCAATTTATTTTCGTTTCTTTAGATGAACTTGATATTTGTTCTTTTATTTATAAGTCTTTTTTCTTTTATTAGTATGAATTTAGTTTAAAAAAAGAATTAAAAATACCAAAAAAATGAATATTGAAAAACAAAAAAAAACTAGAGAAAAGGCCTCTAGGAATCGAACCTAGATACCCTCCATCCACCCAACACGCGCTAACCATGTTGCTTAATCCACTAATTTATCCTTTTTTTGTTGAAATTTTATAAGAAGTATAATACGGAGGGGTCAAAATGTAAATTTTAAAACTTTTCAGGAATGGCGCACATAATAGCCAAGTGTATGTAACTCTTACTCTTAATTGAATGCTTGTATAACAAAATCTTTTTTATATTTAAAAGAATTTTATATTTTTATTTCTTCTATGCCCCTTAAAGTTATATTTTTTATTTTATAAATATATATGTCTGTTTAAAAAATCTAGATACATATCATATGCACTTTAAACCCATATACTTTCAGTGACTACTATGTTTTATATGTTCATATGTGTGTGTGTGTGTGTGTGTGTGTAATATAACTTGTACATCCGAAACATGATGATACGATATTGATACTATACTGTACATTTTAAAAAATGGTATGACATTCGGTATGAGATTTAAAATCTTAGTATTTATCTGAGGTCATAAGGTCACTGAAGCATGAGGTACTGAGTCAAGCCCAACAATAGGATGAAAACCCTCACGACAACCTGCTCTCTGGATTCACGAAGAAGAAAAAATTGTACGTCGAAGAATTCCTCTGCCATGTCAAGATGAGCTTTATCCTCACCGGATGCGACATCTCCCCCGTAGCTCTCACTTGGTTCTTCTGGCTAATGACAAAACATCCAACTATTGAGGATAAAGTCCTTCGCAAGATCAACATTGTCTAGATAGACACACATTGCAAAGACTCTTCATCAAAGACGTTAAGGCTTTACTCGTCATTCCTGAATATTCAAAGCACATTATCACTGATGACAATTTTCCTGATGGGACACTTGTTCCTGCGAGGTTATGAGGTTCTGAGAGAAAGAGAAGGAATTGATAACGGGAGCATAAGACTTACAAGAGCTCATCAGGAAATAAGACATGAGGGTATGGTGGAAATTACTTGGGTTAGTAAGAGTAAAATCGAAAAATCATCTACTATATCTAATTAGACATATGTTCACAATAGCCATCCATATACAATAAATGATAATATAAAAATAAATTTTACAAACTTATGTTTGAAACAATTATTTGATAATTTAAAATTATAAGTTGGTTTTGTACATAATTTGACTCTAATGATAGTTCACTATATCTTCTATTTGTAGATTTCTAAATGAGTCTTAAAATTTTACAATAGTGTAAATAATCAGTCATAAAACTGTGCATGTTTCTAATGTCAACTTTTTTAAAATTCTAATTTTAAACTGTTTTGTAATTATTTATAAAAAAATATATGACAAATTTTAGGATTAAAACTATCAATCCCCATGTAAGTTGCAATATTACAAGATCCACTGAAAAAATAATAGCATGATTGAAAACCATTACCAAAGATTATTTAAAATTATAGTATAACACAACAATGATGCAAGTAAAACCAAAAGTTGTAAAAATTGTGTTGTGTTTGATAATGAAAATATCAAATTATGATAATGAACACTTTGAAATAACAAATTTGACCATGGCTCTTGTTAAATGATGTGTTGACTTTTTATATGAACTTTAACCTTGAACTTTGGACTTAATTCATAATTATTTTGCTAGTTTCTTTTTCCTATTGTTCATTTTGAATGTTTTAGAAGCTATTGGAGGCATGGGAAATGAATGAAAACAATTGGAGCAAAAACAAAAAAAAATTTGATGATAAAGAAAACAAAAAAGAATGGGTAACTTGTACACTACTTTTTGACCTTTCCATGGAAGATTAACACTTTAGTAAAGGCATAAAAATTGTAGCTTTTCCTCTTAGCTTTATGTAAATTCTTAAATTGCCTCAATTAGACAACCATAGCAAAAGTTATAGCCAAAGTGTTGAAAGATTTAAAAGCTATTAAAGTAATGGCACCTCAATGCCACAATGCATTCATCTTTGTCCATTTTTTGGAATTTAGTGATGTGGCGTTGCTCCTAGCATTGCAGCACCCCTGGGGCCAAGAAAAGTGGTCCCTTACACCTAATTTTGAACTCTAACTTGTAATTGGTAGAGGGTTTTTACTTTGTTTCATGATAATAACCAAAAAAACTTATCTCTAGCAGATAAAAGGGGCTAGGGAGAAAATAGAAGTTGGAGACCCTCATTTTTAGATCTAGGTTTTCATATATTTCCTTTTGGAGCCACCGTGGTAGAAGTGTAAGAAAAGTTTAAAATTTAGGGCTTAGAGCATTTAGAGAGCTAGGAGACTAGGGCTTCAAAGAAGTTTCTTGGTTTCTTCTTTCCTTTTTATTTCTATTTGGTTATGGATATCTTGGATGTTATTTTTATGGATGTTTTTAGTGTGAACATAGAGTAGTCTCTAATTATCTCCCTAAGATTCACTCTTGACTTTTGTTTCCTAATGTTAATTTAAGGTATTTCATGGTAATTATCTCTTATGTTGCTTCTTATCTTAAGCTTGATTCTTGTATGTTATTGGTCATTTTATACTTGTAGCTAAATCTCTACTTTGTCAAGAAAGAAAGAGAAAGAAAGAGAAAGAAAAAGTCTGTGGATGTGAAACTAAAGAAAAACAGAATGGGCTTGAGAGTTAGAGATAATCACTTCTCCCATTAAGTGTGTAAAAGGGTTAGAATTTAAACCACCTTAGTTTAATTAGCGAGATTAAGGAAACTCATTGGTGGACTTTTAGTGAGTAAGGTTTCATACTGAAAAAAGGGAACTTTGAGGCTAGAATCCCTTCATCTTATAGAAGGCAATAACCGTTGTACTTTAAGTTAACTTAGGTGGCAAGGTCAAGTAGTGCCATCCTAGGGGGATAGCTTTACTTATAAGTCAATCCAATTTTGGTTAGTTTAGTTAACTTAGTTAGTTGTAGATTACATCTCTCACTTTTATTACATTTTAATTCTTGTTTACATTTCACTTAGTCAACTTAATTCTCTCCAAATTTTTATTGTTTGTTATTAGCTTAATTTTCGTTAACAGGGTATCTAGGACTTGAAATTCAATTGGAATCATAATTTTCTCTTGGCATGACACTTGTACTCACCACTTACACACAACAACACTATACACTTGCGGGTGAATAGGGGTTTACAAATTTAAAACTCTTGTTTCACAACATTGGACTAAAAATAGCATAATTCTTAGACAAAAAACTATTACTATTCATTTGAGATCTAAAAGCAGCAAAACAAAAAGGCTTAAATGTGGAACAATATCCCAAACTATGAACGAGCACAACTCAGGACTCGTACTTCTGAGTTTGGGGTTGGAGCGGTTCAATCCAAAAGGTGAATTGATTGATCAGGTGAAGTCACGAGTTTGGACACTGTTTGCCACCATTTGAGTACCTTCACGAGCAAGGACATGGCCGAGTCTATCAGCTTGGTAAGACAGTGGCAAATGGAATCCGAATGCATGACTTCACCTGACTAACTAACTCATTTTGCGAATTGAACTGTCCCAAATTTAGATGTATAAGTACTAAGTTGTGTTAGTTCATAATTTTAGCCCTTAAGTGATCAAGTGGGCAAAGTATTCACATTTAAGCCTAACAAAATCAGCAAGCAGGCCCGCAACCTTGCACTGAACCGGCCTTCAATCATATTATTATTCATCAACTGAAACAAAATGGTTGATATTTAAAATACAGTGTAATATACACACGCGCACATAGTCGCCGCAACTATTTGCCATTCAATAATGATTCCTTAATATGGCCTTAGACTTTTTTTTTATTAATCAGAATTAGAAAAGAGAAAGGGAGAACAGTAATATGTCTGTCATATAACATAGTCCCCAAAAGAGTAGACTAAATCAAGCCAAGATCCTCTATAGTCGAAAAGGATTTGCTATTGCCATTGACTTGTCTGACTAACTTGAAATCTAATCTGACTTTTAGAAGAATTAGAAAAATCAGTATTTTCGAGTGAAACATTTGTCAAAATAGCTTGATTCCTCTTGACAAATAATCTATTTTCCTCTAAACATGCTCTCTTGTTGCTCATAATCTTGTTGCTTAGACTTTTAAATTATGTTAACACGAAAAAGCAGGGGAATTCCCTTTTGATTATGTATACCAAAAATAAAAAAAACAGGAAAAATAAAAAACAAAAAGGAGGAGGTGAAGTGGGGGGGCAAAAGAACAGGGCTTTCTCTCTCTTTTTGTTTTTTTTTTAATGCAAGCACCGGCTTGGGATTAATGTTTTTTATTCTTTCCTCCTCAATTTGCATGTTGAGCGAATGCAATTCGCTTCGTCAAAGCAGCTCCTGGGTTTTAAGGTCTGTTTTAATCAATTAATAAATAAAAATAAAGGGCATGGGCCATTTCTTGTTAGTTATAAGAGGTGAAAATATATATATAATAATGAAAAATAACAGGATAATGACTCAGCCTTCCTTAGTGTTCACTGAAAAATAACAGGATAATGACTCAGCCTTACTTAGTGTTCACTCCTAAATATCCTTTTAAAAAAAACCCTTAAAAGTCACACACAGCTCTCTGATATAAATTTATTTGAAATAGTTGTAATTTAAATCACACAAGGTCTCAAAAAGCAGGTGTATGTACGGGAGCAAGAAAGTGTCATTTTTTAAAATTTTAAGTAAAAAATATTGTAAAAATAAAAGCAAGAACAACAGTTGAGAGAGAATGGAGATAGCATTTCAAAATTTAAACAAATTATCTAATTTAGGTAGTAACCACAAAAGAGAGCAATGTTTAGTTTGATTTGTTAAAAAATCATGGTTAGGCACCAAAGAGTTACAAGAAGGGCCGAAACATAACATGTCGGCCCAAACAATATAGCTCAGATTTAGCTAGACCAGTTAGCAAAAGAAAATCTAGGATTATTCCCTCCCTCCTATGAATGCTGTTCTATTTGATTCAGTGTGATGATTAAGAAAGAGAAAGGGTTGTGTGTATTAATTTTTTATATGTAAATTAAAAAATTAAAAAATGTGGATATTAAAATGATAGTTTAAATTGTGATATGGTAAAGTGATTTATTTAATATAAAAATATTATAAAAATATGGGACTATTAAACTTAAAGTCTACCAAGCCACTAAGCCGAGCCAAACATTTTTTAGTCGAGCTTTGAGCTTCATTTTCCAAGCTTGTCAAGTTTGAACTCGAGGCCGAACCATGCTTCAAGCATGAGATATTCTACCTCTGTTTGGCTCATTTTCAGCTCTAACCAAACACAATTAAAAGAATATTATTGCATGGATATGATGCAAAAACAAACTGTGCGTATGTATGTGCATACACAATTAAAAATCTATAAGTTTTGAAGGTTGAGTTCAACCCGACTGAAAATAATGCTTTACAATTTCATTTTTTGGATGGCCGTGTCATGACTGTTGTGATAAAAAAAAAACAAAATGTCCATGCTCTTATTCTTTTTACTCTGCAAACGTGTATGTTTGGATGTAGGACATACATTTCCCTGTTAGACTTGTACATGCCTGAACCGTTAATCGTATTCGAGGACCACTTCCCAACAAGTCCCATAACGTGACTGTTGCGTTAAAAAAGGAAGCAACCGATGGAAGTATATTATTAGGAGAAAATAAAAAGAGAGAGAAAGAGAACGAAAAGCATTACCTTCCGGCCGACCCATTTGTCCTCTTCCTATCCTTCCGATCCCATCTTTTCGCAGGCGCAGCCCTCCCCCAAATCCAACCTGCCGAGACGTAGGTCGCTATCAGATGCTGACACGTGTCGCCGTCATCATACAATTAATCTGGAGAAGAAACGAAATTCCAAAACGCGCAAAAAGTGGAGCTGTCGGTTACAAAACACGGTTTTAGCCACTTCCCTTCGCGGACAAGACATCCCCCCCACCACATGCTCCACCCACAGTCCCTTCCCACAAATCCGACTATAAATATATATATAGATATCCTTGGCGGTGGTCACCAAGTTGATCCAAACCGTTTTAAGAAAGCAGGAAAAGAAGAAGAAGAAGAAGAAGAAGACAACTATCTTTCAAGTTACTCCATAATGGAATCGACATTGATGGGTTGTTCGTCATCCTCGAGTCTCAAGTTCTGTGGATTTCGTCCTGTTCTGGTGGGCCAAGTGGAGAGGCGGCCGCTGCTGACCCGTGCCGGCAGGCGAGACCAGGACTGCACCGGGGGACGGATGGTGGACGACAACATGATTGTGCTGAGGAAGAGGATCCACGAGATGAAGATGATCGAGAGGAACTACGAGCCGCCCGCCGAGTGGATGGAGTGGGAGAAGCGGTGCTACACCAGCTACGATTCCATCATCTGTGACTTCCTCGCGGTGGTGCAGTCGCAGCTCATGAACACTCGCCCCAGTCTTGCCCTCGGGATCGCTGCCTTCATCGCTTTCAGCGTCCCCGTCTCCACCACCGTCCTCTTCTCCAACTTGATGCAGATGGCTCTCCGGCTTGTGGAACTCGGTGGAATTCATTTCTCATCATATCCAAATTAATCAATACTCCATTACCCACACCTCCAGTTTGTTCACTTAATTAGTAATTTGCGTAATTTATTTGTAAATAGAATTAAAACTTAGAACTCTCCTTCCTACCACATTTTTGTAGCATCCTTTTTTTGTTCTGTTGAAAATTTAGGAAACACACCAGCCTTTGCGGGCGGGTTCAACAGTTAGATCACTTGTGTCCCGGCACTTTAACATAACAGCTAAGGTTTAATGAGATATTTGGAGAGGTTAAAATTACGGCTTCAGCAATACCACAATTAAGTCGGTTTGTTGTTCTCTAAATTCTAAAAAAGCTGTTATTTCTCTTTCTTTAATTACGGTAATAATAATGATGTTTCTAAATGTAAACAAAAAAAAAAACAATTAGATATCTTCTTTACAAAAAGCTTTTAGGACATGTTTTTCTAGGTCCATAAATAATCACATATCTTCAAATTTTATTGAATGCGCATCGGTCTCTAACTTTAAAAACATAAAAAAACTAAAATATAAATTAAATTTTCAAAAGCAGAAAAAATATAAAGCTGTGATTGTGAGCTAACAGAACTTGGAGCCCAACTCTTAACAGAGCGGGGTCGATACTTTTGGGCCTACAGCAGTTCCGTCTAGTAAGCACCATACCGAGCTTCCAACAAAATCTGATCATATTTGCGCCTTTGGTTCATAACATTTTATTATTGTATCATATTAAAACCTAATTTTAATTTATTCCATCAAAAACTTCCAATCTCATTTAAATATTTTGTTTTGGATCTTCCATGACTGAAAGGTGTTAAATTAGATGAAAAAAAATAATAAAAAACTAGTTTTTACTCCTAAAATTTTCCCTTTTATCTTGGAAACCTTGAAAATTTTCCATCTAAATTGTGTCACGATCTTCGCAATCCGCCACATACATGTCCCTGTCAAGCCACTGTACTCTGCTGCCCACCACCTCCACTTCCTCTTCTTCCTTACTCCCGGCTCCACCATGAATGGGCCAACTAGAAAAGTAGATTTGTTCAATTTTCTAGTCTTAACTTGATTGCTCAAATTAATTAACTTATATTCCATAGCAAGCTTATAGAAATCAAACATGTCGTTCTGGAGGCAGGGCTCGTAGGGGCCGATATAGGAAGACAAGTCCCTTATGGAAGAAGATGGCTCTGTCACCTGCGCCGCCGCCACTGCCCTAGCCAGAGCACTTAAGAGCGCCCCAGTGGCAGTGGAGCAGGCAAATGGTGGCGCTCCATCGGTGTCTGCCCACAGAGTTTGTCCACACCTCTAAAGAACTCCTCTTCTCTGCTGTTCTGAAATCCAACTTCAAAGATTACAAACTCCATTTTTTATGATCACGTACTAATCAATCATTGTGCCATTTGTGTAATTGAGAATTGATTTCTCTGCTAGCTCATCCATCGCCCTGGTTTTCTCAATGTCATCAATAAATTTGTTCTTCTACGAGCATTTGTTTCCCAAGCATTGCCAAACTCTTCTAGATTCATTTCCCAAGTATTGCTCAACTCGATTAATCAAACTCAAAGCTTCATATATATTGATTCAACAATGTATCATCAAACAAAATCCGAAAAGGGGAAGAAGAGCTCCCAATAAATAAAATCAAAACCAAAAAATTGCAAAACAAAAATCAAATAAGAAACCAATCAGTCGGCTTTACCGTGTTGATCGAGCTTGGTTCCAAGAGAAGAAAGGAAAGAAAAAAAAAGTTGTGCCCTGAATGACGGCCGAGATGTGAGAGGGAGAGAGAGAGGGAAGATGATTAGGTGGAGATGTGTGAAGGGAGGAATTCGTAAAGAGATAAATGAGAGATTTAAGGAGTTCGTTCTTATTTTCAGGTTCACCTTGTTAGTAGTGGAGTTGGGAGCAAAGAAGAATAGGAAGTTGAGGCTGTGGGTGGTGGAGTATAGTGGTCAAAGAGAGACATTAGTGTAGCAGGTTGTGGAGATAGTTGTTCGATTGTTAGATGGAAAAGTTTCAAGATTTTTAAGATAAAATAAAGTTTTTCAAAGGTTAAAACTAGTTTTTCATCTTTTTCTGTCCATGTAACGGCTTTCATTCATATATATAAAAGGTTCAAAATAAAATACTTCAATGAGATTAAGAATTTTATATTCAAGATATCAATGTTATGATCTAAATAGTACAATAATAAAAATTTAGAGATTATAGCTGCAATTAATCCGATCATATATAAAATGTCCAAAATAAAACACTTAAATGAGGTTAGAAATTTTTAATTCAAGAAACCGATGTTGGGATCTAAATAGTACAATAATAAAAAATTAAAGGTTACGGATGCAATTAACCTAATCATATTCTTTCTTAGAAAATTTAAAACAATATCATTTCTGACTACAGATGTCATAAGTCTATACATGTGAAATCACATGAATGGATGACCTAAATAAACTTATTAAAATTTGTTCGTAGTTAGTATTTTCCGTTGAATTAAATCAAACTAAAAGCACTCATTCCTACAAAAAAAAAATCTACCAAATCTAAGAACCAAAATGGAAGTGCCTCAATCAAATGATTTGCTTTTTTTATTCTAGTTCTTGGTTCTTCTCAATTATGGATACTCGTCCTTAAATACTTTCAAATTGCAACAAAACTAATGAAATGGCCCTCCAAGTAATAGGAACAATCACTTGTTCCACATTCTTTGTAATTTTATTGTTTTTTTTTTGTTGCCCTTAGTTTTTGCACCATTTCAATATTTGATAACTTACTTTATCACATATATTATCCTTAAAACCATCATTTTAATATATATTTATTTTTACTATTTTTTTAATTTATGTGTAAAAGTGAAAGAGTAAAACTAAAAACATGAGGAAAAAAATTCCCTTTTCTTTATTTTGCATCTCACTCAAATGATTCAAGGAACTCGAGACAAAACGAGTACCATAAGTCAATCGAACTCCAAACATGGACAAGTTATCGATCACCCTAAACATGCATATAAATATTTATAAAAAAACATGCACTTATTTAAGTAATTGACTATGACTTATGTACTTATTTATGGAGAATATATTCGCTTTAATTGAAGGCGTTAAATTTAATCACGAAAATGTCATCATACTAAACAAACAATCAAGTCAATTGTATTGAAAAAATTATACTTCCTCCGTGCCATAAAGTATGATGTTTCTAGACACAAAAATTAAAGTGTACATAGTTATGATATTTTTTTATTTTTGCCTCTGAAACTAAATTTAAAATAATTTTTTCCAAATTTTATACAATGGGAGTTTAAATGATAATTAAAAAAAATATTCACTTGAATTTTTTTTGGCAATGAGAGTATTAATGAAGATTAAATAAACAGATTTTTTTTATTTTATAAAGTGAAAGTTTAAATGAGGGCACTAAGATAAATTAAATGCTAAAAATTTTCTAAAAAAGTAAATATTTCATCTTTTTTAGAATGATCAAATAAGAAATACATTTCATATTTTTTTGACAGATGGAATATTAAGTAATCATATACTTTGGGTTGATTTTATTTCAATTTGATTATGGTGTAATCCAGAACTGAACAGAATCAATTGTTTTTTTTTATATGGAAAACCAAATAAAGAGTAAATATTCATTTTAACGAAACCAATAAATATCAATAATTACGGTTTGATCCGGATGACGGTTCAAACCAATTAAGATGCTTTCAATGAAATTTCTTAAGTTAATCTCACGGTGGTAGCTAGGGATGTAAGATAAAAAAAACCCTATCCAACCTTACCCTTATTGAACCCGGTTACCCAAACTCAAACCTGACCCTACCTGCAAAGCTATGAGTAAGGTTTGGTTCAAGTTTAATGTATCCTACTAGACCTTAACCGTGCCCATATTAAATTAATATATTTATATTCAAAATATAATTTTATTTTAAAATAGAATTATAATTTAACATAAATTATTTTATATTATTTTAATTTATAATTTTTTACATATTAATTAATTATGAATCTACACATTATTTTAAAAATATATGCAAATATATAAAAATAAAGTCTAAAAAAATTAAACATATGCCTCAAAATAAATTAGTTGATAGTACTCATCTATCCACATGACAAATACTACCTGAATTTGATTATTTAAGACAAGAATTTAGGATTATTTATGCTCGGTCCAAATTCTACCCTTGACGTCCCTGGTGGTGGCCAATCAGTAGTTTCAAAGGCTCATGCCCTAGCTCATTCTCTTCTTCTTGTGTCTTGCGTTGTAATTTCTTTTCTGTTTGCCAAAAAATAAAAAATAAAAAGAATAATAGTGTACGGTTTGATCGGTTCCTAACTCATTCTTACTCGCAGCACTGCACATCATTGGGATCGAGTTTAAAAGGCCCCAATATCTTGATTACATTTGGAGAAACTGTTCAGGCAAATTTCTAATTCCATTTGGTTCATATTAAAATCAAGTTTTATATTAGCCGGTTGATAATTGTTGTATAAACTTGAAACCGAATAACATGGATAGTATTAAGTATTTTACTATTTTATCTATTAACCTGTATAGATAATTTCACTCTATTACTAGATGATATGTGATTCTTCTTTTTAGTTTCTGAAATGTTAGTTAAAAACTTTTAATCGATGATTTACTTTTTTATTTACCACGTGCTTAAATTTAATGTAAGTTTAAAATTAAATAAATAAATAAAAATTCTCAACTTGTAAATTAAAAAATCAGATTAATTAAAATATAATTGAAATAATTTATTCTGACACAGAATTCAATAATTTTTTCCTTTATTTGGAATCTGGCCGGCCGAACCACTATTGAATATGAATTGGATCGACCCAAAACGCTCTTTGCCCTCTAAACTTTGTCAATTAGGACATTTTAACTCTTGGCTTTTGATTTAGGTTCACTCAATCCTCAAACTTTGAAAATTGGTACATTGTACTCTCTCAACCCGTTTAAATTGTTATTTAGGTTATATAGTGACCGAAAGAAAAATAAAGTGAAAAATGAAGGATTAACTAGTTATTTTTCTCATATAAACATCTAATTCTATGCTAAAATTAAATGAACCATATTTGGGTGCAAAATGCAAGTTGGACCATGTAAATTATATAGGAGTGGTGGTCCCCTGAATTGCTTGAATTATGAAGACTTTGAATCGAGAACATTAAAGCAGATAATTGACATAATGTAATAATCCGAGTCAAATATTTAGCTAACCATTCAACCTCCATTTTATCATTATTTTGGTCCTCATATAACTTATGCAACCTTTTAAGTGAGTTAATGATATGAAAGATACCAATTTCAAAAATTAGAGGGTAAAAGGTCTGAATTGTCAAAGTTGAAGGAAGTGAAAAGGTTTTTAAGCCAAATTGGATCTGATTATTGGCTCTAACTGCTCATGTGAATAGATATTAATATCAATTATAATTTGAACAATACACTGCTACTATGTTAATTGCATGATTATATCTTAATTTTTAATTATTTCCCTTTTTTTTTATAGAAATCATTATCTTTGATGGAAAATGTTACCCTTGCATAGGATTGTAGGAGAAAATGTTAATGATAACACCTGTAAACTTTTCTATTTGTCAAAAAATCCTTAAAACTTTGAAATTTAACAATAAACTCTTTAAAAATGCTTAGATCACCCCCACTTTTCGTCCCCACCCTTTCCCACCTTTCCTGCCACCAACCCCTACTCTCCAACCACCCCCTGTCCTTCATCCCCTTCATCCTCTACCGTCGAGTCTCTCCACCTCTTCCTCTTCCATAGTTTTCATTTGCCAAAATTCACTTAGGCTTTCATCGAACATATCATAAGAAAAACTTTAATTTGAATTGAAAAAAGCCTATACAAATAATACTTCATCACCAGAACCGGGCTGACATGGTTTCTATGGTGGCTGCAGTTCGCTGTGGGAGATTTGTAGCAACTAAAAGGCGAAGCAGGGGAAGAGATGAAGGTCTAAGGGTGGTGACTGGCGGCGAAACTAGTCATTGGTACTAGTGTGATAAAGGTAGGCTCGGTGCTAGCTGGCTGGTGAGAAAGTTGTTTTAATTTCTTTTATCGAACTTATGCTTTTTGCTTTAGCATTTCTATTGGTGATTGATGATTTTGGTAAATGGCTAGTGTGGATTGTGTGGCTATTTGTAGGGGAAGAAAAATAACATTTCAACTTTGTTGATTATTTGTCCTATTGCACTTTCAAGTTCACCCATCACATGCTTGTGAAATTACCCTGACAAAGTCTAGGACTTTGTCCCTATTTTACATTTTTATGGCCACTCCTCTTTGCTTTCTAGCTTGGGTTCTTCATTTTGCAGGCTGAGTTGCCTCTCTGGCCATCTATTGACCACTACAAATCAGTTGGAAATTGGAAGGGAGGGGGAAGGAGAAGGGGAGAAAAGGAGAGAGATGAATGAAGAGATTAAGGAAGAACACAAAAGGTCTAGTGACGAGGATGGTGGAAGGCTTGAAAAGGGAGGTGAAGACGTTGCCGTAATGGAGATGGAGGGAGAATCATAAGTCCATGAGGGAAAGGGACCACAGGGGCTTGGCAGAGAATTAGCCGTTTGCAGAGGCACCAAAAGGAGGCGGAGGTCGGAGGTCGGAGGGGATAAAAGATAAAGGATAGAAATGGTTGTAGCCTTGTAGGGTTTAGAGTAAAATTTTAAGGTTTTTTTTAGTAAAGGGAGAAGTTTTTAGAGGTTAATATTAGCATTCTCTCTAACAATCATATGTTGACGTAACATTTTCTGTTCAAGATAATGACTTTATGAGGTTAGGGAGTCAAATGTGTAAATTAAAAAGTGGGGTGAAAACTGAAAAAATAATTAAAGAATAGAGTCTATTAGTGCAGTTAGCTCCAGTGCTGCATCAAATTTTATCATGTCTACTGGCAAATGTTGTAGGCATAGACCCCGATACTTCATAAAAGCGGACGAAAACCCTATCTGCCAACCCTATCATGTGTAATAGCTTTCTCGAGAATCAACCAAACACGCCTCCCTCTTCCTCCTCTCGCCGTCCGCCAACTGCAAAACCCTGTCTGCTATCGCTCTCGTCACATTCCTCTTATCTCTTTCCGCCATCTAACAAGTAGTATTTTTGCTCTGCTCCCAACAGAACCCATGCATATTTGTTATCTCCCCTTTTTTTCCCCAGCAGCTTCTTCTGTCTTAAATTTCTCCCTTCTGTAAACCAAACACTTCAATTTGGTAGCTCTTATTCCATCCTGTACATTCTTCTTCAGAAATCCTACCCCGAAGGAGCAATGGAGAACGCTGTTGTTCCTTTCACTTCCTTCTCATGCTAACCCTGTAACTCTTTTTATCAGCCCGTCATTGTTTAAAACATCTTTTTGATTGGTCGGTTTGGGCTTCTTTGTTGTCTGAATTTTAGAGGAATATAAGAGAATGGCGATTGCTTTTCCTCATTTGATTGGTTCAAAGAAAGCGTCGATTGAATTTGAGACGTTCCCTTCTCTGTCTCCCTCTCCGAAGCCGTCTCCTCCTGTTATCCTCACCCAAGACGAGCTCAAGAAAATCGCTGCCTACAAGGCCGTGGATTTCGTCGAGTCCGGGATGGTCCTCGGCCTCGGCACCGGCTCCACCGCAAAGCACGCTGTCGACCGCATTGGTGAATTACTGCGGCAAGGGAAACTCAAGAACATTATCGGAATCCCCACCTCGAAGAAGACTCACGAACAGGCGATCTCGTTGGGGATCCCACTCTCCGATCTCGACCACCACCCGGTCGTCGATCTGGCAATCGATGGTGCCGATGAGGTGGACACGCATCTCAATCTCGTCAAAGGCCGAGGTGGGTCTCTCCTCAGAGAGAAAATGGTGGAAGGGGCCTGCAAGAAATTCGTTGTGATTGTGGATGAATCCAAGCTGGTGAAGCATTTGGGTGGGAGTGGATTGGCCTTGCCAGTAGAAATCGTGCCCTTCTGCTGGGAGTTCACTGCCAACAGATTGCAGGACCTGTTCAAGGATTCTGAGTGTATTGCCAAGCTCAGGAGAGACGGCAATGGCGATCCTTTTGTGACAGACAATAACAATTACATCGTCGAGTTGTATTTGAAGAAGGATCTTGGAGACTTGAGGTCTGCCAGCGATGCGATACTGAGGCTCGCCGGCGTAGTGGAGCACGGAATGTTTGTCGACATGGCCACCACCGTGGTTGTTGCAGGTGAGCTTGGGGTCACAATCAAGAGCAAGTAGCGGACAGTAGCTGATATAGCTGCCACTTTATAAATTTTTTTGGAAGTTTGTAGGAGATCTATGAGAAATCCCCGTATGGGATTTGTCGTTGTTGTAACGGGATACTAATTTTTTTTGGTGAAGGAGGTGAGAGCCTACTACAGTTTTGGCATAGCTTCTTTGGGACTATCCTGGACTAGAGAATGCGATTGGAAAGTTTAGGATTTAGCGGGCGGCCAAATGTTTATGTTGGATGCCAGATCAATATAACTATATTAGTTATGCTTCGTTTATCAATTAAATACTGCCCATTTGCTGACGTTTTATTGATATTTTGGAATTCATGGAAGCATGCTGCCCGCTACTCTGTTTGACTTGACCGTGTTTTGCTTCTGCTAACTAATGATGGAAATCTATCAGGTGCTTCAAGATGAGAGGAATAGAACCTTTTTGATGCGAGTCTTTGCTCGTTTGTGATCAAGAGCCAGTTTCCAATTCAAATGGTTGTTGCTTGCTGTTGACAACAAGAAAGTTTTTACAGGGCTAGGATTGAAACGTGCGACAAGATAAGTTATCTTAATGGACTTGGAAGTTACCTCTGCCTAGATAATGCTGACAGGAGATCCTAATGCGGTTGATGTTTAGGAGTAGAGGTAGATGCCCCTGCACCTGCAGCCTAACTGGGTGTTTTTGCACGCTTGAGTTTCTATTTCTTCTGTTCAAGTCTAATTCCTGAAGCCAATACTTAGTCATGACCTACCCCCTTTGCGCGGAGAGCTCCTTTTTTACTTTTTTACATTTCTGGAAGATGGCGGAAGGGAATCATCCGCAGGGTAGACGTAGGTACCTATTGGGAATGAATATGGACGGAGTAGAGCTTTTGAAGTTCCCTGGCTTGAGTGAATCCACTTGAATGACGAAGCCGAGAGCTCGTGAACAAGCGAAAAGCTAGCTAGGTGGACCTTATCAAAACGTTAAGAGCTACTTACAATAACCTGAATAAATTTAGGGTCAATTGTGTATTTTTCTTTTTGTTCACTTTCACGCCCAGTTTCGTCCTCTCCATTGCGGCGTTCTCCTGTTGTTACCCAATTTCAGGTTTATTAAACCCAGTTAATGTTTTTCTTCTTTTCGCAATTTGTCTCAAATCAACGGTCTTTTCAGTTCTTCTCCAACTACAGTCTATTTAAGCCCTGCGGCAGGTCGAGGTGTAACGTAAGTCGAGGCGCCGCAGAGGTAGAAGTTGACATTTAAACTATCCACATCTTGCAATTTCTAATCGTCAACAAGCCCTGTACAGTCCACCGAAAATCTTTGGATTGAAGTTACTGTTTTCTTTTGCATTTTAAATTTTCTGGCCCAAAGTCTGAAACTTTCTCGTAAACGATATCAGACCAAAGAGGGTGGAAAAACTTTGCTTTTGTATAAAGCTCTCACTGATTATCTACGCCTGTACCATGATGTTATTTTGAAAAAGAAACCGAGAGATGATGCCTAATCTTCAGTCTTCATTGTTGTTATCCCTTCCTAGTGAATTGTTTTCATTTCTTCTTATCTGAGTCGATGCTGGAATATTTAGTCTGCAGCCAGAGAGGGAGACCATGCAAAGCAGATACAGCTCCGGAAGCAACTCATTCTGGATTAATGTAGAACTGAAGAGGCATTTGTCATCGCGCTTGAAGAAGAATTTCCTCTGTTTACAAATCCAGCTATTGAACGTGAGATCCATGTCCTAATTAAGTCCTACCAGAATCCATTATCCCTAGAAGGTTTCTGAATTTGATGACCTGATATGCTAGTCTTACTGATGTACGTCTGTCACTGGTCTATGAGGATTATTCCTAAAAAAAATTTGGTTTTGCAGTATGTATCATGGGCTTAGGTTGTTTAGGAGATTGTTGTTCATATGCTTCCTAACATTTACTTGGGACTTCAATGTTTTCTGAGCTGGTTTTCTTTAACCTATAGACTCTACCTTTTTCTTATGGTAGATCTTGATCGCTCTTAATTAGTGTAAGGCATTTAAAATGGTTAAATTTCTATATAACAAGTGAAGGCAGGGAATAACGAACTGGTGGTAATATTGTCATACTCGTACAATCCAGTAAAGTTTCTAAACCTTCGTTCTTTTAGATGATGAGTTATTGTGTCTGGAAACGGGCGCGGATTTTCTTCTTCTAAAGCTGCCAATGGTGGCTATGAATACTTTGATGGTTTTGCAATTTTTCAGTTTTCTTTTTTGTTTCTTCATGTTGTTATGTGCTTGCTGATGTTATGATCTTATTGTTTTGTGGCAGGATCCATCAATCATGAAACTAGGCGAGGGATGCTTTCCTCTCGGACTTAGTTTTCTGAAGGTCCTGCCGATATTTGCTCCATCCAAATATTGTTCTCCATTTTGTAACCCAAGTGCATGATATGGTTTGGTTTCCATGATTCTTTGGCAGAGTGGTTGGATAAAGCACATGGAAAATGCCTCGTTCTTGGGCACCGGATTCAAAGACAGTGGACTGGAGGACAGTGTTCTTGTTATAGGTTGGTTCCGGGGCTGAATCCCAAGGAACAGGTAGGGTATATACAATGGGTTGCATAAATCTTTAGATTTGTCTGATGAGGAATTCCCCACAAGGAACCAATCTATCTTTTCTTGTTTTTATTTTTGACACAAGTTAAATACGTGGTCATCTGCAATCTGTATTTGTATTAATTATATTTTGCTGGATAGTACCAATGCAGAGCTTCACGGAGAAGACCGTACGATTCTGATGGGGGCATTGAAGTTACTGGAGAACGAGGGAAAGCTTTGCAATCTTTGAGTTAACTTCGGCAGATGATGAAGGCATTAAATTAAATTCTGTCTGTGGCGTTGGAATTTGCTGGTGAATTATTGGGTTTTGCCACTTTACTTGCAATCGCAAGGGTCGACTGATGCCTTTCCTTCCCTCAACCTGAGGCTGAGGGTGGTGGACCTTATGCGTCTATTTCCGCGTGAATTGTCAGACATCCCCGCTGTGAATAAGACGAAACAAGAAACTGGGCTAAAAAGCCCAACTTCTAATTGGTCGACGTCGATTCTATGCAAATTTCTTCACTGGGCCCAAATAGATCAGAATAAAGAATAGAAAATACAAGTGAAAGCCTCCACACTGTTGAGTATTAGCAAATGATATAATGATATATTAATCTATATTCTATTTATGAGCACAAGTTAATCATTCATATAACTGTTTATAAAGTAGGATCTATATCCAAAGGTTTAAATGTAAATAGGTGATGCAGTCGAGACATACACATATAATTGCCTTAAGACCGCATTTAAACCCAATAAGACAGACACTCGGCATGGTAGGCGTGCTATTAATGACATGCCACACCTGCATATCACATTTGCACATTTGAACTATTCAAAAATATTGGATCGAAAAAGATGTATAAGCAATAGAGTTAAAGGCCAATAGAGGCTAGCAGAGAGCAATTTCCATAAATTATCATTTGCCTTCAAATTTATGAAGTATAAATGATCATTTTATCTGAGATGGTCTATAGAAGTGGCAACATACAATATGCAATGGATAAATGTTAAATAACTGTGTTGCACTTCCTACAAGTAAAGAAGACAACTTAAAATGACATTAAGTATATACACAATAGAGTTTTCTACCGTTACCCTTGAAACTTTAGATGATATTACATCTACCATTTGATATTTGAAAATCTAAACTTACCCCTGCTTTTTTCTAATATAGTTAGTCAGTCATTAGTCAAAATTACAAGCAACCTTCTTAAATTTAGCCTAGTTTACAATAATACCCAAAGCTTTAAAATATACAATTTGTTTAAGATTGCCCTTCCTCTTCTCATGTCTCCATTTCCATTCTCTGCCACCTCCACTTTGACCCCATCCATCTATGTCGTCTCCCCGCCTCTTTATCCAACCTTACCCTCTTACTCTGGATAGTAGCTTTTATTGGGATAAAATGCACAGTTTCAGGCCTTTATCATGTGTTGTATGTTGGTTCCTAACCTTATGTAAAATTGAGTAGATACAAAATCTTGATCTACAAAAAAGAAAATTTGATAATTTAAATAATACATTGATTATAGAAAAATTGTGATGCAGATTAAATTTTTTGGGAAACAATTAACGAGTTTTTTAAATTTTTTAATTCTCACATAATCATTTGACATCAACTTTTCAAATTTTAATTTTCCGGTGACTATCTTCTCATTTTAATATGTGTCATAATTATTTCATAGTTAATGGATCATTTAAATTATTATTGGCTTTTTATCTTTATAAATCATGTTTTAGTATTGCCTAAAGCTAGAGACTAATATGCAACAAATTATAATGGGTGAGGACCAATATCCAATAAAATGAAGAATGGTGACCAATTTACAATAGAAATTAAAGATTTGGGACTAGTAGTATTTGTTACCCCTTTTACTGTTTGCCTTATTGTCCTTTTTTTTTTTTACTCGCATGCGGATGCGTTTTTTCGTCCGTAGCAAAGCCGTACTATGTTACTTTTTCCTAATTTTACACTAACACTAAATTTGCTGGGAGATGTGGACTTTGGATTGAACTTCTTTGTGTGCATGGCTGTTCCAAAGGTTGTTGCCGGTTACTTTAATGCTGTCATGTTGTCTACTAATAAATTTGGGGGCAAGAGCAGAAATCTGCAGCACAGTTCTTGTTTTAAAGACTATATTAATGATTGCCACATTGAAGCAAGTTCACCTGAACTAATAAACAAAAAAGTTGTAATGTCATAAGGGAACATTTGGATCGTGTGCTAGCTAATGTTGATTGGAGAGTCTTTGTTTCCTGAAGCAAATGTGTTCCATCTTGGTCATGTTAACTACAACCATTGCCCTATACTACTTGATTTCAATTATCATTTTGTTAAGTTTGCAAGTGGACCCATCAGGTAATTTGAGTTATGCTGGTTATAGCATCTGGACTACTTCACTGCCTTAATTTCTAATAATTAGTCTAAGTCTGAGATGTCTCTGTCGATCTTTTTTGCCTCTCTTCCTTGCTTAAAGGAGTGTATTTGGTGATGTTTTTCTAAAGAATTGCTAAACCTGCTGGAGCTCCAAAAGACCATTTACTCTCATCTTAGCCCTTTTCTCTCAGATCTTGTAAAAAAAAAAAAACCTCCTAGATCCTGAAATAGGAAGAAGGTTTTTGGAAACTCAAGGCTATAAATTCTTGGATAATTGAGAATAATAGAAATACTAGGTTTTTCCAAACCTCAGCCTTATTAGAACAAGAATAAGCAGTATTGTCAAACTTAAAAGTAATATTAGGAACTGGGTAGATAATCTTGAGGATGTAGTTGGTGTACTCCTAAAGCATTTCTATGATCTTTTCACTACTTCCTAGTTCCTATTCTGATTGGGAATTGGAGCCTTTTCTCGAAGTGTCAAAGCTAAATTTAGAATTCCGGCTACTAATATGCATAAAATTTCTTTTATTTCCACAGTGACGGAAACTCATGACGCTATCTGAGACATGAAGCCTTTTAAAGCCCCTGGACATGATGGCTTTAACCTTTTCTTTCTTCCGAAACTTCTAGAACAATGTGAAAGATTCTCTCATAAGGGATATGACTAACATTTTTCCACTAAACCCGGTTCTTAGAGATTGGAATACTTGTATGGTTTCCCTTATTCCCAAAAATTGAGAACCCAGAATCTACTAGGGACTGTAGGCCTATAAGCATCTGCAGCACTAAGTATAAAATCATTTGTAAGATTATTGTTAGCACTGCAAGAGAAACTACTAGTATAAGCAAATGGTACGAGTCAAATAAAAGATTTGGCCCTAAAAAGTGCATTTAGCAACAGATTAAATGTTTATCTTTCTATCTAAAAGTACTTGTCTCCAATACTTTTAAGACCTTTTCCAAAATAAAGAAAAAATAGAGATACAGGAAAAAAAATATTGCTATATCCCTATTAATTGCCTCCAAAACATATTAGTGTTTATCAACCAAAAAATTTTTGGGGCTAAAACGTTAGTCACCAATCAATATTTAGTTAACTTATATAGGCTGCAATTAACAGGGATCAAATCAAAATTTGCTCCTAAAAAGTACATTTAGCAACAATTTTTATAATTGTCCTTATATGTGTCAAATTTTGCACCTCAGTCGCACGCACAATTGTTTCTTGAACAATAGATTTTCCAAAAAAAAAAATTAGTTAAATTTTTTTAAAAAGAAAAGAAAAACGTAATACTCCATAATTATCTTTTTCTGAAAAATTTTAAAGTTAAAAACAATAAATTTTACTGTGAATATATAAAAAGTGTCATTTTTTGGAGTGGAAAAATTGGAAAAAAAATTTAGCTTACAAATTATACTAACTATAAGATTTCTCAAATATATGCATAGACTTAGTTGAAAAAGAAGACCCTCTTAAAAAGTATAAACTTTTGTAGCATGTTCAAATGATGGCTTAATTGGCTTGTTGAGAGAGCAAAATATTGTTCATACTTGTAAAAGTGCTTTGCTTGACAATGTGAGATCTTCTGCTTTAGTGGTGGGAGGTAATTGAGGGCTGATGAAGTTTCAAGGAGCCTACAAGTAGTTCGATTCTCAACAAAATCATATGCGTAATACTAAATTGTCAATTTTTCACCAACTTCGTTATAACTTAAGTAACCTTAATAAAAAATAACTTTTTATATATTTTTTGTTAATTTAATTTAAAATGACTTATTTTTATTTTTATACTCTCTTTGTCCCAAAAAGGATAAATCATTTCTATTTTTGAAAAGTTTTTAATATTTAAATTACCTTACTACCATAATTTAAACTTTCACTACACAAAACTCAAAAAGTGAATCTTTTCTTTTTTAATCTTCATTAAAACTCCCATGACAAAAAACCCCAAAAATCAAACTATATCCATCTCATATTATTCGCATCATTTATTTTTTTTTTGTTCTAAATTATTTGCACCGTTTAGTTATTTAGTAAAATTTTTGCACTCAATTTACCATAATATCCTTCTTTTAACTATAATCAATAAAAACCTATCTTATATTTTTATCTTCCAAAAAAGCTAACATGTTAGGCCTCTTTTTCGTCATCTCAGTCCGCTCAACTCATCAATTGGATCCCAAATTAAATTGTATAGCCTTCAAATGCATCTTTTTTTTTTGTTATTCAGTTTGATCTTGACACGCCTCAAGATCATCTAGGACAACAACAAAGAACTTGCACAAGATTGAGTCAATCATCTCATCACCGGAGATCACCACCACCAGAGAAAATTTTATGGCTCTCCGACAAATAGGCAGCTAATCAAAGAACTTGCAGAAGATCAAGTCAATTTTCTTGTCACTGAAGACCGTCACTAAAGAAGATTTTCTGGTTCTTTGACATATAGGTGGCTGATTGGAGAACTTGTAGGGGAACAGCTCGATCTTCTCATCCGAGGATGTTGAAGGCAAGTAAGGAAAGAGATTGATTTAGGTCGAGGCAATAAGGGAAATGGTGTCAATTTGGGACACGGTTAGCAATTTCGGTTATCAAAGCAAGGGGAATTGGAGGCTCGATAAGGAGGGGAAAAGTTGGACAATGATTCAAAATAGAAAGATGATTGGAAGGGCAACATTGAAAAGAAAGAGGAAAATAGTACTCTACCTTGGGTGGGTTGTAAATTGAAATAGTGCAAAAAAAAAAAAAAGGGACAGATTGAGTATTTTATTCTTAAATCATCATTTAAACTTTCACTACACATAATTTATTTTTTTAAAAAAAAATTAGTTTCAGTGGTAAAAATGGAAAAGAAATATTATAAATTACACAAACCTTAATTAATTTTCATGCTCAGTGAAATGGATCATCCTTTTATGGGATGAAGTGAATTTTTCTTTGTTTGGAACCTATTTTATTTAAAGTCAATATCATGTAGATGTAATTATCCATTGAAAGAATTTTTTTATGATATTATTAAATTTTTATTTTAGCCAATTTATTTAGAAGTTAATATTATGTATGTGCAATAATCTAGTGAAAGATTTTTTTTATATTCTTATTTTTATGGAATTTTATTTTTAGGCATTAAAAATAAAATTCATATAAATTGAAAATATCATAAAACATATAATTTTCAATTTTCATGAGTTCATTTTTATTTTTTTAATCTTATTTTTTTTATCAATTAAAGAAAGACAACTACAACTTCAATTTTGTAAAGTATATTTATTTTTTAATTTTTTTATATTATAAATTTAAATAATATCTATTTTATTAAATCTTAACTATTTCTATTTAAAGGGGAAACTTGTAATATAACATGGAACTGATGCTCTAAATTACTACATGATTATTGAGATTGAGTTTAATAAGTTTTAGCATTTTTTAACCCTAAAGACTCAAATTATAATTTTAATATATTTTTGTATAATTTGAATGAAATTATTGTCATATAAATTGTATATTAGAACACCCTAAATTCCACTCCTAACTCAAGATTATGGCTCCGACCTGAGTGGTTATAGCACTAATCATCCCCATGCCGTAATAATTAGCCAGCTAAATTTGATTCCAATATATATACATAAAAACAACCCTCTCTGTTCAAGGTCATAGAGAAGTTTGACCGAATATTCAATTTCTATCACATCTTGCAATTGTCCCGACTCTAGTTATTGTGGATAAATTAACCGCTATAATCGATTTTTAAAATTATTTTCTTAATTCTGGAAGGAATTCGAACTAAAATCGACATCCAGATAATCAGGGTGCTGAACGAACATACATTTCTTTTCGCAACACGTACATGTGGATGTGGCCGGTGTCTTTTGTTATGTCATAATATCTAGTGGAGAGATATGGGTTGGAGGACGTCACTATGGTGGGTCTGATATGAAATCAAAATAATTTTAGGGGTTTTAGAGTTGTCTATCCAATATTTAGGTTAATAATTGTCCAAAAAGAGTATAAGGGATTTAGTGGGAACAATGAAAATACCAGATGGGTTTTCAATAGAAGTCTGTTATAGGTTTGGTAACATGTTTGTTAAAAGAAAGATTCTTATTTTTCCTGATTAGAATCTTATAACTTAAAAGATTTCGTCTCATTTCCAATTCAATCATCAATCTCGAAAAATAATACCAAACTGACCTATGGTAATGTCTCCAAACAGTTAAACACATGAGAATGTTTTCGATATGCTTCTGAAAAAGGAGATATGAACTTAATATGATATCAGATAGCAATTTGATTCTTAATATGTAATATTGAAGAAACTACATAAATTATTAAGTTCCGACATTGAAAATGTTTGGGCGATATTTATCACGCCAACTATAGGCTTTATGTGCGCACATGCACCACGCAACTAATAAATCTATGAAAATCGGTTCTCAAATTATCAAGTCATGACTTCAAAAATCATTTCCATATAAGAGCAACCCATACCATACCTGCTTAATATGCCTCAATGACATGTTCTTCTCATTAACGTAAACGTACAGGCACCTAAATAAACAAGACTATAATGCTGCAATAATTTTAGGTGACTCATTAGTGTACTTAAATGGCTTTGCTAGCTCTTGTTTAATTGTCTAGCCAAAATTTGGCACATAAAACAATTTGGGAGTCTAGTTTTAACTGCAGGAATTGGATGTACTCCAACGGCTCAATACCAACTCCATACATATAGTTGTCTCCCTTGGATAGGGACCCAAAACAACTCCATATTTGAACAGCCACGCAAGGGCAAGGCCACCCTCCCTTTGTCTTCTCTGTCAACGACCTTCCTTCCATTGTAAATCAAATACTATATACAGTTTTTTGGGACAGATCTATAGAAAATAGTCATTAAAGATGAGTTACTAGTGATTATTTTAATATATAATGATTATTCACCTAACTTATATACATTTAAAATTTTATAAATAGAGAATTTGAAAAAAACTTTTTTTTTTTTAAGTTGTGTATTTTTCGTCTAATTTTATTTTTCTTGGTTTGATACGGGGAAAATCATACAAAAAATAATTAATTTTTAAATAAAATATTAAGTAATTATTAATTAAGCAAAATATTAACTTTCAAATAAATTTAATTATAGAGGAAAAATCAATAAAAGTAAAAATAATGACGGAAAATAACATATTAGGAATTTCACCACCATCAATACTTTTTAAATGTTAGCTGCGATAAATTTATGATTGTGCTATAAAATTTGAATTTTATTTATTTCCGATTCAATTGGTTATTATTAAATTTTTTACTTACGAGCTAATATGTGAAATAAGTCATTGAAAGTAAAATTATTATAATGTTATTCAATTTTTATAAATTTTTATTTTTTAGGCACAAAAAGAAAAAGTTCATAAAAATTTAATAATATTATAAAATTAAAAAATTACATTTACATAATATTGAATTTTAAATAAAATCCTAGGCAAAAAAATGGAAAAAGTGAAAATAAGTCATTTTTATTAAATTGATTTAAATGAAAATGAATGAAGAGTAAATCTAATAGTTGTCTGATTCTATGGACAGTTGGTATAGAAATTTATAATGATATTAGTATCTAAAATTGATGCGAAAATGTCTCAAATTGATATTAACTTGTCATTTGTCAAAGTTCAATCAATAACATGTCGTTCATCCTCGAAAATTACAAGTAAATGTTCAAACCAAACACACTAAAAAAGTAGAAACAACAATTTTATACTTTTATACAAAACAGCTTTGCATTTTTGTATCTATGTCTTCTTTATCTTTGTCTACATGAAAATTGTTTGACATTAAAAATAAAAAAAAAAGATAATTAATTTAAATTTATTAAAAATATATAAAGAAAAAATACTGATAATATAACATGATTATTTTCTAAATAAATATAAATTAAAATGGAGAATTTTCAGAATGAAGAAACCTGACCAACTCTAATGTCCTTTGACGTTAAAGTGTGAAATTGAGAATTTCTGAAATAAAGAAAGCCAACATGGACGAAAACTAGCATACATGGAGCATGAGACATATTTGAATTGATTAGATCTTTTTTCTTCTCTAATAAAGTGAATGATGACATTTTTTTTTTCCATTTGATAAACTGAGTGGCCAAACATAATTGAGCATCTAGATTGAGAAAATGGGCAACAATAGTAGCAATTGTTGTCAAGAATGGAACATCTTGGCAAAAAACCAGAGCCTAGTTCATTTTGCCACATACTAGGAACAAGATTGTAGATGAATTTCAATGCATAAACTGCCTGTTGCGGCTAAGGTGGTGAAACACAACCACAAAACCAAACAAACATAACAACCATCCCAAACACATATTTACAATGTTTTTAAGAAGTTCAGACCAACTAGGCTGCTATATAGACATAGCGTTAAAACAAGTATCTACCTAGCTCAAATCATATTTCCTGAAAGTTACAGGCCAGAAAACTCGAAAGTATTAATTCTCTTCTTTTAAGATAGGGCCGATTAGCTCCTTAAAACCCAGTTAGTTATTCTTATACTAATTAGTTGTCCTAAGACCCTTAAGCTCAAATTGTCCTTTAAGGGCTTATAGGAATGATAGTTCTCTTGAATCTGTCAATTACACACACTCTATTAGTTCTCTTCCAACCTTGGAAACTTCTCTCAAGCTTTTCCCATGTTTAGCAAATTGTTCAACACAAGTGACCAATAAATAAAGAATACATTCAAGCACAAGCTAAAAGAACCAACAAATCATGGAAATAATAAATGAGTTATGCATTTACAAGCATCAAACCATCCTAAATGGTTCACAACGTCCATATAAACAACAAATCTATATATATTTACAAAAATATAAAACTAAATAAAAAATTAGTTAGGGTTAGGAGAACCAAATCTAAGTAAAAATCCATGTTGTAAAAGAGCTCTTAATCTAATCCAAGCAAGAATCTTCATGGAATTGGCTTTCTAGATCTCTAATCCATGAAAACCCTAATAAAACTAGCCAAAAAATAAGTCTAAAGGATTTGGGTCTGACGAAGTTCCTTTGTGCAGTTGCTGGCCGAGACTTTTTATAAACAGAGCATGTTTCAGGGACGTGATGCCAAAACTTGACAGCATTGACACCTTTTAATATTTTGAACATAACTTTATGCACAGATATTTGATTGAAACAATTCAAGGACCTATATAAAACTAAGAAGAAGGGCTACAGCTTTTATTTTTTCACTCAAGTCTAAATTTGCCAAGAAGAGGTCAAAATTTTTTTTGCAAGTTTCCCTTCTTCTGCTCAAATTGCCTTCACCTATAAAAACATAAGAATAACACTAGAATGACCCTAACTCTAGCAATTATTGTCAAGAAGTACACTAGAATGACCCTAACATAAGAATAACACTAGAATAACTCTAAATCTAGGAATAAAGGTGAAATGGTAGACATATCATGCACTTGACATACCCCCAAACTTATTACTTTGCTCGTCTCAAACAAATAAAAAAAATAATGAATAACTAGTAATGTAAAGAATGGCTAAATGAATAAATCAACTTAACTTAACCTATCATACAAGTTCATCTAAACATACAAGTTATGCTAACAATACAAACCTACAAAATAAACAATGAAGAATAACAACCTAACTTACACCAACTATGCACAAATTATAAAAGTTACTTGCATTAGTTATAGTGGATGTCAAGCCTTAAGAATCAAAACATTACAGTGATCATAGTGATTTTTCCATATTTTTTGTTCGGACTCTTAACTCAATCAATCTATTGCTAATTTTATAGTTTCCCACATGAAAGTGTGTGCTCGACTAAATCTACTTAAATTAGTGCTATTCAAATTAGTAAATGTTAATAAATGGACTACTTCATACTAAGATTAGCATTAAGGACTCTAACCCTAAAATTTGTTTTTCATATGACTTAATAAGTAAAAGAACTTAACAAGTGGAGTCAAAAAGGTCTTTTTCACATTTCTGCACTTTTTTTACTTGAATTGTATTCTTTTTTTCCTTTTGCTTTCTTTTTTATTTTTTTTAAATATATTCATCACTTATTGCCATTCTTTGAGTTGTCGTTTTCCGTTTTACATGAATGTAAACTTTTGTTGTAGGAAAAAACTTTTGGTTTCTAAGTAATTATATATTTAAAGTGTTTTGCATACACAAATTTTAAGTTACTGTTTTACGTAAAAATCGACTCTAGCATTAAAAGAAACCCCTGGTTACCAAATGAGTTAAAACATTAGAGTAGAAAAGAAAATAAATTAACTTTTGAACACATTATTCAATTAATTAAGGCTCAAATGACTCAACGAGGTAAATGCTAACACTTACTTCAAGTAATAATCAAGCAAATATTAGATCAGGTAAAGTTCTATAGTCCAATGACTAACAAACACTTTATTCAAATAAACCATTAAGCTAAGCATATGAGTAATGTGTAGAATATAGAGTAGGAAAAATATGAACTTAACAACACATTAAATTGGGTAAATCATTCAAGATGAAAAGTATTCAAGAATCACAATAATCAAAGTATAACAATATATATCATATTCTCTCATTGGCTTGAACTCAATGATAATTAAATGCATAAAAAAAAAGAATGAGTGATTTGTCTACCTATATACAACAATATATGAATAATCAAAAGAAAAAGAATAAAGAATATGAAACATTGTAAGGAAAAGAAAAAAAATTAATAAAACTACCCAAAATTTAACTTCATACTAAAATGTAGTTAAACACAACTACCTAAAACTTAAGTAAACAACATAAAACAAAACAAAACAAAAAAACTAACAAAATCTTCGCATACGATTCCCTCCCCCGAACTTAAAATAAACAATGCCTTCAATGTTTACAAACAAATAAGAGATAAAGAAATCTTAACTCATCCAACATTGTAGTGGTGGTGGTGCTGGTGGTGGAGGTAAGAAGCAGCTACATTGATTCTAGTGGAGAACAATGATGGTGGGCGAAATGCATCCTTAATGACTTTTATGTAGATTTCAACCTACAAAAAAATCAAGGGAAAAAATACATAAGGTATAGGCAAATTCCTTAACACCTAATCTAAAGTAATCCACTAAGAACTCATGCAACATTAAGGCAATAACATATCTCCAACCATCCATATTCAATGAACAAACCGTAAGGATACCAACAAAGATAAATGATAATATTCTTTATATCCAAATGCTAGTCCAACCCAAGGCAATCACACAACATCCTTTGCCTTCCTAAAGTCCATAATACCAAACCACGCATATCCATACAGATTGAGAAATCAAAACTAAGATAACTCTTCTAGCATACAAGGTATATCCATAAAGCAAGCAATTCATCTCAACACTCCATAAAAATAAAAAATCACAATTTAAGATAAGACATCTCAAAATATAAATTTGAAGAAATCTCTATAAAGCATGGGTTGAAATACGTGCAAAAATGATTTTCAAATAAAAGAGCAAAAACTTGATACATATAGTGCAAGGAATAAAGTTTTGGTCAGTTGAAAAGAAAACAAGTTATGTGTATAATTTGGAACTTAGAATAATTTTGCTCAAAATTTGCCTAAAAGATAGAGGACTTGATTCACTACTTTGTTTGCAATTTAAGAAAAGTAGTTAAATATTCTAGCTAGAACTACTAAAATAAAAGAAAAGAGAAAAAAATATGTTAAAGTAACTAACACAACTCTAATCTAAAGCAAGACCACCACAATGATATTGATGAAATTCTTTAACAATTCCCTGGCAACGATGTAAAAAATTGTTCATAATGTCCATAGAAACAACAAATCTACACATATTTACAAGAATATCAAACTAAAGAAAAAGATGAGTTAAGGTTAGAAGAACTATATCCAAGTAGAAATTCATATTATAGAAGAGCTTCCATTCCAATCAAAGTAATGATCTCCATGAAATTAGCTTCTTAGCTCTTTAATCTATAAAAAATGTAAGAAAACTAACAAGAAAAAATGTGGCTGAAGGGTTTAGGGTTGAAGGAGATCCTTTTGCGCAGCTTTTGGCCGAAACTTTTTATAAACATATCATGTATCAGTGACGCAGTGACCACGTTTTAGTATTTTGATCATAATTTTATGCACAGGTGTTTGATTAAGACAATTTAAAAATCCACGTGAAGTTAAGATGAAGGATTACAACTTTTATTCTTTTCACTCAACTTTAAATTTGCCAAGAAGAAGTCCAAAAATGGCTTACAAGTTACTCTTCTTCTGCTCCAATTTCCTTCACCTGTAAAAAAAAAAAAGAATAACACTAGAAAAACCTTAACTTTAGCAATTATTATCAATAAGTACATCACATAAGGGTGAAATGGTAGAAATATCATGTACTTAATAGCCACAATTTACTTCTTCCTTTCATACATGATGGTAAAAAAGAAAGGTGGAAATAAGGCTTATTAATTGCTACAATTGAGTGTTGTAATTTACTTTCTCCTTTCACACATGGATGGTCAAAAAGGGAGGTGGAGAAGGCAAAGGAGAAATTGACAACAATCTCACATTGTCGTCTTGAGTTTGCCTGGTCTCTAAGAAATAAAGCCTATAAATAAGCTTGAGCATTTTGGCAAGATGTGTGTGTCCATTTAAAGCCAATTGAAGTTTTTAAAGGCTTGCAAAGAGAATTGAAGGCTCTTGTTTTTTAGAGCTTGTACCAAACAAAATTCTATAAGTGATTTGGTATATTTGGGTTAAGGGTAATAAGGAATTTTCAGTGTTTTTGTATAATTTTATTTATTCATAGTGGAATTATTCTCCTTCTTCTACCTGTGGATGTATCTTTCTCAACCAAACCACGTAAATATTGTGTGTCTTTTTTCTTGTCTAAATTTTCACCACCACTCTTTCTCCGAGCTTTCATTATGCCCTCATTACAACAGTTTTACTTTCTCAACCATTCTTGACGGTGTTATAAGTGCCCATGGATATTGAGATGATGGAAAATGTAGATTATAAATAGTTTTGGTATTAAAATTTGTGAGGTGGGAGAATATAGTAACGAAATTGGTTCCTGGAATATAAAGAAAAAGATGATGAAAAATTAAAATAAAAATAAAATGAAAGAGATAACAATAGAGATGATGATAATTTGAAAAATTAAAATTAAAAATAAAATGAGAGAGATCAAAGAATAAAGATAAAGGTCCGAGTTTCATAACCACCATCAATCCAATTACCTATTACCATGAATAAATTTGACAAAACCTGGCAACTTCCAAAATGCAAGACACATGTTTGTTTGCTAGAGAGAAGTTAAAATAATGCCCTGAAGACATGTTTTAGTACTTTATTTATATCTCTATCTTGGTGTAATGTCCTCGCAACTCTTTATATCACATCGCAATAAAACTAGTTCAATCATCATTTTGGTTATGGAAAAGGTTGCATGCTCATTTTCTAACTTGTAATAATAATATTTGTCTTTCCTGTGCATTTGTATGATGTTTCTAAATGAAAAAAAAAGTAATTTATTTATTTATTTTATTACTAAGAAGCATCAAGTTATAGGGTAAAGAGGTACTTTCCCATTTTAAGTTCTTTACACCATTTATTAATTACACTAATTAATCTATAATTTTTTATTTTTAATATTTTATTTAGTAAATGTTAATTTTGTATATATAAACGATAAGTAGAGAGTTAGATTTTCTAAATATAACCTTTTAAAATTATTTTATGAAAAATATGTTTTAAAATTAAAATAAATCAAAAAAATAAAATGTAGCAAAGAATATAAGACAAGGATCGAAGGGAGTAGGAACGAATTTTACATAGAGTGCTGGGAGGTTGATGGACCCAATAAAATTAATTTATCTAAAAAATATTATGCAGTTTTAGGACAGACGCTATTAAAATTTATCAAATAACGTCATTAGTTTAATAAAATAAGTACTAAAATGTTATGAAATGAATAACTAAATTTTTTACCAAAAATACGTTGAGATTAAATTATTATTTTATATTTTTTTATAAGTACGTTATATGTAAAAATTAGTTACATATAGACCTCAAAATTTCTAAATCAATTCCATTGTGACTATAGGTGTTCATTGGGCCGGTCCTGACACGGGCCAGCTTGGGACCGGCTCGCATCAAGCACGGCCCAAGCTCGGTCAAGACCGGCACGGTACGGGCCCGTGTTAAGACCAGCTTCATGTGGGCCGTTTATGGGCTTGGAAGAGGGGGTGCCAAGTGGGCTCGGCACGGCCCAGGAGGCGCCTGGGCCCGGCACGGCACGAGACTAGCCCGGCCCGGCGGTGGCGCTCAACGGTCAGGAAGGCAACGTTTAGAAAATTTTAAAAAAAGGAAAAATGACAGTTTTAGTCCCTATAACGGCTGCCAGCCCTTTTTTGACCCATGTAATTACGTTTTTGCCCCCTCCAACAACTATTTTGTAAGGATATTTTTGGAAAAAAGGTCTTCCCCTATAAAAGGGGAGGCCATTTCCACCATTTCTTCACACCACTCTTAGCAATCTCTCATTCTCTACTAATATATTCTCTCATTTCTTTCAAGCAGTCAATATTATTTTCTTCATTCTCAATCAATTCTCAATTACTTTCGAAGCTCGTGATTTGCTCAATTTTGCCTCACACAAATGGCATCAAGAGGAAAGGGAAATGCCTCAAGCTCTTCATCCCGCACCGGTTTGAGGTCATTTTTCCGTGGCCTTTCCCGACCGGCGACCCGTGGGACTCATATCCAACAAACTGACGATGACGAGCAATTCGATATGAGTCAATACGACTTGGGGCTCGACGATCAACTTTCTGATGATGACGTTGAGGAGGTGGAGCCAACGGCAGCAGGGAATGTTGGTGGAGGAGATGGTTCTGAACAAACCCCGAAAAGCCATCAAGCCGAACTTCCGCCATAAGGTAAGACGTCGATGCGCACCGCATGGGTTTGGGAGCATTTTGACCAAGTTTTTGAGAAGGATAGTCATGGAAACGATGCGAGGTTCGCACATTGCAAACATTGCAAGCAAAAGCTCTCGCATAAGAAGAAGGCTGGCATAGGAACACTGAGACGTCAGCTGGAATCAAAGCATCCGAATTTATGTCCAGATGCAGCTATGAGTACCGGCGGTCAGACACAGCTTGCAAGCAGTGTCGGTGGATCAGGTATTTTCAAATTTAATCAAAAAGATTGTAGAGAAGGCACGATAGAATGGATGATGTTAACTGAAAATCCATTTATACAATCAGAAGATAGACACATGGAAAATGGATTACATCATACTTAAATCCTGCTTTTAAAAGAACATCTAGGACCACTGCTAGGATGGAGGCATTTAAAATTTATGAAGTTGGTAAATCAAACTTACAAGCATACTTATCTTCTTTTGATCATTCTATCTCATTTACTAGTGACATGTGGACTTCACCACTAGGACAAGATTATTATTGTATAATTGCACATTGGATTGATGATAGTTGGGTCATTAAAAAATGTATCATTGCATTAAGTGGATGGAGGTCGATCATACTGGTTGGAACATATTCAATGTAATTTCAGAAAGTTTAAATTTTTTTTTTTGTTATGACAAGGTTTTTAGCATAACATTTGATAATGCATCAAACAACGATGTCGCGGCTGAGACATTGAAGGAATCACTAAAACCTATCCGTGATGCCGCATTTTTTCATATTAGGTGTATATGTCATATTTTAAACTTAGCTGTCCGAAAAGGTCTTCAAGTTTTGAGTAACGAAATTACTCCAATTAGGTGGGCAATCCATTATTTGAAGTAAAGGACCAAAGTTTCTAAAGAGTTTAAGCAATATTGTTTGGAAAATGGCCTCGATTTTAGTTGGAAATGTTTTAAACTTGATTGCCCTACCCGATGGAACTCCACTTACGAGATGTTGATGGATGCGATGCCATTTGCTGCACACATGACATGTTTTATAAATGTTAGAGAAAAGAAAACGATTTTGAAACAAGAGATGTGGGATAAACTATCTAAATTGGCTGCTGTGCTGCAATATTTTTATGATGCCATTATTTTTTGCTCCGGTGTATACTATCCCACATCGTACAAAGTTTTAATGCATATGGTCAACATTGCATGGGTTTTTAACCAATACAAAGATAACGAGTTCTTAAAAGACACAATTAAGGCCATGAAAGATAAATGGATTTTATATTTCAGTACTATACCCCCAATCTACTTACTTGCAGCTACATTAGACCCGACCGTAAGAATCACAGGTATGCAACAGCTACTTGAGGGTTATTATAGTTTCTTAGAAATGGCTCATATTTCTGTTCATGCTATAATTGCCTCTATTGATGAGCACTTGTGAGAGTTATTTAAGATTTATGCTGGTCGGCATAAGGATAAGGTTGCAAACACTACTTCATCTACCATCGGGTCTTCATCATTGTCCGGCTCATTGTCATTCAATCTGGCTGAACAACTCCTCAAATGGCCTCGTCCTGCCACATCCGATCTTATTGAAGTGGATGCATACCTTAACCTTATTTGGGAGAATAGTGAGACTGACATTCTAGACTGGTGGAAAGCAAGAAGCAACAAATTTCCAATACTCTCCATCATTGCTAAAGAAGTTCTAGCTGTTCCCGTCTCAACCGTTGCATCGGAGTCCGCTTTCAACGCTGGAAAGCGTGTCATTTCAGAGAGACGCGCAAGGCTATCACCAGATGCAGTTGAAGTTTGTATATGCAAACGTGATTGGGGTCTTGCAGCTTGTAGATTACACGACCACAAGAGTTCTAACAAGGAAAACCCCGATGAGATAGATGCTTAAATCCACTGCTTGCTCATTATTTACTTACTTTGTATTTGATTTGATTTTGCTGTTTAGATCAGATCGTACCTTTTATTTTGCATTTAATTTTATGGAACATTTCACTATTGAGTAATGTAAAGCCCGTTCCATGGTATGTAAGTGCCGTTTGGCTTTAAAATTAATAAAAGTTAACACCGGTGGTGGTGTTTTACTCTTACAGCAAGTAATTATAAAAATATAAAGATAAGCTTACAATAACTATTAATCTAGTTATTCAATTTACTCTGTTGGTCCCCAAATTTTTTTTTGTTGGTTTATGTACTATTTTCTAAGTTAAGACATTAATGATCATAATTTGTTATCTTTATCTCTAATTTTTTTGTCATTATTTTATTTATTGTATTGCAAAGTAAAATCTTGGTAATCATGGTTTGTTACTTTAGCATGAAGAAATAACTTTAGTCATTAATGTTTTAATAATTGACTTAATATAGGTTAAAAAAAATTTCGTTTAACTCAAAATCAAATATCATAGTTTCGAAACTTTTTGGTCAATTTCTTACCTTTTATTTTTATTTTTATTAAGTTACTGATTTAACCTTTGATTAATTAACATAAATTCAACATAATATTGTATTTCGTCATATTTTATAATGAGTTAATTAAAATTGAAGACTAAAAATAAAAAATTAAAACTAAACCTTAAAATAAAAATTACAAATTTAAAATTTAAAAATTAACAGGCCAACTCGGATTCGACCCAGCTCGGCACGGCACCGGATCAGGACCGGTACGGACTGGCATGTGTCAACCCGGGCTGTGCCCGGGCCCAAATTTCGTCGGCCCAGGACCGGCCGGTCCGGTCCGGCCCGTTGAACACCTATAATTGTGACTCGATCGTGACTCCGGTCTGAAAATAAAAATCATGTCACCGATTAAAGGCAGCCGTTTGATAGATGGCTCTACCGTCACACATTGGCACTGCTTGATCACCAGATTCACCACCACCAATCTAATGTCCTTAAATTACCAGGCACGACATCCAAAGATCCCACTTCTACTTTTGCATGTTTTTGGGCCCCACAAGCCGCGCCTACAAATCAGGACTTTTAGGTAACCAAATAGGTCCCAGTTCCCGCTAATCACGTGCTTATGTGTTCCCCACAAATTCTTTTACTTTTTCTTTAATCTTTTTAAAAGTTAAAATAAATGAGGCGGTGCAGGTAGGTAGCTACACGTATGCAACACGGTTGATACCGACCGTCAGATCCTGAAATTGGTCCCATGGAGAGTCGATAGTGGTAAATCCCAGAGGCTTAATGGCATTCACCGTGCACCAAAATGCACCGGAACATTATTCTTCCCCACAGTCTGATTGTGTTTCATGAACGTTTTCCTTTTCAATTTCTCAATAACCGAACTAAAAGCACTATTGGTAACGTAAAACAAAACAATCCCACCTGAAAAGGGAATTTCCCTTTTCCCCTAAAATATCCCTCGATGAAATCTAACAATTTTGATAAAAAGGTTGTAATTCTGTTCCTCGTTAGTGGCATTTTGGTCAGTACGGACAAGTCAGGAGTTTCAAGTAATTAAATGCTAAAGTAGGGGGTTGGTTTAGTGAAAAGGAGTGCTCAGGAAAGCAAGAAAAAGATGGTAAAGGACAAAATAAGTGCCCAAAAATAAAGAAAAATCTTGGAAAGGTCAAAAGGTCCAATTGCCATCACTCTATTCCTTTGCTTAATCCACTGAAATTGCTTTGATTTTTTTTTAACTCTTTAAGTTGGCAAAGTTATGGGTTGAATGGAGTATTAACGACTCTCACTACAAATCAATCGCACCCGCCTTTTCCTCTCTCCCATCCCATGTGACTTCTCTTCAGTGTTTCACTCTTGCCTGACTCTTCTTGCCGCAATGATCTACATTTCACATCTTGATTTGGTTCATGGTTCCAGAAAGCTCGAGCTTTTCACTTGATCGAAGCCTTTTGATTTCTGGGTTTTCAGGATTTGGGTGATTTCGACCCAAATCTTGGAGAATGAGTTTGATTCGTGTATGGTGGCTTAGATGAGGTTCTTGCAGATGAGAGGAACCGTAAAAATGAGGAAAATTGGAGTCTTCTTTCTTGCGGTCTTCGTAGTCGGTTCTTTTAGCTCGCCGCCAGCTTTGGCTCAGAATGGGCTCACCAGAAGTTCGCTGAAGTTTGTTTCAGGTTTGTCCTTTGCATGATTTCATTTTTGTCTGGGATTTTTCTATTTAAAATGCCGATACTTGTGAATTCTGTTGCACATTCCTGCTATCTGGGTTTTCCCCCCCTGTAATGTTGGGATGAGGAAGATTTCTCCTGTCTTGTTTTGTTTGTTTCCCAAAAAAAGAAAAGGTAAAGCGAGGCAGCTGAATTGGACGAAATATTGATTTTTTTCTTTCAAATTTAAAGAGTTGTTGAATCTTTCTTCCATATTGGTTTTACTTTCCTCCTCTTATTTTTCTTGTTTGGCAGATAAAACAATGAATATGGCCTATGAATAAATGGATTGTTAGATACCATGGTTAGTTTCGTTTTGTGATCTCCAGATATCATTCTTAAGTTTTCCTGTTCAGTTTTGGGACAGAGATTACCTGGTAATGCCCGGTTGAGATGCTGCGACTTCGACCGTGGTTCATGAAACTTTTTCTTTCTCCTTATTTTTTCTGTAAATAATTGCAATCTGGAAACCGACTCTCGCGATTTTTGTAAGCTACCTCTAGTTGGGATTAAAGCATTGATTGATTGACTAGTGTATACGTATTGCTGGATGAAAATGCTACTCGTTCGGTTCTCTGACTCCCTTTTTTGTTGCTCTTTGAACTTTTTGTATGCTATGTAGGTGAGGAGAATTTGGGCCAGTGGAAGAATGATGCTTCTGGGGCTGCACTAGCACCAGGGCCTTCACATGATTTGCCTCAAAGCACATTAGTGTTGGCAGAAAACAGGACGAACAGGCCAGACATCTTTCGTGGTTTCAGGCATTATCATGGTGGTTGGAATATTACAAATCGGCATTATTGGGGGGTAATGTTTTCAATTTATTTGTTCATCTGTTATGCTTGAGGTGGTGCTAGGTTCATGATATTCTTCAGATGCAAGCAAAAGTCAGATTCAAATTGCTGTAGCAAGAAGAACAGGCAGATGTCTGTTCTGTTGTTCTAGTTAGATTTAATTTGGATAACAGGAAAAATATGTGTTAAAGACTGCACTGGAGATTTTCGAATTCCTTAAGACGTTCTTTTTCATTGGGAAGGGAAGATATTCTGGTTCTTAGTCATTTTCGTTCATTAGAATGATTTTGATATTTATGTCATGGCCTTAGGGGATACGAATGATATATCTGCCTTAGCAAAATATGAGACTTTACACTTTATTGGACATGATTTTTTGATGTGGCTACAGTACTATAAAATCAACCAAACTTGCTAGCTTGCTTGAACGTTTCATTTTCTAGTCATTTCTGCTAATCGTGTAATCTGTTGGATGTCTGTTCATAAGGAAGGCCTTTTGCGGTAGTTTCCCCCAGATTTCTTTAATTTGTGCTGATGTGTTCTATGTTTTCATGTCTTGATCATTGTTCCTACAGTCTGTTGGATTTACGGGAGCTGCTGCTTTTGTTCTTGGTGGTCTATGGTTTGTTTCTTTTGGTTTGGTTCTTGTTGTCCATCATTGCTGTGGATGGAGAATAACCATCAAAGGAGAAGAATCTGCGTACTCACAAAGGATTTGTCTTGTCATGCTCATAATTTTCACAACTGCTGCCGTGTATGATTTTTACTTTCAGCCCAGATCAGATAGTCTTTCCGATAATTTCTGTCGCTTCTCTATTGTTTCCTTTCCAGCCTTTGCTGACACCAAGCAAGTTTGTATTTATTTTTTATTGACCAGGACAGGATGCATTCTGCTTTCTGTTGGCCAGGACAAATTTAATGATGAAGCACTGCATACTTTGAGATATGTTGTCAACCAATCGGATTACACTGTCCAAACATTGAGAAATGTCACAGCATATCTGTCCTTGGCAAAAACTATTAATGTAGCACAGATTTTGCTTCCATCTAATGTCATGGATGACATTGACAAATTAAATGTGGATCTCAATAGTGCAGCAGATACACTTACAGAGAAGACGGATGAAAATGAAAACAAAATCAAGAAAGTCTTTCATGCTGTGTATGTCCCCGAGTGCTGGCTATTCATTTGAACTTACGTCATTATTTTACCGTATGTCCGAAATTCTAATGGACCTACTCTATATATGTTTTAGGCGATCAGCATTGATCACCGTTGCAGCACTGATGCTTCTGTTGGCTCTAGTTGGTCTTGGTAAGTTTTGCGTAATACAGCTGTTATGGTGTCAAGACTTTCTTCTTTTCTTTTGATAGAATGGTGTCAAGGCTTTGTGTCATCTTTTTTTTTTTTACTGGTCAAAAACTTCTTCACGCTTCTGATGCAGTGCTGTCCATCCTTGGTCATCAACATGCCATTCACATGTAAATTCATCGCTTCTTTTTCGCTTTACTGTCATTTCTATGGTTTCATAGTTCTTCTTACACTAGATATACCACTTTGCAGATTCATTATCAGTGGGTGGCTACTAGTTGCAGTAACCTTCATTCTTTGTGGAATTTTTGTAGTCCTAAACAAGTAAGAATCTAGATATCGGAACTTTTGTCAGAAAGTGAAGTTTCTTTTCAATCTGGAAGTTCAAACCAACTTTGAAAGCATTGACTTCTTTTCCTCTTATATTAAGTAATTGGTGCTCTCTTGCCAGTGCAATTGCAGACACTTGTCTGGCTATGGATGAGTGGGTAGAAAATCCACAGGCAGAGACTGCTCTGAGCAATATTCTTCCATGTGTCGATCAGGCTACAACAAACCATACATTAACACAGAGCAAACAAGTGATCAACAGTATAGTGAATGTTGTCAATACCTACATATATACCTTTGCCAACATCGACCCTCCTCGAAATGACCCTCGTTATCACAATCAGTCTGGGCCTTTGATGCCGCCGTTGTGTTACCCATTTGACTCTCAATTTCAAGAACGTCAGTGCGGGAACTACGAGGTGTCTTTGGCAAATGCTTCTGCGGTATGTATCAACCAGTTGTTACATTTTTGTCATATTTTGATGTTGTCCAGAAACCTCCTCCTGGAATATTTGGTGTTCCCAATTGACCTTTAAAAATACATCCTTCTTTCTGCTTGTTAATCAACACCGTCTATATCTGTTCAGGAAGGTATACCCAATATACGAAATGAAGATTGAAAACCACTTGTTTGTGGCAGTTAATCTGCAATTACATGGTAAACATTAATCATGAATTCTGTCTGAATGTGCCACATTGCTGGTCTCAATGGCTTAAGGTCATATATGACAAGCACCATGAAGGATTAGTAGTCTCTATGTTGAACTGTGTGCAGAAGAATCAGATAGGATGAAAAGGGAGTTTGATGTATCCTCACCATCGAGACAAAAGTAGCTAGCAGTTTAGCATTTCTGGAAAGAGGAAAAATTTGGAATGCAATAGCAGGAATGAGGAACCTGTAGAAAGTAGTAGTAGTCAAACTAGGTATTTTTGTTCTGACTTACTAATCTCGTTAAAGCAGCTGATACGAAACACTCATTACTCATAAGATGAAAATGTATCTTCCTGATCCTACACAAAGTAGAAAAGTTGGCGCTAACCATTTTCAGGGCTTAGGTTTTATCTGCCTTTATATGGTCACTAAAGTTGGGACCAACCATTTTTGGGGCTCATTTTTCTTGTATTATAGTGGTCTGTATTTATGTATTTTCTTTTATTCGCTGCAGGTTTGGCTGAACTACAGATGCATGGTATCAGCTTCCGGAGTTTGCGTCACTGTTGGTAGGGTAACACCAGACACATATGAACAATTGATTGCGGCCGTCACAGAGAGCTATGCTCTTGAGCACTACACGCCACCCCTACTCAGCCTCCAGAACTGTGACTTTGTTCGGGAAACATTCCAAAACATCACTACAAATTATTGTCCTCCATTGGAACATAATCTGAAGCTAGTAAATGCTGGTTTGGGTCTAATCTCAGTAGGAGTCCTGCTTTGCCTTGTCATCTGGATATTCGCTGCAAACCGCGCCCAAGGGAAGGAGGTGTTTGCGAAGGCGAAGCCATTCATGCTGGTGAAAAGCAAGGGGAGTGATAAAAACAACCACAGCACGCCAAACAGTTGCATAGTATCGCCATCAAGCACAACACCGAACCGGAGTATGGTATAGGAGGTATATGATACAGAATCTTAGCTTACTAGAATTAGAACATTTATCGTTCAGTTTTGTACGAACTTTGTGTGGGAAGAGCCAAGGTGGGGCGAAGTTCCATCTTGTGTTGATAGAGCAATAATAATACCAGTTTGTAATCTAAGTACATAGATGTTTGTGTATCAAAGGCAAATTAGGCCTCTCCTTCCTCTCATCTCAATAGGCAGATGAGATTTGAATCAACACAGCCTCCAATCCTTCCTTCCTTTGCAAAAGGCAACGAATTTGTTATATTGAACAGGCACTTGAAAACGTAACTGGAGAGTAGTGGTTCAAATTAAGCTCTACACATTAACCCGGTACCAAAAATTATATATATACTACAACTAGTACCATTTTTGAAAATGGACAAAATACCCAAACCTCCCTCCCCACCCCCACCCCCAGACCCAATGTTTGGGGTAACCTACAGTTGTATCCCTGTTTTTTGAAAACCTACACCTACCCATTTGAAAATTAACTCGGTTAAATAATCGCTACCATAGAAAGGGAAAAATACTTGACTCAGCCTTTTTAAACTTCATTCATGGAAACTTTACCCCCTAACTTAAGAAAAACAAAATCCATCAACAAAAAACAAATTCTAAGAGATTAGAAGAACCAGATGAATTGGGTAACAACAATAATAGCTCTCTTATCCATTTGCCAATTTCCAACCCCAAATCTCAGTAAAAACGAGAACAAGATCAAAGCCACCGCTTCATCAACTCATCACGCCCAGATAACAGTATCATGAACACCAGATAACAGCTCTTCGCCATTCCCCCCTCTCTAGCTACTGAACCGACATCCCCCCATCTGCGGTAGCTGAAGACCTCCTCCACTTCCCCGACCGCCCAACCTCCTCTCCGTCTCCTCCCCACCGCGCTTCCCCGACTCCCTCCTTCCTTCTCTCCTCTCCTCTCCGTCTCCCTCCTCTTCTCCCCGCTGCCCTCCTCTCAATCGAAATCGCCGACGATTCGTCTGATTCACGAAATCGCTCTCTTCGTCGAAATCGTCGACGATTCGCTCTCTCCTCAAAACGATGGCAGAGATTCGTCTGACGCTCTTGATTCCGTCCGAAATTCTCGATTTCGTTGCGATTTCGTCGGCGCGCCGTCGCCCCCTTGCCACCACGCCGTTGTCTCCTCCTCGCCACCATGATTTGACTGGGAAGCTCGATTGACAACTAATCGCCACCGTGAGGGAGGAGCGACGGAGCGATTCGTGGCTGCCCACTCCAGCCTTCTCGAATTTGGGCAATGACCTTTCTCTCACTCTCGGAAATCGCAGGACCCAGGTACTGTTTTGATCGAAGAATCTTCTGGGTCGCCCGATGCCGGTTTCAGATGCGGTCTCTTATGCTCTCAGATGCGTTTCGATATTTTTTTTCTTTGTTTCGATCTCTTTCCTGTTTCGCTTCGATTTTGTTTCTGCTTCGATTTCCTATTTTTTTTTTGGGCCAAATTTTGATTTGGTTTTTGGGATTTTGATTTTGTACGTCCCTCTTTTGTTTTGCTTTCTTTCGTGTTTATGATTTCATTGTTGCTTATCATTTGGCCTAAATACCCCTTCAGCCCCTGAACTCGACTGATCAGGACACTTAGCTTCCTCAACTTCAACTCGGTCTAACTCAGTCCTTAAACTTACTTAAGTAGGTAAGTCAACTCCTTTGACTGACCGTGCGCGTCACGTGATTGATAAAACTAGACGTCGTTTGCCTAATTTCCTACCTCACCTCACTCTCACTCTTACAAGCAGAAACAAAACCCATAAACAAGCCTCAATGGCATCCTTTTCTTGACCCTTGAATTCTACTGAAAAATTGATCTCCTTTCTCGATCTTCGACCTCATTTCGAACATCGATCTCACCTCTTGACCCTTGACCTCCACCGTAGGCAACAACCTCCACTTTCGACATTAATCTCGCCTCACGATCAACAGAAACAGTACTATCAACCTCAATCCGTGTTCAATGTTTCCTTCCCTCATGTACCCTTCGGACAAGTTATTGATGTTGGTACCAACGTGCTTTTTGTCATTGGTTGTGCCGATGATGGTGACAGTGTCGTTGTGCCTGTCATTAGCTTTTTGTTCCCTCTGCAAAGGGTCGAAGGTGGGATACTTGAGCCTGTGGCTGACGTGGTGGCTGAGGCGGAGGCGGGAGCTGGGGTGGAGGTTGTTACCAGGGGCGAAGGTCAAGACAGTGAGAACGGCGGTGTCCATAAAGGAGTAAACCACACATATTGGGAGAGGCGGTGATTAGAAAGGATGGTTTTTTTGTAACATTTTTAAAAATCAAGGTAAATCAATGAACAATTAAGATGTTTGAGATAGTTTTGTATAAGACTTTCTTTTGTTATATTGCATAACAAATAACACATTTACTCGCTACAATTTATTAGAAGTTATAATTATAACCCTAAAGAGTTTTATGTGTCACCAAACCGCTGATTTTGTCATTTCTCATGACTGGGCTGACAAAGACGAACAATATCAATGAAAATTTTATCATGTGACTAACATAGGTCAGTCAAAAGGGTTGACTGACCTATTTAAGCAAGTTCAACGACTGAGTTAGAGCGAGTTAAAGTGCAAGGAGAAAAGTGTCCTGGTTAGTTGAGTTCAGGGGCTGAAGGGGTGTTTAGGCCTTATCATTTTGATTTTTTTGGAAATGTCTAGTTTTTGTTTTTAAATTACTTGGTTTTATTTGAAAGGGTTTTAGTATTTAGGGTGTAACGTTTCTATGAATGAGGCTTAAAAGGGCAAAATCAGGAGTTTTTACTCTTCTGTGGTAACGGCCATTAACGGAGTTATTTTCAAAGGGGGTAAGTGTAGGTTTTGAAATATGGCAGTACAACTGTAGGTTACCCGAAACCTCAGGGGGGTTTTGGTATTTTTCTCTTTAAAAATTGGGAAACACATTACTATTGGACATTTTTATATGTGGATATCCAGAACTTTTATGTGGGCTAGAGAAGGAAGCCCATATCAGAGAAGAACCGGATAAGGACAGAAGCTTTTCATTTCAAATGACAAATAACCAACTCGCAATCACATCGACTCGAATATTCGAATTTAGGGTTCCTTCTCTTCCTTCTGTATGCTTAATCCGATCCGGTATTTGTAACCGCGAAATAGATCGGGAAATTCAAACTTTTATTCGTATCGGCGTCAAGGTACGCAGACCGATCTTGTAGTTCGTCTCATGTTTATTGTTTCTGGTTTTGGTTCAATCTGTTGTATGTCGCTCGTCTGTCGCAGAAATTAGAGGTCGTTTGCCTCGTTTGCTTTGTGGAATCAGTCCACTGATTAGTGATTTTATCTTTGAAATTTCATCTTTTTGGTCTGTCTTCTTGCGTCTATAATACATTGGTATCGATATGGTTGGTTAGATTTCAATGCACTTTGAATTTTCTCTGGTTTTAGTATTTTATCGATCGCTTGCAGTACGTTGAGTGATCTGAATATTGCCTTGCCATCTGCTGTTTCTTCCTCGTGTTGGCAGTTTGAGGACTGTTTGTTGATATCTCCGGAGGACTCACGAATTGGCCTGTCTCTTGTTAGCAGTTTGGATTTGATATTCAGTATGAAGTTCTTGGAATACACTCCTTTATACAGGTTGGTTTTTTATTTTTAAGGAAGTCGAGAAGCTGCCTGATTTCATGCCCATGGTTGGATTCTTTCTGGGAATTGTGGTTGAATTTTTCAGAATGATGTTTTTGTCAGAATCAATGATTTCTTGAGCCATTTAAACCTTGGAGAACGAACCTTCAAAGGATCTCTCGAAGCATACTCTTGTAAGTTGAGAATTGTAACGTGGGCTTGTCACTCAAATTATGCAGCTGTATTTGCCAAAGAGTTTGAGATCCACTGCTGAATGCTAATTGTGCTGGCGGTTATGTTGAGAAAGAGGGTCCAATTTAGCCACTCTTGTTAGAATATGATTGCCAGGCCTTAAATTTGGCTTTTGTTTTTGTTTTTGGTTTTTTTTTTTCAGAAACTCTAGAGTTATAGTTTATGCTGCTGTACTTGTTTCAGCTACTACAAATTCGAGACCATGGAAAAGAAATATCCTATTATTATTATTATTATTATTATAGAAAGAATGACAAAAATGGATCTTGGATCTTTCTTTATAACCTAACGAAAATGAATACAATTGACATTGGCAAAGATGACTTTTCTTATCAGACTTGGTGGCAAATTCGAGCTTTAAGCCAAAATTTGTTGTAGCAGCTAGTATCTTTTGCTGCAGCGGCAGATCGTCATCATATGTATCTTTTCTCATTTGTGTTCCTTTTAGGCAAACACACAGGAACCGACAAAAAACTGTCGCTGAGTTTGGAAAATGAGGTAACCATAGCGTGTGTATTTTGTTTCTACATGTTTTCCTTTTTTGTTCGTAAAATTGAACAACCCAATATAATTTTTCATGTTTATATTTCATTGTCGATTTGGTCTCTTTTTGTGTTTTTGTTTTCTGTCATCTTATTTACCTGAATAAACTAGCTGATTAATAGTGACTAATAAGCACCATATGTTTTAAATCTTGATCCCTTTTGCGCCAGAATTTATATATATTTTTTTCATACTGGACGCTCATTGTATGCTTCTTGGACTGCAGATACTTGACTATCTTGGCAAATCTTCTGATACTGATTCCTCTTCACCAGCTGAATTTCTTTTGAGCCGGTCAAGGTTGTGAAGGTTAACATTGATTTCAAATTGGTACTTTCTTTTCTTTTCTTTTAACCAGATGTTTTTATGGATACTTCAGTCGGAAGACATTGATCTACCTGGTCCTTACACTTTCCCACATGTTCCCGGACTATGACTTCAGGTATCACTGTGTCCTTTGTTCCATCAATTGCATGTACCTTAAATTTTTTAGAAGAGCCTACAAGGAGGATTATGGGTAATGACACAGTCACTAAGTTTAATCGATGTGGCAACCCAATAAATGATCCTCCATTGGCTACATTGGGAGTGTTGTCAGATGGTTTGACAGACAGTTGTATAACTGTTGCTCTAGGAAGAGCTGAGAGTTCGAGTCTCTCCATTTCCCAAATCTAATCCTGGTGGTTTGCATTGTTTATCTTGTCTGGTTTTGCCCATGGTTGCCCTATTTGGTGGTTCTTACAAGCATTTGGTCTGTTTCTATGTGGTTCCCTTATCAGATATTGAATTTTTTATGGTTTCCAGTGCGGTTAATGCACACCAGTTTTTCACAGAGGAAAGTTTGGATTCTTTTAGCCAGATCTTTGACAGCTATATGTTTGAGGCATCAAAGGTAATAACTGCCGTCAAGTTTTTAAGACATGTCTATTGTGCTTACTGTCAGAATGCATAGTCTTGCATGGTTAACCTCACAGCAGCTCTTGTTTGGTTCATCATCCTGGTTTGTATGCAAAATGAACTTACATGAATCTGCAGGAATGGGCTGAGATAAATGAGCGGAGCCCTCTTCTGGAGACGGTGTATGAGGCTCTGGATGAGGTGGGTTGTTTTCTGTTTTTGTTTGGCTTTTTTTTCTTTTCCTCTGAGGACTTTCTTTTAATTCTTGCAAATGGGAAAATCTTCATGGTCTTGTGCTTTGCAGGTTGTGAAACTGTCAGAGTGTGAGATTTACAGCTATAATCCAGATTCAGATGCAGACCCTTTCCTAGAGAAAGGGGCAATGTACGTCTGGTTTACAAATTCGTTAATGGCTTGATGGTTGTTCAACTATACTGTCTTTTCTATTGACGTGCTTTGTTGATTTTGCAGATGGTCCTTTAGTTATTTCTTCTATAACAGGAAATTAAAACGTGTGGTGTGCTTCCATTTCTGCTGCTTAAGGTCTGTTCAGCTTATTTCTTTAGAGAAAGATCTACTATGCATATTTGTTCTAGAAGATATTCAGTATTTCTGATGGGTTCCACTAATTATTCCGTTTGATGTTTTATCTCGTACGCAGCAACTTATTGAGTGATGGCTTTGCCAGTGACAACTTGTCATATGAGGAGGAAGAAATTTTTGATGACATGGACCTGTAGAATACTTACTGGCACCAATGTCTTGCTTGGACTACCGCCTGTTAGAGTGTTTAGGGTTGGGCCAAGAGGGTCTCTTGACGCCCTCTGTTTTCTTTTTCTTCCCATCGGAGTTATTTCTTATCACAAATACCTGCCATCTGAACTCTTGATGACCTGCCTGTAGTTATGTTATGTGCAAGTGTGGTATTTTCCTGTGTAAAGTTGTGCTGCAAGCATTCTCAAGATTTCTGGGGACAATACACCCTTCTCCTGCATTGTATATGCCCAAGCTTTCTTTTTGTAAACACTAATTCTCCCTCTGCTTCCATGTGAATGAAATGGAATCGTTGCATAACAGTTTTGAGATTTTTGTGTTAATGCATCTCTTCTTGTCCGGATGGAATTTCTGTCGGGTATAAATGAGTGTTTGATAAAACTTGTCCCTATTTTTTAACAACAATTAACATAGAAAATGTGCTATTATTACGAGGAAACTAAACGTGTACGATTGAATCCATACAAGTAATCCATATGAGTTAATTAAGAGGAAGATTCGTTTAAATCCACTCGTCTTCAACAATCAGTTTCACCTTGAGTTGAAGACTAGTAGCGTAGAGTGTGTAACATTATTAATTTTTATATTAAATAATGTACGAAGAATCTAATTGAATACGAATGATTTGAAGAGTCACCTAGCTTTAGTAGAGCTAGGTCGCCCTCCAACTTCCGATGCAAAGATACTAATTTAGTAGTATAAACATGGTCAAGTTAAATTCACGAGGATGAAGAGATAAATCCGAAATTAATTACTCCTTGAATGTGGAATACTACTATTTCAATCGTCGTTCCATCCCTATAAATAATCAGTTGCTTCACTCACTTTATTCATAATCGCAGCAATAGCTACTCTTATCAGTTTGATCATAACCGAAGTTTAGCTAACTGAACATGGGCGGCAAAGGAGGGGGAGGCGGTGGAGGTAAAGGAGGAGGATGCAGTGGTGGTGGTAAAGGAGGGGGAGGCGGAGGGAAGGGAGGAAGCGGGGGTGTTGGCCATGGTAGCGGCGTTACTATGGTTGCTCCGGGTACAGGAGGTGCAGCTCATATTTCTAGGGACTCCTTTGAGAGCAATCCTAAGGGTTATTTCTCCGACCTGCATGCAAGCGACAAGGGGAGCAAGTGAAGCTGCTTATATTGGATGTTTTGTCACCTAGCTACCTAGCCCATAGGTTCAGAGGGCTACTTCCTATGAACTATAGATGAAGTAGACGTTCTTAATTTACTAATAAAGTGGGTTTAGTTGGTGTCTGATTTTGTGTTCCAACTTCTTTTGGATGTATATTTTCCTACTTCAATTTGCGACCATCGATCAAAAGTTTTTTTTTTTCGTTCATTCTCGTGACGAACCCTTTCTAGGAACCTGACCCCGTTCAATTTAATTTCATTTGCAAGCGTATGCAAATTATATAGTTTTCATTTGCAACATCAACGTTGTAAAATTCAATTTCAGTATGCACAGATTATAATCTTTTACATAGTGTCTAGTCTATCCAACTTATACAGTTACACTTGCTTTATATAGAACCGTTCTTCCTTTCTTTAGTTTAGTTTTGATTTTTCCACTTTCAAGCCTTTTATAGAATTTTTTTTAAGGAGGCTTATGGCATCACTGATCATAATGATTGTATTTCCCTTCTTTTAATGTTATTTCTTTAGTTTATACTTTAAACTTGATAACTAAATTTCATCAGTATGACTAATGACGTTATTATTATCATTCTTAATTTTAATGTTTCTTTGAGTTCAGAAGTTAAGAAGGGAGGTCCTTTTATAACTTTTGAGCCCACTGTTTTAGGTGTAAATGTAAGAAGAAAGTGGGCTATTGCCCAAACTATGAATTTTGGTTTCATGGGTTAGGAGTCTCTAGCCTCTACTTCTAGTTTCTGCCCAACATACATAAGCTGGCGTTGCCTGGCCATACTAGTTTAGTTGTCTTCCCCAGTGGTTGTTTTGATTATTGTTTCCAAAACCTCCCCCCAGTGTAGTCAGGTTCATCTCAGTAAAGAATTAGCAAAAAGTACCAAAAAACCTCATCGAAGTTATAAGCATTTATCAATTTGGTTACTATAGTTTTGAGTGACTCTAATCACATCACTAAAGTTATAGTTTAGGCCCAAATTAGTCACTAATGTTATAATTTGGTGCAGAATATGCCATTAGCCATTAGAAACCTAATAGTATATGTGGAAAGTTATTGATTTTGAAATCCTAAGGTATTTATGTAACTTTTAAAAAATTTCAAAAACTATGTATAATTTATCATTTTTACTTTTTTGTGCAACAATCACCTTTATTATTCACAAGATCCGCCACTGGTCCCTTCGTAAATAATATTCAAATTAGCCACCACATTTTGATACTACAAATAACTTGAATCTTGATCAAATGAAACCTACTCATGCAATATAGATATGTTTATGATCATCTACTTTCCGGTATGGAAGTTTTTATTTGCAAATAGTAATAACCAATGCTACCTCATCTGACATCGCCTCTGTTATCATGATTCAGTGGCAGATCTGACAGTAATTGATACAGTGGTTGGCGTACAAAAATAAATTAATTGACGTACAAAAATAAATTAAAATATAAATAACACAGTTTTCGAAGTTTGTCAAACGTTGCATTAGTACACAAAAGTTCAAAACCACCAACTTCCTATATTTACCATTAGATTTGTAACAAATTATGTCATATTCAGTATCAAATTGTAGCATTAGTGACTGATTTGGGCCTAAATTATAACTTTAATGATGTGATTGAAATTATTGAAAACTATAGTGATCAAATCGGTCTATGACCATAACTATGATAATTTTTTTGCACTTTTCCCAAAAAATTGCAAAGAAAATAGATTTAGGATATTATTAATTAGGTAGATTTTGAGAGAGATTAATTGCATTCAAGCTTTTACTGGAGTGAACAATAAGTAAAACATGCAATAGGTATTATACTTTATTTAAATTGGTTATTTGAGTAAAAAAAGCATGGAAGATTATATCCAACCATCTTTATTTACAATCATTTTAAACTTTCACTTGCAGACACTTTGCTATGGGCGATTTGTTTTTTTCTTTTATTGTTGGAATAGTCGGGTGAATATGATCAGTTATTCACAATTCACAAAAACATGATCACAAATATTTTCTTCATTAAGTAAAGAAAGGTCTTCATATGGACGTTTGCTTCCTTGTTAAGCAATACAGCTTACGGTCCCTTCCAATTATATTCACACTCATTGGTTAATCATCTTACCTTGAAGGCCTAACATAAATTCACCATGTCGCATAGCATCTGTAACAATAATAGAAGAAGGCATTAAATTTAGTTCACCAATAAAATACAATGTTACTACAATGTACTTACATTATCCAAAAAAGATAAAACATGGTTCAAACTTCCAATTTCAGTGTCAATCTATCAGGCTAATTTGCGAACAATTAAAATGCATGATCTTTCTACCAAAAGTAATTGAAAACTAATAGTTCTATGCATCTTAATTGGATAAGATTTCAATAGAGTGTAAAACTACCACAAAAACCACTTTCTTCTTTGCCAATAGGTATGTCTTACTAATTTTTCCATTCGATTTTATTTTTCACTACAACTATTGGGCCCCATTTTCCTACCAAAGCAATTACCACCTATTGCTTTGACTCCAAGCATTTCCTATTTGGCCATAGAGGATTTAAGACACATCACCATTTTTAATAATTTAGCCAAAAAAAAAAATAAGGTACACTTCTCACTCTTATTACCTATAATATCAAATTTAGATATTTGCACCATATGTTCTAAAATCCCTAATTAAAATGAAATTGTACTTAAAATTCTTCCTGAAATAATGATTTATTACCTTCTTCGATTCGCGCTTTCTCTTTCCTTCTTAGTTATTTTGATTTTTTTTAATTAGTATTATAGTTTTTAATTTCTTTTGATCTTTATTGTTGTTTCTAATTTGATGATATTTAAAAATTAAGAAATCAAGGTGTTTCTTTTACTCTGAAAATAAGGCGCTTCTATTATTCCATACTTTTATCATTTTTATAATAGAAAAACCATGTTTTGCATAATTACATAAATATCCTTATTTATTTATTAATGGGATTCAATAATTACTATACAAAATGGGCATAACTTGAAACTAATTATTTATTCCTCATCAATATCTTGCCATGTTCATCTTTTCCTTCACGTAATGATGCATAGTACTTGATCTAATTCCACCATAGTGCATCCAATCAAAACATCAAATTATAACACTTTTACTTAGCAAAGAGTGTTGAGTAAATATTCAACAAAATTGGTTCGAAAAACACAACCTATAAAAGTTGGCATTGTTTAGAAGTGGATTAAACATTTGAAAGCCACTTGGGTCATGATTCTATAATGCAATACCTTTTCAGTAAACACCAAATAATCCAAGATAGAAAGAGAAAGAGGAAAGATAAGGGGTGAGAGAGAGAGAGAAATAAAGGCAGAAATAAAGTAGGGGAGGAAGAATTTGGTTAATCTTTTATACATTTCTCACAATCATTCACCTCCTTACATATAGTAATATGATACAATGGCAAATTGTTAAGTAGTACAGCTTACACCATTTAGGAATATATGATTCTACACATAATCCTTAAACCTTAAAGGGACTTGGATCCTTATGGTACTTTTACACAAAGTTAAACTTGAGCCAAATGTGATGTTGCTGTTATTAGGTTAACAATCAGATGGACCCATGTCATCAGGTGATTTGGTATCATTGCCCCCTCTTTAGTTGGGACTTTACCCTCAAAGTTGAATGCAAGGAAATCTTTGGTGAACTTTTGCTGGGGCACCCATGTTGCTTCTTAAGGATCTTGAGAGTGCCAATAAACCAAAACCTGATCAACATATTGTCCTTACTGCAAAACCTTGTGAAAGCCCAAGAATTGTTCAGGTTGAAGGATTGGTTTGTTGTCAATGAAAAATGTGAGGAAGCTGGTCTATTGGGTGGCAGGATCTCCGTGACATTGTTTGAGGAGTGATACGTAGAACACATCATGGATTTTTTTATCTCCTGTGGTAGTTCCAGCCTGTAAGTTATAGAACTAATCTTCTTAAGTATGTGAAAAGGCCCATAATAACATTTGGCTAATTTATGGGAAAACCTTGTCACTACTGAGTGTTGACAATAAGGCTGCAATCTCACTAAAACCCAGTCTATAATAGTGACTTGTTTTTTAGTTTGATGGGTATTAGTTTGATTCTTTATTCACAAATGTGCTCAAGAGATGTTCATTTGTAGTTGGACTAAGATGTTTAAACATTCCTTGAGTAACTCGTTAATAGAGGTGATAGGAGTAAATCTTTGCATATAGTCCAGCAAAGATGGTGGAGGTCGCCTGTACAAGGCTTCAAAAGTTATCATGCAAATCGAAGAGTACTAGGTAGTGTTATAGCAGTATTTTGCCTTTGGTAAATACTTTCCCAATCTTATGGTCGGTCAGCCATGAAATTTCTTAAATAATCTTCCAGAAATCAATTCAACAACTCTGTTTACCTGTCAGTCTATGAATGGTAGGCACTATTGGTGGCTAATATTGTACTTTATAATTTGAACAATTCTTGCTAGAAGACACACATACATAAAAGGTCTTGATCAGAGATCATGTTTGAAGAGAAACCATGTAATCTAGAAATCTTCTTGATGAATATGTTGACCGATTGGACTACCGAAACATTAGGCCCCAGTGCACAAAAATGTGCATATTTAGTTAGGCGATCAACAATTACTAAAATCACCATTTTACTTACCGATGGAAAGAGATGAATATCAAAAGCAATTAAAATATAGTCCCAAACTTTGTTTGGTATTGGGAAGGGTTACAATAAGCTTTGTGACGCTGATGTAAGAGGTTTCACTTGTTGACACGTTGAACAGGTTTCCATAAACTCCTTAATTTGTTTGTGCATTCCTTCCCAATGGAAGGTAGCGGTTATCCTAGCAAAGGTGTGCTAGTAGCCCGAGTGCCCTCCTACTAGGTAGTTATGGAACTCATAAATTATGCGAAAATGTAAACCAGATGCTGCTGGAATATGAAAGCACCTTTTTAATAGTATTAAGGCATCCTTAATCATGTAATTTGGTTATTTCGAAGGCTAACTTTGGATGGCTTATAAGAGCTTTGTCGAAGGTCCATGTTGGGCAATAAATATTTGTAATGCTTGTAACAATGCAGATATAAGTTAAGACATCCCTTGTAAAATATGCAATGACCCCTTAATTAACTGAGATAGAGCATCTGTAAGAATCTTTTCTCTTCCAGGCTTATATTGCACTACAAAATCATAGTCAATCAACTTGGAAAACTATTGTTGTTACTTCAGTGTCTAAATATTTTGTGTTAGCATGCTTCTTAGACTTTGGTGGTCAGTTTGGATAACAAATGTTTGACCTACTAAGTACTACAACCATTTTCTAACAGCCTCCACAATTGCATACATCTCTTTCATATATGTAGATGCAGCCTGCAGCTTAGGTCCAATTTGTTTACTGAAAAAGGCAATTGGTTGGCCCTTTTTGTGATAGGACAGCTCCCACTCTAAGCCATGAGGCATCAGTCTATTTCACAAATTTCTCCGAGAAATCAAGTATCCTTAGAATGGGTGTGGTGCTGAGGGCCTTGAAGGCTGCTGTTGCTTGGTACATCTATAAGGAAGCATTTTTTCTTAACAATTATGTTAACAACTGACATTTTCTGGCCTTGGCCAATCCTTGATTGTTCTGCTTTTATCCAAATTCACTTTAACTCCAGAACTCGAGATGATATGCCTTAGGTAAGAAATAGAGGTTTAAAAAAAATGCACTTAAAAAGCTTGACAAGTTGTGAGTGTTCTTGTAAAATGTCTAACACTTGCTGCATGTGTTCCAGATGATCTTTCTAACTTTACTGTAGACGAGTATATCATCAAAAGAAATCAACACCTATTTCCTTGTGAGAGGTCGAAAAATCAAATTCATTAATGCCTGAAAAAGAGCTTGGAGCATTTGATAAGCCGAATGGCATCACTTAAATTTATAATGGCCCTTGTGTATTGTAAACGCAATCTTTTCAATATCTCTAGCATGAACTCATGGTTGGTGATACCTAGATCATAAGCCCAATTTTTGAGAAATACTGCAACCCTTGCAGTTCATCCAATAGCTTATTGAAAGTGGGTATCGGGATGTGATCTTTCATGGTAAAAACATTTAGGGCTTTATAATTGACATTGAATCTTTATCTTTAATCCTTTTTCTGAATGAGTAACCTAAGCGAATCATATGGGCTGGTGCTAAGCCAAATAACCATTTCAGCTAGCATCTCCTGATCTAATTTCTTTATCTCCTCCTTCTGGAAGTAAGGGTACCGGTAAGGTTTGACATTGACTGTTGCCACCCCTAGATTCAATGTGATCCAATGGCCAATTGATCGCAAAGAAGGTAGGCTCGAAAGGTTTGGAAAACACAGACTCATATTGGTTCAATAATGCCTGTAAGTCATCAGTGAAAGGGGCAACGTCTAGAGTATCTTTAGTGGCCAACGACTGAATTGCCAAAGATAACAAAAATAGGGTTGTCACTTGATTTATTTTGAGCCCATGAAGTAGCTGGCTGTAAGATATAAGAGCAAGCCAAGCTTCTTTTAGCCCATGGAAAGTTATCTGCTTGTAATTGTGAATAAAACTCATGAAAAGTTTCTTACAATGAAAAAAGATTGGGCAGAGGCTTGCCAACCATTGCACTCCCAAAGCCACATCAGTTCCATAAATGGATAATAGAGAAAAAAAATCTATGGTAAATTCATGCTCTCCTAACTGAAGAAGAATTTGGCTGCACTTACCTGGGCATTCAAGGTTAACTCGATCTCCCACTGTGACATTCAATTGGCCTGCAAATTGAATGAAATATCTAGCTATCTGGCCCTATATGAAATTATGGGTCAATCCATTATCCATTAATACCATGACCTTTTTGCCCCTTATAGAACCTTCAATTCGTAGTGTCATGGACATCTGTCGATCGTCGATGGCGTGAAGTAATATGGCGGGCTTACTTGAGGAGTTATCCACTACAATAGTTGTGTCTGCCATAGGGTCCAAATTAGTAACAAAGTCCTCATCTTTAACGTCAGCTGTTAAGCAAAGGAACTACAATTTGTAATAGTGCCCTAGGTTAAATCATTCATCATAATTCTAACACAATCCCTTCTCGTGGTGTTCGGCATTCTCTACTCGAGATAAGCATTTAATAAAAAGCTTTGGCATCAAACCTCCCTTGTTCGCCAACTAATTTAGAATGAAGAGAGTCGTTGCTGATTGAGTAAGGCCAAGGTATGTAATGAAGTGGACCATCGGATGATTCAATGCCAGAAGCTTGTTTTCCACAAGCTTTGCCATGCCCATGGCTTACATCAGGGAAATTGGCTTCAATAGCAGAAGTTCTCATTGGATTTCGTCACTCAACCCAAAAAAAAAAAGCAGCTGAGTAAGTTCTAATTTGTGAGCCCCCTCATCTATGTGGAAATCACCTCAAACTCTGCCATGTATGTGGCAACTATGGTGGACTGCTTCAATTTAAAGAGTGCAGCCTTGTGGTTGAAGTAAGTTGAGGAGCCGAAACACAACTCCGAATGTCGCACAAAGGCTTCCCAAGTCGAAAATTGCTGGGTCAAACTTATCCACTAAAACCATATCTGAGCAGGACTAGTCATGTAGAATGCAATGATTTTGAACTTCTGATCGTTTGGTGTTCGATGGTATGCAAAGAAATTTCCAATTTGAAACACGCACCCCCGGATATTCTCCTTTGCAAATACAGGAATCTCGAGCTTCAGTAGTCGTGGAGATGTTAGAAAGGGTAAATTAGGGAGTTGGTTAACACCCATGCCTTTTAGGTGTGATTGGGGTGATCCAATCGTTACCTGTGGCGGTGAGGATAAAGTGGGCATAAGCAGTGGGCAAGCAAGCTTGAGCACAATCTCTCAGATAACTGCTTGGTGTGAAGACAACATTTTCTGGATAGACTTAGTCATAGGGAAATTTTTCTCTATAGTTACAGCATGTTGCTGAATGGTGGAGCACACAGATTCTATGTGTTAGATGGTGGAAGAATGTTGCTGAAGTTGCTCAAAGATTTTGGTGTTATTTTCCTCAAGAGCTTTGGTTCTAGTGGTCATTCCTTCACCCATTGCCTCTAAATGAAAGCATTAAATGATGCAACACCTTTCCAGTAAACACCAAATAATCCAAGATGGGAAAAGAAATATGAAAGATATAAGGTGAAAGAGAGAAAGAAAGTAGGGGAGGAAGAATTTAGTTAGCCTTTCATGCCCCTCTCACATTTATTCATTTCCTTATATGCAGTATTTGGATACAACGGCAAACCGTTAGGCGGTACAACTCACATCATTTAGGAATATATGATTTTAAACACAATCCTTAAACCTCAAAGGTACTTGGATCCTTTTGGTACTCTTATGCAAAGTTGGAGCTGGACCGAATGTATTGCTGTTGTTATTGGGATAACGATCAAATGGACATCAGGTGATTTGATATCATTCCATTTTGGGGATTTTGTTCTTAAAGCAACTCGAAGTTAGAATTAGGTTATTCCTCTATTTGACTTGTTTTCCTGTTCTTGCTCATGTAAAGTGTATATTGTAGATGATTCTTGGGTCAGTTTCACAAGAGCACCAATGAGCATAAGGTTGCTAGCAACAATGGCATGGACATGAAAAGAAGTGGCAACACTGAAATGGCACCATAGGGTCACCATCTCTTAGGACATCATGTCCATTTTGTTTGGGTGAAGATAGATTTAAGTTCTGGATGAATTAGTGAAGACAACAGTCTTATTAACTTTTTTTTTTTAATCTACAACTCACCACTTTCCTCTGACTTGCCTTTGCAGCTCCTTCTCTAATGGCCACGTCCAACCAGCCACATCTAGATGACACACATAAAAGTTGAAGAAATGAAGAGAATAGCAAAAAGAATCTATGGTAATGATGATGTTAATAAGGTAATTATGATGTTCCCATGCAATGCCACTTTGCACATAATCTCCCTCCTTCTGGCAACTTCTATTCGATGTTCTCCCTGGTACCAAACCGTAATGTTCATACACTTGAAACCACCAATGCAACAAAATAAACTTATAAATACCACTATTTGGATTTCATCCAATAAACATAACTATAAAACCTCATCACTCCTTCAAATTTTCCCTGTTACAAACAAATCCACATCAAATCACAAAACAACATGATAATCTACAACCTAGAATAAACAGAAGCTACTAATATGTAATACTAACATCCAATAGCTCTCCCATAAAAAAACAGAGGGAAAAGCAACACCAGAATTACACTTTTCCTTAGGTGTCATTGCAACTTATAAGGAATTCATGGCCCAAATGAAAAAAGCCCCACATATTAAGGACTACCACCTAAATTTTAATGGCAAATTAAGGACAGGTGTTGTAACCCAAGGCCACATCAACATGGAACCTTCCAAACCACAGTACCCAGCCTGACACAAAAACAAACTGTGGGGACCAAAAGAGGAATTAATCCCCCAGGCCAAAGACAGGTGTTACAAGACTCAACCGCATAGTCTCCTTCCATTTTAACGTATTATATAGAGTATTATATAGATTTGCCTGTCGGTACAGTTTGATTCATTTGAAACTTATTCTTGGTTAACCTAATCTAGTAATACAAAGTTTGAGGACTAATATGAGCAAATAGACTTGGAGGCCTGAGCTGCAAAAGACTTAATTTTTTAGTGTTTTATTATATCTGTGTTTTTCTTTACTGATTCAAGTTGCTAATTATGGATATTGTGTAATTTATTATTAATTGGAATAAACTCTTTTACGAAAAAAGAAATTTCTATTTTGATTTCATCATTTTGACGTGATTTAATTGTACGATAAATGAATCTAGTGGTTTCCTTTCTTTTATCAAAATATGTATGTGTGGTACAATTATATTTCCAGTAATTTTCATCACATATAAATTCTTTCGTAAAATCAAGATTGTCACAGGTGACAACCCAATAAAAGCATATTACACCTGTCAACCATTTTCTAAGTCACGGAGCAGTATCTTCTAAAGCAAATAGAAATCTATAGACAAGATTAACTACTAGAAATTAAGCTAATTACTCTTTAATAAATACTAATTAATTTCATCTGGAGCTGATCGGTTCCTCTTTTATGGTCGCCAAAGACGGCTTCCTCGACCGGCAGACGCTTAGCCTGTAATTCATCTCGCCGGCGGCAAACCCCTCTTCCAACCCATCCAAACTCAATCTAGGCCTCCACTCTTGTTCACTTCCCTCTTGAGCCCCGTCGCTTGATCCGGCATTTTCCGGCTGAACCCTCACTTTACCGCCGGATATTCGCTTGGCAGCGGAGTTGGCCGCCATGAAAAGCGTTGCCATGTCGGCCGCAGTCACAACCGCGTTGACTCTCTTTATGGGAAACATGATATAGACGTTCCCAAGCTCGAGCTCCTCGTCGGCGATCAGCGGCGAAAACCTCCGTCCGATGTGGAGCGAGCTGGAATTGGAGAGAAAGAAATTCGGACACTCTAACATGAGCTCGGCAGCCTTGACGGGTTCCCGGAACTGCCGGATCTCGCCGCCGGGAAACACCACCCTCGCCGCCCTCCCGCTCTTGATCAACGGCGTGGCGAGAGTACAAGAAACGTAGTTCCCCATGGAAATCAAAGGGGAAAAAAACAGAGACCCAAAATGAAGAAAGGTTAAGCTTAGTCGGAACTGGAAAGCTTTGACGGCTGATGAGGAAGGAGAATGTTGGGGAGTTATAGTTATATAGGAAGACCGAAGGGGGGTCAGCGATGGGAGGCGGTAGAGTGCGTGGGCGGGCGTGTCTGCGAGATTTGTGGCGGGTGAGGTTTTACAAGGAGCGTTTCCTTCTTGTAGACGTGTTTGGCGGAGTTAAATTACGGTGTGGAAAGAAGACCAACTGACTCTGGTCTACGAAAGGGAAAAGTACCAGTATTAATGTTTTTCTTTAAACAAAAACAAAAAAAAAAAGGGCGAAACGTAAGGGAAATTTCGTGTGTTTTATTAGGGCTGAGTCATTATGTTTCTGTTATACCGGGGATATTTTTATTATTCGGCTGATTTGAGTTATTGCGTGTGGGGTCCAAACAAAGACTAGCAATATTGTTTGGTGCTGGGGTTGAGCCTGAGGCATCATTATGCATTAGTTAGTCTATGTCGCCACCAAATATATATCTACATGTGGGCTTCAAGTAATCTAACCTTGGATACGTACAGTAATCATGTACCGCTATGCAGAGATTTTACAAAATTTATAATTGACTAAAGTCTGCGAGGAATAGTTTATGTGATTGAGCATGAAAAAGAAAAACTGTTAGCTAATCTTACTAACAAACATTCTTTCATGTATAAGCTAAATTAGTAATAGTTCTATTGTTTCTATTTAGCATAGAATTATTTTTACAAGTCTAAGTATAAAATGTACTAATCAGTAAAGGGACAGAGTAATATTTATTTTTTAGGATCAAGAAAGTTACTGAGCCAACAATATTAACATTATATGAGAAAATGGTGAGACTCTACTCAAATTTCAAATTTCCACTTAATCTTCCCACCATTATGTCGAGTGGTAGGACTGTAATGTTTTAATTGTTAAATCCTACTTTCACCAAAAATAGAAAAGGTCAAAAATTAAAGTCAATGAAGAAAAAACATTTTTACTTACATAATTAGTGAATGAAGAAAAACTACCTTGTCTTTTAAGTATTCTCCAATTGCAACAAGCAACAAGTCTATCGACTCTTTGTACTATAAATTAATAAATGTGAAACCCTCCAAACCCAAAACTCAAAACACCATAAGAAAAAAAGATGAATACATTATGAAAAATCATGTGAATTATAGAATATTTCTAGTGTCGAAATTATCATTAGTAAGTTATTACATGTGCAAGGATACTCAAACATTGTTCTAAGAAGAATTTTACGTTCGTAAGTTGTTATTGAAAAAAAAAAAAACATTGGGCGCCAATCGAGTAAAGCCGCTATTTCAATTCCTGGGAATTCGTTTATATGGTTCGATGGGCTGTTAATGTCAGGGGGAGGCAGCATGGGCCAAGGGTCAGTGCCCAGGTGGGATGGGGTGTGATGTTAAGGGTTTTGCGTGTGATTTGCTAATTTGCTTGCTGCACCCTCCGGCCTCCACCTTTAAGGCCGCTCTACCGCTTAGCAACTCCGTTATCATCATTATGGGGCTGCACCCATATCATTTTGTCCAATTCCTTGCATCCAAAAACTTCACACGTTTTCCTTTCTTTCCACCTATTAACATTAACTTACTTATTATAGGGGAAACCTATAAATGAAGAATTAAATTTGGCACTGAATATTTCTTTTACACTCACAAACATGTTATAAGTATAGATAGCATGAGCAGTAGTAATCTGTTAGAAAAAAAAGTGGGGTAATTATTTGTCTTTTAGAAATTGGATGACTTCTAAGTCACATTAACAATTATAGGCTTTTTCACCTTGGCAAATGTCCAATTTGAACTTGGCCATTTATATGACAGGTATATTCTCTGAGTGTTCTACTAGAACAGTGGTGCAATAGTTTTATATCTTAATAATAATAATAACAACAACAACAGAATAATACTGATGTCTATAATTTAGATCTATAGTTAGAGTAGGTATATGTGGTATAAAGGGTTGTGAATTGTGATTGCATTATTGCATGTGATTCACAAAGGAAGTTATAGTTATTTATGTGATATTCAATCAACTGGTTATCCTAATAATTTAGAACACAAAGTAAAATATATATTTGATAAAAGAGGGGACTATATATGGGTTGTTGTATGTGACTCTTAAATAAAATCATAAACAAAGCTACAATTTTTTCAACTGTAGCTTAGTTTGAAGACTCTTATAAGAATGTAGTAATAATTATGAACAAATTTGGCAATATACTTTACCAATCTATTAGATATTACTTTTCCTCCGTTTCATAATATTTTTTTCTTTTAAATTATTGTTTCCATTGTGTAAAATACATTAGTCCAAAGCATTGTTACTTGGCCAATAAAAAATAGCACTGTTACAGGTGTTGTACCTAATTGTATTATTGTGTGAATTATAATATTGAAAGAAAATTTATGTGACACAACATAAATAATCTTCAAAATAAAGTAAGATACAAATGCGATCATCCGATGGCGGGAGTACCATGTCGCTGGGAAAAAAAATCTTTAAAAAAATTGCGTTTACAGGAGGTAACGAAATTTAATGTAAAATTAAATCCAGATAGGGTTTTGTGTTGTCATTGGTATTCTTTTAATGTAGGATGTAGCTATTTATTGTTAAAATTGTATCACTTCAATTCGGATAACTTTACTTGTGAAATTTATAGTAAGGAAAACCGAAATCAACAGCGACCATGACAGTGATTGGGTGATGGGTTGTTGCCCAGTAAATTGTCTCGCATCAACTCTCGAAAAAAAAATTCTTTAAATATTTATGGGATTTAAGATTTGTTGAGAAAAGTAACAAAGCAACCACAATTTAAGCACAAATTGATTCACGGGTTGTTATGAGTGTTCTCAAAATCGCCCGGCCCCGCTGGTTGAATCAGTCGGACTGTGATCCAGTTATTTTGCTTGGGCCGAGTGAGTTCCCCAACTTAGCGGGCCAAAAATCGGTCAAAATAAAAAACACTCAATTCACTCGGTAGATCTTGTTTACCCAATTGACTTAGTTGACTTGTTTTATCTCATCATCCAACTTCATTTTCCTCTTTCCAACATGTTAAAATCACCTTCACCAGCTGATATGTTCGCTGGGACACCAAGAAGAGCAAAATTGGATGACTGTTTAGCATTTTTTTTGGAGAAATGAGTGGATAAAATGGCAGCAAGAATCCCAAAAAGAAAAATCATGGGAGGGTAGTAGAAATGTTGGTAGCAAGTTAATGGACTTCTAGAGAGAAAATGCGAGATAAATGCTAGAGAAGTAAACATGTTTTAAGAAGTCAAATAGATTTTGGAAAAGAAAAGGAAAGAAAAAAATGAGAGGGAAAAAGGGAAACAAATTGACAGTTAAAAAGGAAAGAAATTACTAAATATCAAAGAAAATGTAAAAGAAAGACAAGGAGATTTGCGAAAAAGGGAGGAAGGTCAAAATTGAAGATAAGTCCAGGCCTATGTTTGTTGATCTCACAAATTAGAATTAGCATTATTAATTCTACTTCCTGTTATTTTGTTTTTAAAGCGATCAAACTTCAATTATGAAAGGTAACAACTATGCAAGTCATAATTTCAATAACATTAACCTTGGCCGGTTGAACCGCTCCGGCCGGTTGACATGCGACTTGCTAAGGCTCACCGAATCATCTTCTAATCCGAGTCTGACAACATAGCTATAACCTGTTACAAACTGAATTAAAACATTTCGCACCTCTACAGTTAGATTTCAACACATTTTTTTTATTAAGTGATTGAAGTTTGGTCTAACACTGTTAGTTTTTCTATTTTTTTTTCCCACTTTCTTTTAGTTCTACCTGAAAACATGATAAAAAATACGAAATACAATTGTCATTCTAAAGAAACAACTAGACCGAGCAAATTTGTACTTACATCTTTTTTATTTCATTTCGCAGTGTGAATGTTTGAAAGCCAGGGAATGCCAATAATGAAAGAGACAATCAGTATATTGATTTTAAGTTCAGCGGAAGATATATTGATTTTAAATTCAGTGGAAGGGATAATGATTTTAAGTATTTTAAGTTTATTGAACGGTGCGTATGAGTTGCTCAAAAGACACATGAAGTGGGGCGATGCCGGTCATTCGACCCCCACCTCTCCCACTTGTTCATATGTGCCAGTATAATACTTATTAGAGTACTTTTACAGATTCTAAAAAACCTCAATCTCACTCCACTCATTCATATAATGTTGGTACAATACTGATTTGGGCGCTTTTCCACTCTAAAAGAAATATACACTCTTCAATACATATGCAATAAGATGTCTTAAACTCTTATATGCTTGTGAAAATGTTTGTGTTTATAAAAAAAACAATATCGTTAATATTGGTTTAGTTGCTTTTCAATTCCGAAAACATATATATCACCTATCTACTATATTTAAAATGTATCTTATTTAAATTTTATATTTTGTAATACTGAATTTGAATTAAAAAAACACGGTTCATTATTCAGGTTTATCACACCTGTAGAGGAGGACGCGATTGTGAATTTTGAACCTAAGAAGGCGCCAACTTGGATGCGGAGGACAACACGTTTATTTTCTGTACGTAAAAGGTTTAATTTTCCTTTCCTCAGCTTCTTTATAAACCAAACCGAAAAGCCAAAAGAGATAAAAGAAGGGGTCATGGACGAATTTCTTTTAATCGGTAACAATTATACAAGAGAGATATACATTTTAGTTAGTAAAAATTATGAGAAAATTTCCATGTTGCTCAAAATATGTAAGGTCACCAGCTACATCTCCCCCAAGAAGGCTTCATAGACCTCATAGACAAACAATGAATGTGATGGAACTCTTTTTTGTTTTTAATAATAAAAAACATCTGTTTAGTTATATGAGAAAGAGATATATTTTAGTTAGTAAAGGTTATAAGGGAATTTGTATATTGCTTGAAATTTGTAAGGTCACGAGCCACATTTGACATTTTAATTTTAGCGTGTAAATTGGATGGATGGATTCAAACTTTGACCATGACCGGGATGTATGTTCTAGCAACTAGTAGTTGAGCTGGAGTTCCAGAATGTAACGGAACTCTTGTTGAAATCAAAATCAAGGCCATTCAATACTAATATATTTGCACTAAACATTTGTGTGGTAAAGTAGCTAGGAATGAGATTATATATCCTCCCTAAGTAAAATTTTGATCTCGAATCTTATGAATTACAAAACAAACTTTGTGAAAATTTTTCTGTTAAATAAATTTCAATGTGGTTGGTTTTGTATTAATTTTTTTTTATATATAGAATCAGGCATTACAAGAAGTTGAGAGCTGAGTGTTAAGAGAAAAGAATAAAGGGAGACTCGAATCCGAATTAAGGGTCTGAAAGAGTCCATATCTGTTAGTGCATTGTCACCTGAACTAACATCACAGGACAATTAATTTGTATTAATTATGACATAATTGTCTTTTATTGGATTTGTTTCTCTGATTCTTTTTTCCCCTCTCAAATTTGTATCTTCTAATGTACTCGGTATAAAAACAAAAGATTTTTTTTTCTTTGGGCACACAAACAAGGGTACCGGAACTTTTAAACTTTGAGAGTTGATATGGGTTATTGCTAATTTAGCGGGCTTTTCCATGAATTTAACTATAGCTCGGCATTATTATTGCCTTTTAACTTCCACAATTAAATTCAACTCAAAATGCTGCAGTGCTCGGTTCATCCAAAATTAAATGAATTAACGGATGCATGAATATTAATCCAAAAATTTTAAATTTATTGTAGGAAAAAAACAAAATTGCATTATTTCACAATGGAAAAAGGGATATTATATTATAGGAGCTCAAAGTTTACATATACCAATTATGCGGCTATTTTCATTAATTTTTCTAATAAGAAGGATACCGAGATGTAAGTCGATCCAACTAAAGAGAAGTCATGAGAAGAAGACAAAATCCATTGACTATCTTACTCCCTATAATTTTAGGAACTGGAATTCCCGTGTCCAAACATGAGAATCTAAGATGTAGCATTAGCTAGAGTCTTGAGATTAATCGGTCTGATTCGAGATTTATTTCCACCCCATAGTGCTTTGGAGATCAGTCCGTAAGTATGCTCAGAAGGATGAAAGTAATCCCAGAACAAATATTCATCCGGGTTCTTGCAAATCTTGTACCCATCCTTCCCACATTGAAGCGCCCCTCCTAAGGTCCCATCGCCACAACATGCGTCTGCTACGTTCGAAAAACCATAACTAGTGGGAGTTGCTCTAAATTGTTGGACAACATCATAAACAGCCCCAAAGACACCAATGGCGCCAGGGTGCTTGACCGGCATTTCATTCACCAAGCTCTCCAAACCCTTGTTGTACTTCTTAACCATCACATTCATCTTTCCGAAACATCGACTGGCCGGTGCACCGGGCAGCAAGACCCTGGCCGGAACGCAGCCCACAGGACCAAGCGAAAACAACGCTATGCGTCGAGCCCCGAGCTGGTAGATTTGGGCAGTGAAGTTCCCAACCTGTGCCAACATGGCTTGGACATAGGCATCAGGGTCTAGGGATGGAGGGTCAAAGGGGATAAAGTAGTTGAAGATGTCATTTGAACCGGACTCCAAAAAGAACAGGGATTTTTGGACCAGAGTTTTGTCTACGCGGTTCTGTTCTACTAATGCCTTGAACTGCTGCAGCTGCTGTTGGATTGATGTCACCCTCTGTTGCATCAAATTAAACATTTGTTACATTTATGGAAAGGTTTTGGAATTTCTGGGACCGTTGATGTAATAATGATGCATTACCAAATCGTGATTTGTTCCTTGTAGAACACCACTGCCTGCACTAGCAAAGTTGATGCCATTTGTGGGATAACCTTTCCAGCTCCCATTGTTAACAGCAATCTGTGTCTCTAGGAATGGCTTTTGCAGATCAATGCCCATAAACTGTGCTGCCATTTTAATCCATCAAAAAACAACAACATGTAACTCTTTGTTTTTTGATGAATTTGTATTTTCATTTACAACCAACTGGTTTTAGCTTGGTTACTAAAATATGTATATGAAATGTGAACTTACAAATAAAATCAGCTACCGTCCTTCCATTAGTGAATCTTCCAGTGGGACGATGGAAAAAGCTCGATCCGTAGGGCGGAAAATCCGCCTGAGCGGAGCAGTTGTTGTTGAAGTGGTTGTTTCCGGCATCAAAAATAGAGTCTCCAAAGACGAAAACCGCCGGCACATTTTCGGCAAAGGTAGGAAGAAATGACGACGAGCAAGTTATGAGGAGGCAAATTGCAATATTGCAAATTTGCCTGTCCATTTTTCAAAACCGAAGATGCTAATTAAGAATGCTGAGGAAGTACGTGAATGTTATATTTAAGCTGAAGAAGACTACAATCAAGCCAAATCAGTGAAACAAGATACACGAGCTAGGTGCATCACAAGAGTTCTTTTCCTGTCACCTTTTTCTGGGCAGTTTGCTGAAACCAAAAGTGACTTCTTTACGGCATGGGGACAAAATTGTTGGTTCAAATTTGTTATAAAAGATATGTTTTCCATCACTTAAATTGGAATGACTTCATTATGTTCCATAAATATCGTTTTATATGAGTAAGTCTTGTCAATGTGCACCATTTTTTCTTTTATCAATTTATGTATGTTCTTTTATAAATGTTATTTGTTCCTTTATAAATTGTTATTTGTTCTTTTTGAGTTCTTATATGTTTTCCTTGATGTTTGGCATATGTTCATCTTTTAATGTTATACCATCAAAATATCTTTTCTTTTGCTATGAACTGATTATTACTTATATTATTTGTCCAATGTTCATTCATCTATAAAAGAATATTTGCATAATTTAAAACAACATATTTAATGTTTTGTATGTTCTTACATTATATTGGTTTTCATGCTCTTTTGTTTATATTTTTTTTAGTTTCTATATGTTTTTTATACTTTGTTATTATTTTTATAAAATAACGTTATTTTATGTTATTTTATGTATTGGTATTTGTTCTTTTATATAGATGTTCTTTTTCTTTTCCTTTATGTTTTTTTATATTATTTTTCAGTTCATGCATGTTCTTTTATTATTAACTAACTCAACTAGCTGTTGTTCTTTTATTAGTTGACAAATTAAAAAAAATTAGATATTTTTTTAAAAATATAAAAATATAAAAAATGAAATAAAACTAATTAGCATACCCCGCACACCGAAAAAATCAAAAGAAAATAACAAAAAAGCAGTTAAATAGAAAAAGGGTAGTAAAAAAAAGGAGAAGGCCAAAAAAAGGGAGGGAAAAAAAAAAGAAGAGAAAAAGCTGGAAAAAAAGAGTTAAAGCAGCAAAGTAAGCTTGTTAATGATTGAACCTAACTGCCACCACCCACAATTTCACTCAACGTATTAGCCACATCCCCATACTCGGTATCTTGTCTGAAATTAACAAAACAAAATAAGTAACAACTTGTGTCTTGATTCACTTATGTACTGGGCACACACTGGTTTGGTCCGTCTTATATTGCATGGTTTGCCATGTTGGTGCACGTACGGTTCTACTCTAGTGAATATAAATTGAGGAAATAGCCACTTAACTCCTTAAATCAATTACTCTTGTCTTATAATATTTCCTTTTTATTTTTTCTTAAAGTTGGGTCTCACTATATATTATTTTTTTATGAAAAGAATCTTAGAAACTACGAAATCTTATTTAGTATTATTTGTATAGAGTTGTTGCCATTTTATTTCTATACTAGTAATTGACCTGCACTTCCTGTAGGTGGATTGATGAAAGGGTTAATTACAATTTATTTCATGAAATTTAGGTGAAATTACACTTTTCCTATTCTGTTTAAAAAATATATACTTTACCTATTGTCTTTTTAATACAGTATAATAATAACTTTAAAAATATTAATTAAACTGTACCGTTGTTATTTTTAAATAATTTCAACATGTATAGTATTTTTTTATAAATAATTTATATTTAAAAAATATTTTTTTAAAATTTGAAAGAAATATAGAAAGAAAAAAATTGATAATTTAAAATATTCATTAACTGTAAAAAAAATGTCATACAGATTGAAATTTTTGGTAAATGACTACTATAATGTATAAATTAGGATTTTAAAAATTATTGTCGGAATGTATTAAAAAGCAGGGGCAAAGTGTATATTTCTAAAATAGGAGGAGAGAAAGTGTAATTTCACCTAAACCTCAAAGGGCAACATATAATTATCCCTTTATGAAAATATGAGTTTTTTCATATTAATTACATGTATAAAAAATGATAAAAAATATAAATTTAAAAATAAGTTATGATAAATTTAAAGGTTTTGACAAATTGAACTGTTTAAATGTTATTGGCAACCAATTTGGTTTGACTTTGAGATTTAACTAAAATTGAGGTCTTGACCATAAATCAGGCAACTTCAATGGCTCGAGACGCAAACCAAATACTTAGGACACCTTTTGTATTTATTGTGGCATACTGGTAAAATTGTTTAGTTTCACATTTGATGACCAAAAAATATTATCAAACACAAATGAAGGGCCCATTGTGTAATTTACCCACTTGGTTTTGAACATCTTCTGGGCTTAAGTAGAGAATGAGCTGAAGCCCAACAAGAGAACTCAGCAGGCATGACATTTTCCCAAACAACTGCAGAGTTAGAAAGTCAAAAGATTCACCAAGCTAAAATTCACAAAAATGAAAAAGTGGAACCGATAAGTATGATTAGAGTGAGAGAACGTCAAAAAGCCAATTTAAGCATAAAAAATCAATTTACCATCAGTCAATAATTACTTAATCAATCCGCAATGATTGATTCAAGTAGTAAATATCAAGAATTAATGATACCAAATATTCCTAAACTATAACTGATGTTACTTATTTATCTTTAAACTATCAACTATTATTTATTCTTCTTGAAATTATCATCAATGTTACACAATTCATCATTCGTCAATCTAGCTGTTAAAATGGGCCAAATTTAATAAATAAATTAAATTATGGTCTAAAAGGAGATATTTGACCACAAACATAAAAGAAATTTGAATTTCAATATGGAGTTACATATAATTGACTAAGATTTTAGATTTAGTACTTTAGAAAAAGTTGCAGGTGATAGGAAAAGGAATTGAACTGTAGAAACATTTTAAAAATATGGAAATATTTTGTCACTAGCTGTCACAAATGGCCAAGAGCGGTTGTTCATAACAGTCGACAACCAAAAGTTCTAGATTTCAAAACTTTTTTCTCATGGTTGAATTCCTCAAGCTCTCTTTTTTGCAATGTTTACCAAAGCACCAAATTTAAAGCCTTAGCCCATCTCCTTTAAATCATAACTAAATCTTTGAAACTCAAAAACCTTTCTTTCTTATTAGGAGTGGATAGCTAAGATTTTGGTTTTGGTACTTTGATAAACATTGTAAAAAACAGCAAGAGTAATTGCACCATATAAAAAATTTTGAAAATTTGAAACTTTTGATCACTGACTGCCACAAACCACCACTCCTTGACACAATCTGTGTGGCAGGTGACAAAAAATTTCCCATTTTTTTAAATGTTTCTATTGATTAATTCCTCTTACTCCCCTTTATAATTTTTACTAAAGTACTAAATCCAAAATTTTATACTTTAAGGACATTTTGCATCAATTACCCGTAAATCAATGGCCAATAGTTATTGATTCTATTGTTAAGGCGATTTTATGTGCAATCACGAACCTTAGATAAAACAATGAATTATATTAATTGTCCTTTTGGAAGAAATTTTTAAGATTAATGTTAGAGATTTTGAATAATTTATTAGTGCTAAAGATTAAAATGTTAAATCTAAAAACTAAAAGTTACTTTTGGATCACTTTCTCTAAATTTTGACCTAGTCATTAACATTAATACCAAAAGAGGTTTAAGTCTAATATAAGACCTCGCTTTTGTGATACTATAGATGGTATGAACATATGTTTAATTAGACATAGTAACTATTTTTACAATTGTACCCCTAAATTTCCCTCTTCTCAAACAGTCTCTCTCTTGATTTGCCAATGTTCTTCTCCCCTGTTCGTTCTAACTTCCAATTGTCACTAGTTGTTGTTGCTCTTTCTTTGCAACGATCTAATGGCAGCCATTCGTCGCCGCTCTACATTCCTCTTTATCACAACAATCGCCACCACTCTATGTTCTTCTTCATCGCCGAGCATTGCCAATAACTGATGATCCAATCGCCGTTCATCTTCATGCCGCTATGCAATCACAGATGTTGTCCATATGTGTTCATCTCGACGATCGAATCGCCACCTGTCTTCATCGTGAAATTTGAAATCAACAACAAGATCCGCTAAGGCTTCTTGTATCAAAAGGAGGAAATCAATGCGGCATTAGATGTCGATGTTGGTGAACGGTCAGATGCTGAGGCCATGCTGGAGGTCAAGATTGATGGTGGCAAAATCGAAGGGAAACAATGAGGTCTCAGGCAAAGTGTGATTAAAGTGTGACAATGAAGTGTGATTGACATGTGACGGCGAAGCGCGATCGATGGGTGAAGGACGATTGACAGAGAAGGAAAAGGCATAATTGGACCTAGAGGCAAAAGCATTTTAATATATTCATTTAGACACTTTTAATTATTGTTTCAGACACCTTTAAATTTGAAAATAACAAATTTTCTACTTATCATTATAGCCATTTTTATATTTTTTGTCAAACATTTTTACTTATCATTTTAGACACTTTCACTTTTTAATATAATAAATTATTTGCATATTACTCATACACTTTTACATATTTCTGTAGATGCTTTAATATATTTATTCAAGCACTTCTACACGTTTATATATTATTGAAGAAAATAAATTATTTTGCATATTATTGAAGAGAAAAAATAGTTTATATATTATTTCAAACACTTATACATATTTATTCACATACTTTTTTCAATTACTTTAGACACTTTTCATCTATGTCTTTGGTGCTTGTGTATGTGTAAGTAATGATGGAAGATCAGTGGCAAAAACAAGGTAGAATTTCTGAAGGGAGAAAAAATTTTTTGTTAATAGACAATTTTATTAATTTCTTTTATAAATATAAATTATACATAAAAAATTAAGAGTGAGTTAATAGCCTAATTAGACATAGGTGCCCAATATAATTATTACTTTTGTGATGGTTTTGTAGTATGCGGACCATCTGGTCGCACCAATTTTCACCGCGGGGGCGCAATGGGGTAGTCCTTGTCCATCCACAATAGTTACGAGTTACCGCCATTTACTAATTTCCCTCTAACTTATGAGTGGCGTCTTAATTGAAACAAAAATCCTAAATTATGGGGGAATAAGTAACTATTGCAAAAGTCAACGCTCTTCTCTGATATTTAACTATTAGACCTCATAGTTTAAACACTTGCACCTGCATCCAAAAGCAAGAGCTCAAGTCTGAACTCTGAAGCCTGGTGGAGGCTGGCAGCCTGGGACTCCCTCCTGAATTCAACTGTTTCTGTGTCCCTTCGCTCCTCGGCGCAGTCGTCAATCAGAGCGAGATGAGCAAGAGCCGGGACGAAAGCGATTTGTGGCTAAAAGCCAGTAAAGCGGCCGACGACCTGTACGAGGTGAGGGACACATTTTTCCCTCAAAATCCAGACGAAAAGATTGCCCGATTGCGAAGCGATTCCGATCTCGCTCTCACCCTTCTTGATTCCATTCCTCCCGGTAATTGTACGACTTGAACTTGTTTTCACTGTAGCATGATTTTCTGTTTTTCATTTGCCTTTGCATCTGAAATGGCCGTGCGAGAGAGCGAGAGACAGACAGAGTCTTAGATATTACTATGAGTTGAGATGTGTACTTCTGTGTCTTCATCAGGAAACTTGTGTTTTCCACAACTACTCTTTTGCTCATATTTCTGGTGTTCTGCAGAGGCTTTATAGCTGCCGAACAAATGCTGGGTATTCAGTCTTGTCGTCTACATATGCCATTTCTGTGTGTGCTTTGGTTATCATAGAGGTGGTTCAATGCTGATACGCGTTCTTAGTTGATAAATTTATGATATGTACTTCAATTCCTCCTTAAATGCACATTTGGATAGCCTCTGCTAATTAAATTTTATAGGGTTTCATAGAGACCATTAGGTTGTATTACTAGTGTAAAACAGTTTTCTGCTTGTTTTGACAGAGGAAAGGAAGTTACCCTTGCAACGTGCTATCTATGAGTATTTGAGAGGGAAGATACTAGATGTATTACCTGAGTACAAAAAGGAAGCAGAGGATCATCTCTCAAAAGCTGTAAGCAAGAACTAATTGCTGTCAGGAATTTTTTTTTTTTTTTGTTTTGACTCAAGAAAAAACTGCTCATACTATTTGACATTTCATGCTCCAGGTTAAGTTGAATCCATCACTTGCAGATGCCTGGCTTTCATTGGGTAACTGCATTTGGAAGAAGGGAGAGCTATCTTCAGCAAAGAATTGCTATACTCTTGCACTGAAAAAGGTTGCTGTTGATATCAAATGCAATTTCGTGCATGATTCTAGGAATTATATCCTGCTAGCACTCTGATCTCTATGTCATTGACCTGTAACTGGTTTGATGCCCTTCTTTTGTGTTCTGTAGGGCCCAAATAAGAAGATTCTTTGCCAATTGTCAATGTTGGAGAGAAGAATGGCTCAAGGTAATTTGTAATTTGTTTCTTCACTCCCTGAAAAAAAATGTTCCCCTTAGCCCTCTCACTACCTAAGGAATGGAAGCCACATCTAACTCTGTCCAACAAACATCGGAATACAACTTAGATGAGAAAAGTTGGAAAACCATGTAATATTTAGCCATCTTCAACTCATATTGGATTGTGTTTTTCCGCACCATATTTTGATCTGCCTCTTCTTCAATCTGGAATTCCCAGCAAATCCTTTGACTCCTCGAATACAATGGAGATTGCACACCTGAGAATCTTTCACTCTACCTCCTCTTATTAACACCATAGGATGTTCCTGTGAGTTATGCATTGCTTTTTGGATGCCTGTGGTGATGATTGAGAATGCTAATATATTCCAGGTGTATTCTAGGCTTTATAATACGTTATTTTAACTGGTTGCTTCAGTATGTTGGTCACATATGTGGTTTTGGATATTCACTGCTCAAGGGTTTCAATGTTTTCCAGTTAATGTGGTTTAGGAATCTACTTTCATTTGGCTGGAACTGAAAGTTCAGATATTTTATTTTGAATCTCCTCTTCAATATGACCAGCTAAGCAAACAGTCCATTAAGCAGCTGCAACCCAGCTCTCTAACAATTCTATTGGCTCTTGAATCCTGATTTTGGAGACTCCATATTGAAGGGCCTGCAGATTATTTGTTTATAAGGCTCCCTTCATGGGTTTATTTTTCTAGACTTAGGAACTCTTTTTCTGATCATATGGTTTAACAAATTGAATCTATTTTTTTCTAGTAATGAACCTGAAATTTCACTTATTCTATGTTTTGAGTAGCTAAGCTTACTCTGAGTGGAATTACGAAGTTCTGGTGCTAGATCTTCTTGGAATGTGAAGGTGAGAAATTTGACTTTTAATAGTAGAGTGCAGCAATTCTTCTCACCCATCCCTCTGATGCGTTAAGTGAATGAGCTGGAAAACATGATCTTTTGGTGCTATTTTTGGTTTTTTTTTTGGCCAAGGATGTCTTCAATTCAAGTTGGGAAAAAACATACAAAAATGGGCGATTAATAGTTTTCCTACTTCTTACAGGTGCTGAAAATCAGATCGAAGTTGTTGAGGAGAGCATTCAGCATGCTAAGGAAGCTATAACACTGGATGTAACGGATGGCAATTCTTGGTGTAAGCTGACACTTGCACTTCTACTGTAGATTTAAGATGTATTCCAATGTTTTGAACTTGTTAATAGTTTCATACTAGTCTGCGTAAATATTTCCAATGTTCTTTTCTTATTTGATTATGTGGTACTGTTTCCTTGGTAGTCTTTCAAATACTATTTAAGGATTTCAGTGCCCATGGAATAGCAATTTAAATGCTGAATCTGATTTTGATGAAAAACCTAAAGAAAGTAAAAACTTTTAAACATTGAAATATTGTCTGAATTTCTGTTAACAGTAGATTGTAAAAGTGACAGCAATTGAAGCACCTGGTCTGTAACTTATCTTTGTCTTATGTTAGTTCTTTTACCTCATATCAGTTTTTTGACAGACAACCTGGGAAATGCTTGCCTAACAAGTTTCTTTGTAAGTGGAGCTTGGGAACATGGGAAACTTCTGCAATCCTTGAAAGCATATCAAAATGCTGTAAGTGGTTGAAATGAGGATGTCCCTCCATAACTCAATAAATAACTGCTGATCCTTTCTCATGGCGATTTGGTGCTTGCATAAATTATTTTGGAACTGGCATCACTATCATTCTATCCTTGTTCATTTTGTAATATTTGGTTTAAGTTGAATCATCTTATATGTCAAAGGATTATTTGGGCATTTAGTTATTACAAAGTTTTTCTTGACATTGGACTTCTATCTAATAAATGTTCCAGGGGAAAGATGAAAGGATGAAGTCAAATCCAGATTTGTATTTCAATTGTGCAACTGTAAGTTGAGTGATTTTATCCTTCTTTGTTTGCATTTTCTGGAGGAGGTGTAACAATCATGTTCTGCTATTGTTCTCATTATGTCCCTATGTCTTGCTTATCATTCTTTCTGTTACTTTTATTGCATGTGATTAGATTCTGGTTTTTGAGAAAAAATTGCATTTAGAAGTTGAATTGGTGTATAAAGTAGATGCATCTAGGTTGGGTGATGAAAAATGCATTCCAAAATTATTTTGTCAAGGCCATGCTTTCACATTATCAAGTTGTAGATATCAGGTCCATCGTTTTTTCATAGATAGTCCAAAGTTGCAACAGGATGTTTAACAGTTTATTTCTCTCTGCCTCTTTATATTTCCTAGTGATATTAGGATCTTGAGCCTTATCATTTTTTACTATTTTTTTTTCAATTTTTTTTTTCCAGGTAAACATGTATCTTGAAAATTATGAGCGTGCTCTTAGTGGGTTTGAAGCTGCTGCCTTAAAAGACCCTAGTCTAGGTGCTATAGAGGAGGTCAAGAAGATTGTTAATCTTCTCGACAAGCTAGAACATTTGCTGAGGGTAAGCAAGCTAATTGTTTTGGCAAATTTACTGAAGGACAGCAAACAATTGTTCAAAATCAATTATGAAGCTTCGTCTGATGTGATGGACGGAGATGTCTAATATAAATAACTATTGCACCAAAAATAGCCTACGATCTCTCTCTTGCTGGATCTCAGTTTCTCCATGTTAGGCTAAGATCTTTTTTCCCCTCTCCAGATCTTCAATTTCAAAATCTTTACAGAAAGCCTATGCCCCTGAAATGACTTACTTTTTGGGCATTGACTGGGCAAAAAAGAAATGTCAAAGACACCCCCCCACCTCTCCCCCGGCCAAAAAATAAATAAATAAAAATCCTTTGGAGCTGAATAATCATCAATTTCCCAGAGGAAAGCTTCATAAAATTTCTACAACAGGAGAATACTAAAGGAAGTTTGTCACCTTCAATCTGGATATAAGATAATTCTTAGTGCAAAATGATAATTCTTAGTGCAAAAAGATAACCCATGTATCTTATACCTGGTTTCACAGAGCGACATATGACTTCTGCATTCCCTTTTCCTTTTTTCATTAGGAATAGGGGAAAGTCCACTATAGTGAGTGGTTAGAATGTCTTCATTCGTATGTTGCTTGAATGGCTTTGCACCATCTGTTTGTGAGAGTTGAAGCCCCAGAAGTACAATGACGAATTCTTTTGACAGGAGACAAAAGTTGTTTTCCTTTTAAGTTTTATTCCCCTGAATGTATCCTAGTACTTGGCTTCTTCTTCTTCCAATTGATTGATTCTATCTCAGATGTTTTCCTGATCTTCTGAGTAGATATTCAGCATCTGATAATATATATTGAAAGGCAAATTTTTATGATGTTATTAAATTTTTATGAATTTCCTTTAAGCATAAACAATGAAAAATTCATAAAAATTTAATATATTATAATAATTTGTCATTCAATGGTTATTATGCCTACATAATGTTGGCTTTTAAATAACATTAGTTCCGGCCAAAAAAAGATATAAAAATAAAAGTAAGCCATTTTGGATTATCTAATGTGACTTTTAATCATCTCTGGTTGTTCTGATGGAGAGTTTTTACAGGGAAGTTCCAGGACAAAAAAACTTGGTTCTTTGACGTCGACACTGGCTGCTGTTAGCTGTAAGCAACCTGAGTTACCATGATATATTCTCTGAAGGTGCATATGATTTTTCAAGTGACTTACTATTTCATCTTTCTTAATCACTTTTTTTTTTTTTTTTTTGCATGCGTTGCTTTAGTGAGTTCTGCTTATAAGCGGGCCACAGTAGATGTGCTGGTGGAAGGTCTGAACAAAGCAGTTGCAGTGGTGGGAAAAGTACTATACTTTGTTAAACATGAGAATGTCACACCATTGTAAGCTATCTATTGTCAACCAATCTGTGTTTATTAATATGTTCTCATCATACATATTGGGAGGAGACTTTGTTCAACGCTTGAACTTGGATTCAGATGGTGCCTTGCGGTCAAACATATGTCAATGCAAGCTTCATTCCCAAATTAACGTATAAATCCAGCTTAAGCTCATTCTTTAATGGTTTTTCTTGTGCATGCTTGTGGGAGGAAAGTGACGAAGACAATTATAATATCTTAAAAGAGTATTTTATGATAATTGCTATATATATATATTTTTTGTGTGTATTAAGTTAAATTAATTTAAAATGACTTACTTTTATCTGTATAGCTTTTGTTTAGATCAATGTCATTTGAAAGCTAATACCATGTACGTATAATAATCCATTGAATAGCATTTTATTAGTGTAATCAATTTTTTTTTTATAAAATTCATAAGAATTCAATTATATCATACAAAAATGTTATTCAATAGATTATTACACTTATATGGTATTAGTTTTCAAATGATATTGGTTTCAGATGAAAAAGTCATATTGGATTAATTCCACTTAGTGTTAAACGACTTGGACCTTAGGTAAATCATTGATTCCATGGCATTTCCCAGGTATGCAAAATGCGGTACATGCTTCCAGTTGTGCATGTGTTTTAGTACTCGCATTCCTGCGTGTTTGACCCCCATGCTGACATCAATTTGCTATTTTGCTAATTATTTTATTACCGAAGTGAAGGTGTATTATTTGTTTTGCTTTCCATTCTGCCTGTTTGGTGGGGTAGATGTGGAGTTCTCAGGAACGAAAAATTTTATGTTCCTCTACTTTTTTCTGCAGGTACTTTTTGGTGTGTGATTCTAGTCAAGTCTGCTTTGTTCTTTCGGTTTATGGGTTACGAGATGATGCGGTAAAAGATCTGCCCATTTAGCTATGTTATATCCTTCATCCATTTCTATCTTTCTTTCCTTTTTTTTCTTTTTTTTTTCCATTTTTGTTCTCCATATCTTTGTTTTGTCACGGTAATGCATGCCCTCGTAACAGATTACAGAAGGAGATCAGCTAATTTTATTGGAACCCTACCATCACCAAGTTGATTTTAGTTGGAAACAAAAGGTGTGTTAATAGACGCATTTTGCTGATGTTTGTTTGCTTGCTAGAGTCAACATTATTTTGTGTCTGATGTTTGTTGCATAACCAGCATTACCAGTTCAAATCAATCCGTGTCGACTTCTTGGAGCAAGTTCTCGTGAATGGGAAAACTCTATCCCCACATCTGGCTGTTCGCACGTCTATTTACGCACAGCATAAACCATAAATAGTTATGTTAAATGTACTATTTCTGTGCATGACTTGGATCATTTCCGACTCCATGTTGTGTCGTGTTTATTGCAAGACACGGATGAACATAGACAATCCTTGTTACCAGCTCATATTATCAGGTAGGTTTCATGGTTGTGTATATCTTTTACCACCAATCAAAAGGCCCTGAATTTGTGCGGAATGCAGATACTGTTTCTCCCGCCTGTTTGCTATACCTAGTCGATTTGGTAATCATGATTTGGTATTGTGAGAGGACCAGTTAGGCTATGGCAACTCAAGAAATAACATTGAGGTGATTGCATCAATAGTCCTGCAACTGTACGGTTTGTTGCACATTCCACTGAACTGAACGACTACAAAAAATATAGCGTAATCATCCTAAGCTATAGGTAATGTTGCAATCTCCACCACCAACTTCTAAACATTGCATGATCAGTCTTGGAACTGTAGGTAAGGTTGCAATTTATATCTTCTTTCAAATTTCAGGTGGAAAAACCGCGGCTTGATGTTTGATGTAGCGATTTGATAGGCATAAATGAACAAAGGTGCAAAATCTTATTTTTGTTTTAAAAAAAAAAAAAATCTTAACCCATGGCATGTAACCCAAATCCCCTAATCTCTGAACCTTGGTCATGAATTGCTCTTTGGGCCTTCTCAAACTTTCAGATTCATTTCCAATTATCCATTCGGCATTTAAAGTTTCTAATCTATAGCGTGATCCTCGCTTCTTGCTTAACTTCATTCCCACCCAAAAGAGACGTTATGGATGAACCGAGCCTCAAGTGCAATACCCAAAGATCAGAGCAAAATGCTCAATGTCGGTAGCCAATCATACCACGCAACTACAACTTCCTCGTGCCAAACGGAAGGGTCAGAAGCAGAACAAAGAGGCAGTTAAGCATGACATTAGCATCCAGTAAGGACTCATCAGTACTACCGACCCTTCGACTAGTAACATAAGTCCCAGCCTGTGTCCACACTGCTGTCCCTTACATTCACAGAATCCATTCGACTGGGTGTGTTCCGTTGGTTTTATATTTCTGGAAATGCCAGTCAACTCTGTGTTAACCTCCATTTTGAACACAACCGGTACATTCGAAGATAATGGTAAGAAACCGCACAGAATGATTACAAGAACCGTTCACTATGCTGTCTCTTTATCAGCCATTTCACAGTGCATTGGCTGTTGCTCCTAAATGCTCAAGGCATATAGAACACAGTGCATTGTGACGCTTAGTCTGAACACATCCGAGTTGATGGTGAACTTAAGAAGGATGAAGAAAAGCCCCTGCCACAAGTGACAAAAATCCTCATGCAGAAGTCACTGTCCTTCCCAACGATGAAATATGCTCTTGTACACCATATCGTTATTATTGTATGCATCTCAAACTAAAACCAATAACAAGCTATACGATCAACAAGATGGAAAAGTTGCATCCAGAATCACTGCTGGTCATGCTTAGAAGGATAAAAGATGCAACTCATATACATTCAATACAAAGATACACAGCAGGGGATGATGAGATAGATAACTGTTACTTATAGTAACCACCTTGGTGGGGCGGATATGGAGGTTGAGCGGTATAAGGAGGTCGAGGAAAAGATCCAGGCTGTTGCACTGGACCATTGTAATAAGGGCCATGCCAACCAGGATAGGCTGGTTGCCCATACTCCTGACTTCCTGGTGGCTGCTGTGGGGCCTGTGGGTGAGCATACGGAGCAGTACTTGAAGGTGCTACATGATATGGATGTGGTTGAAGTGGAGTGCCATATGGTGGATGACCGTATGCATGGTTTGGCTGCTCAGGAGGCCTATAATAAGGAGGTTGTGCAGGTTGTGCTGTATTTTGAAGTTCTGCTGGTTGCGGCGTAGACCTCGGAGCTTGATGACCCTGTCCATATGGACCTGAATTCTGGCGGTCCTGGAAGCTGAGACCTCCCATTTTTCTCTGCACATCATCTATCATTTCCTGACACTGAATATGTCTGGTCATCACAAAATCACTGGACTGTTGCTTGACATTTGTAATCGCATCCTGTTAAATGGAAGAAATTAGCCGACAGGAATTGCCAAATTGACATGAATGAAGATGAAATCCAAATCAAAAGAGCTTGTTACCTGAAGGGTAACATAGAATTTCATTCCCTCATTTATATTCTCCTTGATTTCTCGGTACTTAGCTACAGCAACTTGAATTTGCTGGTAACATTTCTCCCGAGATGCTGGAAAAGTTAACACCCGAGAATAAAAATTAAGAAAATCTCAGAACACGTTCAGTACTTGAGAGAAGCAAATATATGCTTCACACCTTTGTAATCTTCAAGATTGAAGATGGCAGCGAATTCATCATTTTGAGCCTGTAAGACAGTAAAATCAACCATCAGCGAAATACAAAGGTGAACCTCCTAAAACTTTACAAAATACATGCATGCAAAAGATTATGATGCCTTTTTATTGGGGCAAAAAAAAAAACAACCATTAGAAGACATATCTTTTCTTATTCTTCGAAGGAACACCAAACAAAAAGACATTGCTTTTCTCTTATTCAAAGCAATCCCTTCACAGCTCTTCAATGGATAAACGAAGCCATTGAAAAGATAGATTCTTTTAGAAACAAACAACTTATACCTACGGATTTAGTTAAGTTGCAAGAGGTGAATAACAAATCTGATAATGGAGGTGCATATATACCATAGCCAACTCCACTGTGAAAGGAAGCCCAGATGGCATTTCTTTTTGAGACAAGAGTCCTGTGAATTGCAAACCTAACCAACAGAAGCATGGATAGAAAGGAAATCATCTAACCTGAATTTGCATCAATAGCTGTTCTTGTGCGTCTATATTTTGGGAAATTTCCTCACATATGCGATTATACTTTGTTATCTCCTTCCTAAAGAGATCCTCATGGGAGCCAGTTGATGTCATCAACTTGGGTAGTATGTCATCCTGAAGGCACATTGAAATAGGCAGGTTTGGAACAAACACCAACATAGTATAAAAGAAACATAATAATTATAGTACGAGATACCATGAAAAGCTTTTATTAATTCTGGGGAGCAATGATGCCGCCGAACAGGGATTTACAAGCATATATAGAATTCCATTTCAGTACTGTGCCATGTGGAAACATTACGTATCATCTCAAATGAATCAATGAATAAGTCAATTAATCGGCAAAGTCTTATCAGGAACTAGTTGGAATGGTTGCTACATGAATCAAATTTCTCCATTTCACCTGACCGCCTGCATGTTCCTCCAGAAGCTTAAAGACAGGTCTATCTTCACTGCATCTACATCCACATTCTTATGCCTGTCCCCAACTCTTCTTTCACGTGTCAGTCTTACACACTAGCACATCTCTTGGTCAGATACTGAACATGCTCAAACCAACTAAGATGTCGACACTAGTTTATTGTCTCTCAAATCTCTAAGGTAAGTCTAATATGCACCCTATTATAATCCAATACTACCCTTCATGGTATAAGATGAAATATGAAATAAGCTTAACCAGATCAAGGCATTGTCTCTGAAACTGCCTGAAAGCAGGATAGGTATGATGACACTTCGAGCACTGGATTTGGATGCAAAATCATCTTAAAAGCTTCACTTTGAGCACCTCCTTTTAATTCTTTCTAATAAAAGATTTCAGACCTAATAAATCCCCAGCCACAACTGATATCCATTAACAAAATGGCGGCGACTAAAATAGTCATCGAAAAACCTAGCTTAATGCCTGGCTGATGAAATACATCCTCAGAATGCCTTTTGTGCCTAAAGGTTAGTTGAAGGGCTTTGAGAAATGCACGTCTAAATAAATAAGGCCCACTGCAAAGATCTATGATACATGAAACTGATGCAAGATGTGCACCAAATACATATATGAAACTCATCTGCAGCATTTGTGTACCAACGTAAACACCACATGGTAGTAGAATCTACCAACATTTTAACAATTTCCACATAGTCGTGAAAGGAGAAAGCATGCAGTGTACTTAATGCAGAAGGATAGAACAGCCAATACTAGCACTGGAAATAATTAGTTCACAGGAAAAAAAATTTGAATGGTAAGCACACCTTTCTTTTCATCTCTTTAAGCATATCTTCAAGACCTGCTCTCTGTGCCCCTAGAGTTTCCAATTGCCTCTGTTCAGAAAATATAGCAAGTTAAAAGGGTAAATTCACTTTGAAACACAAAACTGGAACAGTCAGTGTAATTATTCAATAAATGCTGCATGAAGAAAGAACATTACCAAGCTCTGTTTAAGGACGCCCACAATAGCACCTTCATTTGCATCGAGAGACATGATTGGCTTTGAAAGCGTTGGCAACGCTGATTCAATCTGATGTATACAAATATAAAAATAAAACTGCATTTCATTGCCCTCATCCAATACAATATGATCAACGAGAACTTAATAGAATCAAAGGCATTCATGAGTTAAGGTTTCAAAATCATATAAAAAGAGAGGTACCCGTTCTCAGGAGAGGAAAAGAAATTTGAACTAAATTGTATAATGAAAAATGCATACATAGTAGCCAATGCAGACCATCAGGGAAATCTGGGCAGACAAGGCAAATGAAGGGACTGCATATGTTTATGAATGTAATACAAAGTTTAACACTCATTTGAAATACAAACCGGTCGGCGGTCAAGGATTGACATGTGAGCATAATGATCTCTCACTGAACGCTCAATTTTGGCATCACTCTCAGCAGCTTGCTTCAGGTTCGCTGCAAAACGATTTAATCTATCTAGCAAATTTTTTGTCAGGGTACTTGATTGAGGTCTGGTCCATCGTGTTCCAAACTGGCTTCTAAACTGAGCATCCTCTGCTGCTTCTTTCTGCAAAAGCTCCTCAATCTGTACCAATAACTCCTGGTTCACCCTCCGAAGATCCCTGAGTTGCTGTAATTCAGCTTCCAAACCAGCTGGGCCACCACTAATTTGAACTGCTTCCACATCTTCCTTCAGATCAGCAGGAAGGGAAGAGTTTCCTTCTAAAGCGAGAATTGACTCAGGGAGGTCCATTTCTTTTAGTCTCACTCTGGTCAGCTCACTTGCTTGCTGCAATCTCTCAGCTTGTGTCCTGATGACATCATCAACCATTTCAGTGTATTTTGAAAGAGACTTTGCACTGCTATCTGGAACAAGACTTGCAAACATCTTTTCCTTGCTTGCATCCAGAACATCATTCATCTGCATTGGCTTGACCATTGAAAATGCTGGTAGAGGTGATAATGAACCGGGAGAAGGAACTCTCATGAGGTAGACTCTATCATTTTCCTTCATAGCCCTCTCCAGATTGCGGTTCAGATTGGCGTCAAGCTTGCTAATTGCATCCAGAAGCTGTGGAGCAGCACCTTTTGATGACTTTTTTGCCTCAGTTAGAGCACTAACTCCGCTTCTCAGTCGAGCAATTTCTTCAGCAATTTCTTCTTTTTCATGCAACTCTATGCCATATCTATAGCAAGCTTCAGCATAGAAAATAGCTGCCTTCAGCTGCACATGCGAGATCCAGCCTCTTTCAAAATGATCCTTCAGCGGACCAACATTCAATGCACCGAAAGCTTCTTCATAATAGAGCCCAACCTGAAAATAATATAGTATATCAACTTAAATGCTCCAGAAAGAATCCCACTATAACCTGCTGTACAGTTCAACTGCATGCCCAATTTTCAATTGCACATGTAGATTTCAAGGACTACCGATGCACATATCGCCATCAGAGTATTACTGGCTACTTATGAAACAGAATCATATCTCTAAAGACTAACAACCGAAGCTGAAACGAAACCAGTACCTGTCTGGATATCTTGGCACAAACGCCAGGAGTACTCCCTTTGGCGATCGTATTCTCAAAAACACACTCCTGCGCCTGTGCCAGCATCAACCTCTCTAGCATCCCTGCGCACTCCACCGATAGATCTACGGTCGTACTAGTGCCCATCGACGCCTTCGTCGCCGCATTATCCCGCAAGTAGGCGAAAGCCCCAGCAGCCGCTATGAACGCATGGGAAGCCTGCCGCCTCCCCTCCACGGAAGTCCGATCGTAAGACAACCCGATTTGACTGTATACCGCCCCAAGATTAAACAAAACGGCGGCCTTTTCCAGGTGTATGTTTTGCTGAACCGCCTTCTGCTTCTGCTTGAAGGCGTCAAACCAGGTGAATTGGAGCGTGTTGATGTGGTCTTTATCGGGGGAGATCGGGAATCGAGTTTCGATCAAGCAAAGGGTTTTGAAATAGGCGATGAGAAGGTCACGGCGGGCGGCGGGGGACGGGTCGGGGATCCTCTCGAGGTCGGAGCGGAGCTGCTTGACGGTTTCGAGGTCGTCTTCCAGGTTGACGGCCTCGCGTTCGGCGTAGGTGATGGCGACGTAATTGCGGAGAGGACGGTAGAGGTCGAGGGAGGAGGTCTTCTTCTCGTAGATGGCGAGCATAATGTTGGTGGCGATGGCGGAGGGTGAAGCAGACGCCGCCATGAGAGGTGGCTGAATTCGAAATCGTTAATCGGATCGTGTTGGTCGGTTAATTGGAAGAGAGTAGTTTCGCCAAGATGAGTGGTATTTGACTTGGCCTAGGCAATTGCTTTCATGGTGAAGTTCGTGTTTTCTTATTGAGGAAGAAAATTGAGCAGCTTATAACCCACGTTGAGACGGGAACTGTTACTGCTAAACTAGTTTCCATACCCAGCACTGCAGGATTCCAATTTTTCTCTTTAAGCTTTCAAAGATAATTACTATTACTATTAACTTCTAAAGATCAATAATGGCCACTGTTGAATGTGCCCTCCACAGTTATGAGTTGGTTGAGCTCAATTGATTTTGCGCGTCTCTTTTTTTTCTTGCTTTTGTCTTTTTTTAGTTTTTTTGCTTTTTTAGGATACAATTGATTCCTTTTTAAGTTTTATCTAATCTCGTACGGCTCTTGCCTTTCTGAGAGCCTGGGTTGCAATTTTTTTGATTTTAATCTGTCTACTTTTATTTCTGTTAAAACTCGGTTTCAGTCACTAACTCTATAATTTTTTATTTTTTGGACCTAAGTTACACCGGGTTACATTTTAGTCCCTGAATTTTATAACTTTTTAATTAGATTTTCTATTTACTCTTTTGGTCCCCAAGCTTTTTTTTGTTATTTTTTATGTACTATCTTCTAAAGTAAGTCATTGGTAACAATAATTTGTTTATTTTTTAGTTAAACAATTTTTTATCTTCATTAATTCAATTATTAAATCCTTAATACCTAAAATTTTCCATTTTTTTTGTCTTGATTCTAACTTTTTCTTATTGATTTTCTTTATTGTTGTTTTCTAAAATGAAGCTTTAATTATTATAATTTGACTACTTTTGGCCTGATTTTGGTTGATTTGACTTTAGTCAGTTTTTCACTTTCTCTTCTTTTTATTTTTATTAAGATAATGGTTAAATTGTTAATTGATTAACATATATTAAACATAATTTTATATTTCTGTCATTTTTAATCATTATTGATTATTAAGATTTGTAGCATCAATTATTTACTTCAAGCTCTATAGTTTAATAAAGTAATTTGGTCCATAATTGTTAAATTTGAGAGTGAATTTTTCTAGATAAATTTTTTATCGATATTAAAAATTAGATTTTGTGTTAATAGGAGATTAAAATTTTTATTAAATTATTTTTAATTAACAAACAAAATATGCATTGTTTCGATGTACATAATGTGTTTTGTGTCGCACTATTATTATTAAATTTTATTACAAAAAATATCCACTACGATGTGAGGGTCACCAAACTTCTTCATTTATTCTCTTGGTCTCTAATTTCTTTTGTTTTTTTTTTCATTTATTATCTTCTAAAGCAAAATATTGGTAACCATTATTTGTTTCTCTTATTTTTTTTTTTTGGAAAATTACAATTTGCCCCTGAGATTTAGGTGAAATTACACTTTGCCCCTTCTTGCTTCAAAAATATACGATAGTCATCTTCCAGTAATTTCAATCTATATGGTATTTAGTCATTACGATAGTCATCTTCCAGTAATTTCAATCTATATGGTATTTTTTTTAATAGTAAATAGACATTTTAAATTATTAGTTTTTTCTTTCTGTATTTCTTTCAGTTTTTAAAATAGTATTTTTTAAATATCAATTAATTATAAACAAATACCATAAAGATTGAAATTATTTGAAAATGACTGATGTATAGTCTAAATTAAAATTTCAAAAGTTACTGTAGGACTATATTAAAAAGGCATGGGCAAAGTGTATATTTTTTAAATAGGAGCGGCAAAGTGTAATTTCACTTAAATCTCAATGGTAAATTGTAATTTACCCTTGTTTTTTAATCAACTATAATGACTTTGTTTAATTTTTTTTTTATTATTTTTTAAAACAAAACTTTAATCACTATGAGTTGTTTACTTTTTGATAATTTTTAAGCTGGTTCGTTTTATCTAATATTTTCATTTATTTTCTTCTTTCCTTTATTAAGTTGATGGTTAAGCTTCCAATTCTTAAAATCTTTATATTTACTTTCTTGCCCTAAAGACCATTTCTTTTGTTATTTTTTAATTATTAATCATCAAACCCTACTTTTTGTAATTGAAATTCCACTCTTTATCTTATATTATTAAGTTTTTCATATTATTTCTTTTTTCTAAAACAAAATTTTAGTCTCCACGGTTTATCTCTTGATACTTGGAAATTTTTTTTTTTTTGCTCTCTTAGTCCTAAAACTTTATTATGATCTTTTATCCTGGTTCTTGCTTTTCTTTTTTATTTTTTATAAAATTCTTTTTTTTCGTCAATGATCACCATTGTTTATATTCATGTTTAATGTTGACATGAACTGAACCATGGCAACACGTAGGTACCATAAACCTTGTATAAATGAATCTTATACAAATATTATTAAAATCAATACTATCATTAATGATAAATATTAAAATCACAAAATTCAGAACAACTTTAGTGTATTTCAGATTAATAATGAGGAGTAGATTCACAAGTTTTTTCTAAGAGGTCCATATAAGAATTATATACAACATACTTATAAAATAAAATGTGAAATTTTAATTTATTTATAGAAAAAAATTGTTTTAATTATTCAAATTTTTATTTTATTTTTTTATTTTTTCTAAAAAATTAATGAAATCATTTCGATAAATTTCAATGGACTCCATCTAAAAATTTCTTAACAATTTCTAAAGAAATTAAAATTTTTATTAATGTTTATGAGGCCCAAAGCGTTAAAAATATGGGGAAAAAGGTCAAATAAAAGCACTGAAGTTAATAGAGATCAAAAGCAAATATATCCAAAAATCTTACTAAGATTAAAGTAATGAATAAATGCGAATTAGGTGCTTTTGATTGAAGCATCTTTGCCCTAATCACCTGCCTCTAGTCTTTTAGAAAGCCATCAAATTTCTTTTCTACCTTTTCAAGCTGTGTTGAACTAGTAGTCTCAATCGCCCTAAAGCCTGGTAAATAAACTTTACTTGAAAATTTTGACATGGGTACAAAATAACTATTCAATTGAATAGAAAATTAAAAACAAAAACAAAAAAAACTCCATATCTGGTTACTGTCACAAAAATCATGTTACCTATTTCCTCTTTCTGCAAAATCACCTTGGTTTTTCCTCCTCCATTGATTAGCATTTGAGGCATCGATTTTCCTCTCTCAATGGAGTTTCCTTGGCCAACATCTTCATTGTCTGCCACCAACGTTCATCACCTTATTAATTTCTACTAATAGATAACACCAAAATTTATTTATCACACAAGATTAGATTTGATTACAAATAATTGTGTTAAGCACAATTTAAAAATGATGATCAAATTATGTGGATTTTACAGTAATCAAATTATAGATTTTGAATTAATATCATACTTCAATCAAACAACAGTCTTGCTGACTACTTTTTATGAAATAGAAGGTTAAAAAATCAAAGTGTAAAATTATCTGAATTTAATATTAAAAAAATTAAATGTGTCATGTGTCATGTGTTAACTCCATAATTCACCTATTATGTGAAATGTCTATAATATTCTTTGAAGATGCTCCTACTTTATATATATATACATACATACATACATACATACATACATATATATATATATATAGAGATATATATATATATATATATATATATATATATCCATTGGCTAGATCAATGTAGTTGGTATCTGAAAATGTTAAAATCAATTTTTCATATGAGACAATATTTATAGAATCATATAAAAAAAAAAGATACTATCAATATAATATTATCATAATTAAATTTCATTATAAAAAATTATTTATGAAAATAACTTGATTATTTTTTACCGTATTAATTTAAAATTTGAGATTTACCAAAATCATAATCTAAATTTAATCTTGTATTTATCTATCTAAATTTAAAATTTCAACGTAAGTAAAAATTGAGGTTTTGACTGCTATGTATCACCACTGTATTGCATCAGAAGGTCATGGATATATTAGATAAATCATGTGCAAAAGTTTACGGTTAACTTACTAAAAAAATAAAGTATGTCACGTGTTAGCTCCACAATCGCTCTCATCAAGAAAAAGACAAAATCACTCTTAGATGTATCCTACCCATATGATACAAACTTAAGGGTCTAGTTAAGGGCAATGCCATTTAGTACAGAGCAAAGGCAATTGCCCCCCACTCAATTTTGGAAAAATTGCACATTTTAAGTATAAGCTTATGATAATTGAGAATTTTGACCCCATAATTCTTTAGAATAAGTAGCTATTTACACCCACTATCTTTAATATATATAGCTTTTGCCCTCACTAAAGAAATTTTCTTGCTCCACCCCCAAGTCCAGTGGTGAGTCACTAACTTACACATCCTATACGTATGAAAAATGAGATCGAGTACTTAGAGTCAATTCATTTTAACTTGAGTCAACTTAATCTAAAATAGTTTATTTTTATGTTTACATCTTTTTTGCTTAGAACCAATTTCATTTGAAAGTTAATATTATATAGGTGTAATAGTACATTTGAAATAAAATTTTTATCATGTTATTAAATTTTCATTTGAAAGTCAATATTATACAGACAATCTTCATTTCAAATGCAGAAGAAAACTTGACCACAATTTGTCAAAATGATAAACCTTTACCATAATTTGTCAAAATGATAATCTTTTTCATTCATTAGAGGTAAGCGAAAGAGATATCATAGATGGCATGCAACTAAACAACAAGGGGGGAAACTTGATAATGAAAACTATAGCTAGAAAGATGCCTAAAGCGTCCACCAATATATTTGCATACCCAAGCTCGAGGCATTCTTATTAATGGTAGACTGCCAAGCTCCACCAATTATAAAGAACATGTGCTTGTCTCTATTTTCTCTAAAACCCCATGTATAATTGAGTTGAGTTGGTGAGTTAAAGTAGTTCATTGTCACAACCTTAGCCTGCTTTTGGAGTAGCCTTCATCATGGCTATTAAGTTATCCTTATTAAAGACAACTGCGCCTAGGTCTAATGATTGCCTTTTAAAAATAGTATCATTCCTAGCCATCTAAGTACTTGACATTTGCAATGGGCTAAGGTTGAAAAAAGACATGACACTAACCATTGGTTAAAAGAGATGACATAAACAAAGAGCCTCATTAGCATATGCTATTAAATGAATTAAGAGATAGTGCAATGAAGGAATAAGAACAATAAAGTTTATTCCTCTTGATTACATCAACCACAAATAGGGTTCGTTGTTCCTCATTTTTTTGACAAGATTGATTGATATAGGAAGAATATCTTGAGCATATTTCCAAATAAAGACTTTAAACTATTGAGGAATATCTAATGCCTAAAATCCTTTAAAGAATTTTTGCTCGCAGCAACTAAATTGCATTTAGAGGCTAAGTGACATGTGCTAACTTTTCATAACCACATATCTTGATTTAGTGCTATATCGGCCTAAAGAAATGTGGCACTAGATTACCTTATCATAGGTGGTGCCATGTTGTCCCAATAGAATGCTAAGTATATTGTTGGAAACTTCCAGATCAAAAACCCTTCTAATTAATGCTTCATTACATTGCTTACCTTCATCTCATAACAAGTTTTTAACATGATGTAAGCCATGTTAAGTCACAAGACACTTCATTCTCTAAAGATTGGAGGAAAATTAGAAAGCCAACAATCTTCCCATATTCCAATATTGTCCTATTTCCTACAGGCCATCACATATTTGGAGTAAAAAGATCTTTCCCGTACAACAAACTTCTTCAACTATATGAAGCTACTTTGGAAGGTTTCACTATTCATATCGATTCTTTTTTAAGCTGCTTTCGAAGGTTTCACTATTCATATCAATTCTTTGGCACAATATTTAGCTGTTAGAATCTTATAAGCCAATGAGTTATTGCCACTTTCAAGAATACGCTAAAAAGTCCTATCCAGGAAAGTTGATTAAATAACTGAAGATCCCAAATGCAAAGTCCTTCGAAGCCTTTTGGAAGAGAAAATACAAATCTATTGTGAAAATGTATGCCTAATTTCTTATTAGATTCATTACACCAAAATCAAATGAATGACTTAAAAAGTTGGTCATAGGTTGAAGTCAATGCCTTAAACAAAGATATTATGTAAATGGTGAGGGATGATAGTAATGATTGGATTAACGTAAGCCTTCTTGCATTATTTAATAATTTTCATTTACATAATGCCAATCGAGCTTTCACCCTGTCCACAAAGAATCGGACTAAAGAAGCCTTTGACATATCCTAATTAAAGATGAGCAATAATAAGTAATATAAAAGCTTCAAACTTTATAAACTCAATCATGTGGATAGACTATGGTTGGGGCTTAGGTCCCTTTAGGTTGCCAACCATTGGGCTTAAAAAGTTATCAAATTTCAGTAAACATATAGGATAGTGTCTATTGGACCAGATCAAATTTGCCTCTATTTATACCTAGTTCGTTTTAACTTAAGTCAAAATGTCTTATTTTTATTCTTATATCTTTTTTGCTTAGAAATAATTTTAATTAAAAGCCAATATTATGTGGTTGCAATAATCCATTAAAAATACAATTTTTGTAGTCTTACTAAATTTTTATGAATTTTTATTTTTTAATAACATCGTGAAAACTTACTTTTCAATGGATTATTGTATCTACATAATATTGGTTTTCAAATAAAATTAGTTTCAAGTAAAAAAGATATGATAATAATAATAATAAGTCAATTGACTTAAGTTAAAATAAATTCTCCCTTAATTTCAAAAGAAACAAAAAAAAAATAAAGCAACATTGGCTTAAAGATTTTAACTTTCAAGATTAAAGGTCCAATGAAAACAAAAAATGAAAGTTAGATACTACAAAAAGTGTTAATTTTTAATTTACCTCTTATATGTCATGTACCTTAGCATGCAAGCCCTCTACTACAAACGTTGCTATGGATAACAATTGGTTAGGTTGAGCATGACTATGACATTCCCTATCACTCATGCCCGTGTATTTTTTTACCAAAGTTGTGAGTAGGGTTGAAAACTTTTAACTTTAACCCGAAACCCGACCTCTATTTTTCGGGTTAGGGTCAAGTGAATGAAGGGACTAAGTGAGATTCAAGTTGGCCTGAACTCGACTTGATTTTTAGAGGTGAGAATTAGGTTGGTTCGGGTCAAACCTGAATCAACCCAAAAAGACTTTATTCTCTATTCCCTAACTATTTGCTAGCCCAATCCCTAACTATTTCCTAGCCCAAGCCAAGCCTACCACATACTTAACTATTTCTAACCCTAACCTTAGCACTCTCATAACTCTAACTTACCCCCTCCTTCTACGTGTACTGTTTGCCTTCTGCTTCTACCGCACTGCATGTCTGCCGTTTGCCGCCTTTACTCTGCCTTACCGTCGCACCATTCTTCTCCTTACGTCTTTTTTTTTTTTTGCGCCCACCCACCACCCATGCCTATTACATTGTCTTTTGTCACCATTCACCTCAGCCTCATTCACCTATCGCATTGTCATTCAACCTCTGGCTCATCTGTTCACCACTGTTTGCAAGTTATCATCATCCCTCAGTTTGCCGTTCGCAAGTTGCCATTATCCATTTACCGTGGGTTCATCGTTTTAGTTCATCGTTAATCAACAAGGACAAGTAGATAGTGGAGGGGATGAGAACAGAAGGGATCAAAGATGAAACGGTAAAGGAAATGGCAACTGGCAGTGGGGTGTTGGATGAACCTGACCTTAACCCTATTTTTTCGGGTTAAGGTCGATTTGGGTTCTCATTGCATTTCAGGGTGGTTCGGGTTAACAGATTTGGGTTATGAGTGAGTTCATTTATTTCAGGTTTTGGCCCAAACTTGACTCAAAATAAGAAACTTTTACCACTAGTTGTAGGCATCTATCAGTGAGAATAAATTTTACAGTCATGCCTACGGCCCACAAGTGACCATACCTATATATGTACCAAAAGACAGTCAATATGTTATCAATTAAAAAAGGAAAGAAAAACAACTAATAATATTCAAATACTCAATTCCATCCCTGCCAAAATTACCACATTGATCTGAATCCTAAGCCATCTTCTACTGAATTTCTTCTCGTTGTCATCATTCCTTTATGCCAATCCTTTAAACGCATCCAATCCATCCATAATGTCATCCTCACTTTATTTGTGTCATTGCTTTATTAGATTTGTTTCCCAACTAGCAAAGCAAGCTCCCTTCACAATCTAGACTAAAAAATACCAATGACTCAAATTTCGTGACCTAGACCATGACAAAGCTCAATCAACAAAAATGATGGTGAAATTCAAAAACCTAAACATGGTGACAAAAAAGCCGAAATTAGAGGATGTGAGAGAAAACAAAATTTGTTAGGTGATGGTTTCAATCACGGGTGTGGGGTGATGCTAGTCGAAGAAAAATGACAAAGATGGTGCTAAAGGCCTCTAGGGATAGAAGATTAAATGAATTAATTATTGTAAATAATAAAAAGGACAATTTTTGTAAGACGAAGGTATTAAAAGTTATTCCCTTTGTCCCATTTTGGATGAAACATTTGGGTTTGATATGAAGATTATGAAAGATGAAAAATTTTATGTGTTGTTTTCATTTTTACCCTTCATTTTTTACATGTAAATTAAGAAAGATGAAAAAAAAATTGATATTGAAATAATAGTTTAAAGGGCAATATGGTAAAGTAATTTACCAAAAAATGAAAATATTGAAGAGTTTTAGATGGCTCAAATTAGAATATGTTGTATCATTTTTTAGAAAGGGAAGTACATTATTCCCGCATGTTTCAAAACATATTGCTTTTCTATTTTTTGTTAGCATTTTATTTCAGCCAATTTTAAAATAATAGTAGAAAATTGAAATTAGCAAAAACTTTAGCAGTACATTTCATCAGTGCGAATTTTATATTTTTGCCGAATTAAAGCAAACAAGAGCCAAACCGTTTGTAAAACTAACCCTAGCCACCAGCTACCCTTCTCCTCCTCTTTAAAAAAGTCCCTTCAACATTGGTTTAATTGGCCAGAGCTAGTTGGTTTTTCAGCCAGATTTGGTCATCATTCTTAAGTTTTTATGTTATTTTTTCAAATAATCAACTTCATTAGTAGATTTTTCTCTTTACTTTTATCATATATAGTTTTTTCCTCCTTTCTAGATAAGACAAAGGAGCTGCAGACTGAAGAGGCAATAACAAAGAGTTCCACTCAATAGGGTCGCCCAATCTACTCTATTATAGTGGATCTGGAGTCAGCGTTTGTTAGTCTTAACATTATGTTAGATTTGTGTTCCTTAATTTTGAAAGTGTTTTTTTGTTAGTTTATATATTCAAATACTGTGTATACTCGTGTATTTTCTATAATTTTTTTTATGTAATACGATATTACAGACACACTATGAATGATATGAATTGAGCCTATTTTCTCTGTGAAATTTAACATTTGTATCTTATTAGTATATGTCGTATGCTCTCCGGTTAATAGAAAGCACTTTCATTTGGGGGAAAAGAAAAGGATAAAAAGAAAAGGATGGGAGCCGGGCCTGAACGGGCCCAATCACTAGGTTCTTCGGGTCACGGGCCCAATAGAGATAACCATATCAACCTCAAGCTCTCGCTATAAAACCGTGGAGTTTTCGATATTTATCTTGCTGGTCAAATCCCTAATCTTCGTTTCTCTCTACCTCCCTCGCTCGCCTGCTCTCGCTATCGCAAACCAAGGCCTTGCTTGGTTCGTTCTCCAATCTCTGGTGATTCAGGTTTTGCCCCTTCCTCTCTCTATGTCCTCGCACAGCATGTTCTTAGTTTGTTCTGGTGTCTACTTTGATTGCTGTATTCGGTCCTTTCGTTTTAGGTGCAATCAAATTTCATTCGATAGGTTTGATAGATCGATCTCGATTTACGTTATTCAATCAGCGATTTCGTTAAAAGAAAATGGTTTATTTCCTAGTTTTCTAGGGTTTGTCTGTGGCCTCGATACAGCGTGACTTGTTAGGGTTTCATCTTCACGCGCAATTTGGTTTAATCTTTAACCTTTTCCTTGGGAAGGTTTAAGTTTTAACCTTTAATAGATAAATGTTGTTCAAATTAAAGCTGAAGTTGACTTGGGTTGATAATTTATCATGTTTGTTTTTCGGCCGTACCACAAGAAATCACAAACTGGATTTAACTTATTTGGCCCGCTAATCTCATTTCAATTGATGGATTTTGATCTCTTTTTTGTTCGTGATGTCTGACTAAGAGGTTTCGTTCTCCGTTTGCAGATTGTTTTAGTGGTTTGAGGGTAGAGTTTATCTGGGTTGCGGATTCTGTGCTCTTTTCATCCTTGCACATAAGGTAGGGAGGTGGACTCAACTTTTTTGCCTCCCTTCTATGGTTGAACAAAAATGAAGCTTTGTGGATGTTGTAGCAAACTGACATATGATATCTTATTTTTATTATTAAATTGTTCGCTATTCTTAGTATAATCTACAAGCTGTATAGATTTTGTTTGCCGCCCTGAAATTATGACCATGAAACAGTGCTTTATCAGTCTTTTGTCTTCGTAAGTTGGAAGAGAACTTGGATAATGAATGTAGATCAACACCCTCACACATGTGTGCCCATTTGTTATACTTGTGAATTGGGAAGCCTCTCTCAAATGTCTATGTCACATACTCACGTTAGGGGCTGATGACTGTTCGGAGGGTTCATTTACGTGGCATTATTGATTGCTGATTGGATATTGGGGGTATAATTCATACCTTGGTGACACCTAGCAGTAGCACTACCAAGTTGTCTTATTTTGATGAAGCTTTTTAAATGACCAAAGAACTAACATTGCTTTTTCTCTTTTGTGAGATGTACTCTTGGTCATCATCATACCAACATGCAGATATTGAACTGGTTTTCGTATCTAAATGGACTCCAAGAAATTCCTTCAAATTGTTGAAGAGAAAAAGAAGAGAGCTTTGGAGAAGAATGAAGCCCGATTAAAATGGGAGCAAAAACTAGAAGCTGCTGCAAAGGCCAAGGCAGAGGCAGATGCCAAATCTAAGAAATCAAGGACCTCAAAGCATAAGAGAAGATCAGTATCAGACTCAGAAAGTGATGGTGACAGCAGTGATGGAGGGAGAAAGATAGGGAAAAGAGCCCACAAGAAGCATAGGAAACATGCAAACCCAGATTCTGATGACAATGAGAGGAGAAAGGAGAAGAAATCCAAGCGCAAGCTGAAGAAACAATCTTCACGTTCATGCAGTGATGGCAGTAGTGAGTATGGCAATGGATCAGAAGAAGAGAAAAAGAGAAGGCGAAAACATAGAAGACATAAGCATCATGAGTCAAGGTCATATTCTGATTCTTATAGTGAGGATGATGACAATAGAATTGAGAGAAGTCGAGTGAAGCATCGTAGGCATCATCATGGGTCAGCATCAAGTGATTCAGATTCCTCAAGCGATGAGCGTGAGCACAAAAGAAGTCATTCAAGGCATCATAAACATTCTCACCATGCGGTTTCTTCTGATTCTAGTGACGAAGAAGGTGAACATAGGAGAAACCACACAAGGCGACATAAACGACATCGGAGATCATGGAGCAAGGATTTTAGCTCCTCAGATTCTGATAGCCACACGAAGGACTGTGGCACTCCCTTGGGGAGGTCATCAGATGATGACTCTGAAGATGCTGGCAAAAGTTCAAGGCAAAAGAAAAGCGGCCACCGCGCTCGCCATCACCAACACAAACATTGCCACCCTCACGGTGAGGAGAAGAATCAAAACCTTCGGCTGGAACTGAACAATCATTTAATTAATGCGACTGCTGAAGAGAATGGAGAGCATGCGGGGAAGTACCAGCTGCCAAGTAATGGTAACGTAGGGCAAGTTGATAAAAATGAATGAACTCTAATTGATTGATGAGTTGATTTCTTTTTCAATTCGAGGTGCTGGATTGATGCCTTTGATTTCTGATGAAAATCATGAGAACACTTGCCTTTAATATTATAAGTCGATTAAGATTTCCGTGAACGCTTTTTATTTCCGCTGCGCTGGCGATAGTGCCAATTGGGTGTGAAATGGTCTGGTTCTTGCTGTCGCCTGGTTCGCTCTGGTTTGTTGAGTTGGCATCTTCATTTTTGGTCCCCAGTCGAATTTTCAGGGGTGGGAATAAAGAAACATTATTTTGCTCGTACACCAACATTAGCTAACGCTTAGCTCGTTGAGCCCTAGAGATTTCCAGCAGAAGCATCCCTAAAGATGCGCCCGTTAGATGAATCAAGTCCCGGCCCCCGAATAAAATTTACCACGTTCAGCTTATACACTTTAAGGAATTAAGCGAGTTGTTGATGAATACAGCACAGCAAGAATAGCCAAAATTGAACAAAATTGGCAACTAAGCGTGGAGAGGAAAGAATAATATACTCGCTACAACCTACAGGTACAACAACATAAACACCTACTAATGCTGTCAAAAGTTCTTGAGGATCTTGGCGGCTGATACTCCATCTGCCACAAGAATTGAGGTCACCTCCTGTTAACACAAACACCACAACGAGCAGCTGTTATTAGCGTCTCCTAATCATTTTTACAAACAGCTTATAAGCCTTATAGTGCAGACCTCTCATTCAAGTGAACACGATATCACACAGCTCACAAGTTAATGTGCTCGCATCATATTTATCGCTACTTGTCTAATTTAAGTTTCATAAAAATGAAGCTGATGTAACATGGAAGCCGTGGAAATAAAGCAGGGAGATTTGAAGCAAACCAAATTAATGTAGTAACTCAGGCAGGTGTTTTATGTAGTCAGCAAGCTGCACAACAATGCAGATCATGGCATCTTACAGCCAGCATGTCCAAATGCAGATTGCTTACCTAAGATTATTTTGAAGTTTAGGGCCATCTGGACAAGCTACATAGTTATAATCCATTAGTAGCGCCCTCATCAGTTTCAAATCAGACCCCTGTGTTGCCCAACTAAACGTCTTCACCATTCAGAATGATGCATGGGCAACCAACTACTGTGGCTACTCCAAGGGTTAGTTCTAGTGCAACTGAACAATTCAAGCCTTTTCTGATTGGATGATGGAAGACATATCCAAATCTTTGCAAAACCCTAAACTGAGTCACTTCAACTTCAATCCTTCTTCAATGAATCAAATGCATCTTTTCTGCGACCATATATATTTTCAAAGATGAAGCAACTCAGCTTTCTGACAGTAAGCAAGACTTCAGCATCCAATCCCTCAATGCATATAGGTTTTTGCATGGGAGACAGCCTAGAGAATGGGCTATGCTGTGGGTTTGAATTTGCTCTCTCATCTCAACTGGCACTCAATGAATTACTTATGTTATCAGCAAAACTCATCCGACCAAGTTTTCTGTTTCATCAAAAAAGACTCTCCAAGAGACTTGTTCTTGTTATAGATATAGAGCAGCCACAACCTAAATCTAGACACTAGTTGCCTGATAAAGGGAAGCCCAGGGAGCATGGAGAACAAGATAATGGACTTGAAAGAACAGTTGGAACAAGCTTCCATTTAATAGGAGTTGAAGAATACAGCAATTATGGACACATAACTAACAGAGCAGCACCTAGAGCCTATGTGGAATGGATAAAATTTCTCTTAAAAATATTCAATGCTCCCTTGACAGCATTTAGCAAGTATTTGCATTATCATCATAAACAAATTGAAATCAAGTTGACCATGAGAGTACGATTTGTAGGTCGTCAAGTATCAGGAAAACAGCCTTTTAAGGACCTCTGATTGCAATAATCCCTAATACGTGGTTTATGACTGAAATAATGCTAGCCATGGCATGCCAAAAGATATGGTTTCATCATCTCCAACAAAGCATTAATGGGGGAAAACAAACATCATAAAATAGAAAAAGTAGCAAACCTCAGTCATTTGTTTCTGTCCACAGAGCACGGCACCAGTGCCCGCAGCATTAGAAATCTTTTTTCCCCTGGTGAAAGCAGCCTGTGGAAGTCATTTAAAACATCAATTACTTATTTTTGGTCTACCAATCCTACATACCCTATAATGTATCATTCTACCTGTACATAGCCACTTTCACCACTCCATCCTTCATCTGGCACTGATAAAACTGGAACAACATTTACACCAGAGGCTTCCCAATCTTTGAACCTATCCTATAAGATCACAGAATATGAACATCAAATCAATTCCAGCGATGCAGAAGAATCTAATTATGCTAGATTAAAAAGAAAAATCTACACTTTACAAGACAGTTGTGAGCAATCAAACCTGATAGGCCATACGGTTAAGGTTTCTAGCTCCATAATAAAGCCTAACATCAGATCTCTTACTTGCAGAAAACCCAGACTCAATCAGGGATCGGATTGGACTGCAAAGAGAAACATAGATAAGCTGTAACCTGCAGAGACATGACTGAACAAAATACATAATCTACAGGCTAAGCAAAGACAGGGACCCAGACTCGATCAGGGATCGGATTGGACTGCAAAGAGAAACATAGATAAGCTGTAACCTGCAGAGACATGCCTGAACAAAACACATAACCTACAGGCTAAGCAAAGACGGGGAGGCATCCAATTACGAACATACAACAATTAAGAATCAAGAATTTCGGGAAGCCCTGAGACCTTGATCTCCAGTCAAGGATATTTGATAAAGTGCTAATAAGAGGAGAAGACACAGAAATGACAAACTCAATAAATACCACAAACTGTTTAAGATTAAATTGATTATTTTGTACTGTATCTATTGCCAGTAACAGTGATCCATCTATCTTTTCTCTAGACACCAATCTTATGGAATCAATCAAGAACCTGAAACTTCCTAAGACAGCGCCAAGTGCCAAAGAAGATGGATGGCGATGCGCTGCTCTTGTCTCGAGCAAAGAACTCAGGCCATAAAATGACCTTCCACAGGGTAAAAATAAGACAGGAAACTGTTTTCACACGAAACACCATTAAAGCATTGCTTCGACAATCTTAAAAGCGTCAAACACATGGCTTTTTTCAATTGGCAATAAATGGTTCGCTACCTCTGAATGTTAAAATTCATATCTCCCCTTCTATTAGCAATATACATTACAGTGACCTATTTAGAGGAAGGATTTCAACTAGAGACCCATAATGAAATACAAAAGCTTCAGCTCCACAATTTTCAGTACCCCTTCCACGACTTTTGTAGATAAAAATTAGCAATTAGAGTATTATTATTGAATGCTACCAGCTAAGTCCTGGCACCTAAGGGAGCTATGACTAGTTTCATTGTAGCGTCTCATAACACCAGAAACATCTGTGCTTTCAGCTGCTATATGCTATCAGAATCATAAAAATCTTTACCGCTAAAACTACACGCAAGCAAAACAAAGAGAACGCACCTAATTCCGGATCCAGTAGCAAAAATAAAAACCGTTGGGAAATCCTCGGGCGGATCGATTCTATCAATGTTGAATCCGTTGCCCATCACCTGACTCAGCTCCACTGTGTCCCGTTTCTTCAATCCGCACAGAACCTCCGCAATAGACCCAGGCACGCTCTTAACCAAAAATTCAAAGGCGCCGGTGGAGGCGGCCAGCGACGGCGGAGACGCAATGGCAAGAAACGTCGGCTTTGCTATATCGGCGACGCGCAGCTGGAGATACTGCCCCGCCCGCGTATGGGAGGCGGCGAGGTCCGGCGAGTCGGAGATGTCGATGGTGACGTTAAAGAGCGATTCTGCTGCGGGCTCCATCGACGAGATGGGGGACGGCGTCCAGACAGTCGTGTCCTGGCGGACGGCAGCGAGAGTCACGAACCGCCGGGTGCGGGCGACATGTCGGAGGATGCGGTGGCGGAGGGGAAGACGGCGCAGGATAGACATCGGAGGGAAGGAAGGACTAAGCTGCGCATGGGGGGGAGAAAGAAGAACGGACATGTTGAATTTGAAGGTTGGGTGAATTATATGAAGGTCGGTCCGGTGGCGGGGCAGACTAGTGAGAACCGGCGCTAGAAGTAGGAGGGGCGCTGATGAGGTGGCTCTCGCTAAAATACGCTGCCATGTGAATTTTAAGACGTCCACGTGGCGTATCCCGTGGCTGAACTCGTAATTGCATGGATAGCACCTGGGTTTACAATTGGCAAAAGTATTAAAATTGCCACTAATGTTTAGGTCAGGGCTCGAATCTGCCACTATAGTTTTTTTTTACCTAATCTCCCACTAATATTTTAAAATAGGCTCAAATATGCCACTGTCGGTAAAAAATAATAGAAAACACAAATAGTAAGAAGTTTTGAAATTTCAAGATGATAATGTTACTTTCAAAAAACTATAAGAGTCATAGGTAATTAAACTCACCTCTAATGTTAGAAATTTCTTCGGCTCCATCTCCAGCAGCATCACGTTCGGTTCAGCCTCACCTTTGGCAATATCCCATCAGACAAAGGAAAAATCACCAACAGAGGGCTACAGGTAAAGCATCTAGCCAACCATTCCACTGGATTAATTTTGGGATCAAAACTGATGAAATCATGAGCATTTCTCTCGATTTAGTCTCTAATGTAACAATTGAAATTTTCAGGGGCATTAGCTTCATATTTTGTGCTGGAGATTCAGGAAGGTTGGTTTTCACCTCTGGCAGAGCAACGAAAATGAAGGGAGGAGAAAAAGTATCGAAGATGACAGAGGGAAGTATCAAAGACAGCGGATTTCGTGCAGAGGAAATATAGTTTTTCCTCTTGAATCTCACCATCACCGGTGGAGATGGGAGGAGAAAAAAGTTGGAAATTTTTTTATCATCGGCTGGCACGGATAATGGCCAGAGAAGCTTTAAAAGGCAGCGGTAGTTTACGGCCTTTGAGAGAGAAAGAGAAAGTAATAACATAAGATATTTGAAGTTTGTTAAAACTTACATTATCACCCTAAAATGTTAAAACTTATTATTTTTAACGGCAGCAACATATTCACCCCAGGTTGAAACTTTAGTGGTATATTTGAGTCAATTTTAAAACATTAATAGGAGATTAGGAAAAAAAAATTATAGTGGCATATTCGAGCATTGACCTAAACATTAGTGGCAAATTTAATGCTTTTGCTGTTTACAATTATATGCGAAGGAAAAAGGTGGCTAAGACTAGAACCATAGAGGTTATGGTTATGTAGAAGGAATTAATTAATTAAACCAAAAATTTGATGAATCATTTTTCAATAATTTTGTGGAAGGTCAAATCCTATAATTTTTTGCAGGGATTAAGTATTAAATTTACTACTCAAAAGTATTGAAAAGATCAAATTTATCATCAAACTTTCAAAAGTACCAAATCTTATATTGAACTTTACTTTCAAGACTAAATTTACCACCGATATTATAAAAAATGACATATTTGCCACTCCCCTGTTAAATGGCTGTTTCACATTTCTTCCACTAGCATCTTAACTTTGTCCATCTAATAATTGTACCATTTTTTTCAAGAAATGAAAGATGACCTTCGCCGGCAACCTCATCCAGCCATCGCCCTATCGTCGTTCCCTCACAAGGTATATTCCTAAACACTACCAAATCACTATCAACTTGCAATACTTATGCAACTCCTTGAAAACCTTATCACCCCACAACCCAGTAACGACATTATCCATAACATCATCTGGTCGACAAAGGTTGAGTGGGATGGCGGCGAATTAGGTGGTCGTGTAGCCTTGGAGGAACATAATGGTGTAGTCCTCCAATATGTTGAGGAGTGTTCGCAAATCAGCCTTTGCCTTATGGATGATGGAGAGAAAGTCCTTCCCATGGTGGCTTATTTCTATTACGCTCATGTTGAATCCCTACCAATTGGGAAGCTCTAATTGGGCTCTAAGAATGACATTCTTCAATAGTGTTGTCAGTCCAACGGTGAATTTGAACACACAATCCGGGATATGGGCTTAAGTCTGGATGCTTGTAGTAAAGCATGATATCAAGGATCACTTCAAGGGGTTACAAGAATGGGTGACAATTAAATGGGTAGGCTTAGATTTGAGAAAGATCTGATTTTTGTTAGGATTTTAGAGGCAGGAAGTGTTCGAGGTTGTTAAAGCAGAAGCTACCATGGTGAGTATTTGCAGAGAAAGAAAGAAAGAAAGAAAAATCTTTGGTTTGGCCTAGTGGTTTTGACTAGTTTGATATTGAAGATCTGACCAACATAAAAGGTGCAAGTAAAAGAAACATAAAAAATGAAGGACAAAAATTATTATTTTTCCCATAATTTAACAGAAAAAAGTAACGTTGGTGGTAAAACTATTATTATGAAAATATTTTAAAAGTAAATATTCTTTATGTACAGAATATAACTTAATTTTTTTAATCCCTACTAGTTACAACGTAAAACTTGACTCTAATTAGTTATGATACAAAAGAAAACTTTTGTTACAGTAACTTGAAATGCTGAATTAAATATCATAGATTTATTGAAAATTTCAATGACATAAGAAAATATCATGGATTTTAAATCATATCATGTTAGGATATTTTCCATCAATTTACCCAAAAACTAATGGTAATTTTAAATTTTAAAAATATTACTTTTTTTATCTTGTAGATATCGTTCAAATAAAACAACTATAAATCTGGTTGCATTATTTTCCTCATGCCAATAAAATTAATATTGGATAATTTTATATTCAAATTTTTGTATCAAATAATATTTATATAATCATTTCAAAAGAGAAGATAATATCATAATATTTAATTCAAAATTTATTTGTAATTCAAAAAGTGCGACTTTGATCAGTATATGTCGTCATTATATTACATTAGAAGGTTAAGGGTATGTGCGGTATACCATGTACAAAAATTTTCAATTAATTTACTAAAAAGGGAAAGTGAACCGCGTGTCAACTTCACAATTTCTTTCAGTAAATAAAAGTTAAAATCATTCTTAGATATATTTTGCATTTTACTCCCTCAAACTCTGTCAACTCATTCACGAAAAACCCTAAATTTTGGTGCGGTGCAACTCAATCCATTGACTATAAACCATTAAGCACTTGGCCCTTTGAATGTCCAATTTGTTAATTGGTTAACCCATAAAAAAAAATATTCTATTTCTAGTCACTCAGTTTTTAGATTTCTCTCTTTTATACCTTATATTTTCACATTTAGCAATCTAAGTCTCGTCCCCAATTCCTACTTACCATTGCAACCTCACTATCGCCACCGCCCATCATGAGGTCCCCTAGTCCTCTTCTGCACTGCCAATACACCCTCCTTACACATTGACAATTTCCTTCATCATCGACAACCACTGTTCAATACTTCCTCTAATTGACCCAACCTATTGCCAACTTTAATCAGTAGCCCCTATTATGACCAGATCAACTAACCTTAGCATCTGCCATGGCTAATATCGAGCAAATTGTAAGAAAATCTATTGGCAAAAGACACCCTAAAGAATGATGGTGACAAAGGTTGCCAGAAAGTCAACATCGGTGATTGGAGGAGAAAAGAAGCCATATCAATTCAAGCCAATAACGGTGGCTTTGAGGGAGATTTCATCTGCACAATTCACACCAAGATAATTGGAGAATTAGAGAACTCATCACTGTTTTGTGAACTAGAGAATCGGAGAATCAGAGATAAAAGAGAGAGGTGGGAGAAAGGTCGAAAGCCTTCTGTCCTACTCTTGCCATGAATTTGACAATTGCAGATGATTCATATTATTCTTCTGCCGGTTGTGAAGTTGAAGCATGCCAGCTGCTCTGTTATTTGATTTTTGTTTTTTGACTTAATTAAATTAATTATATTTTTTGTAATTAATTATATTACTTGAAAAAAGTATCATTATTTATTATTTTCAATGAAAATTTTATTTGTGATTAAAATTGATTATATTTTTTTGCAATTAACCCTAAGCCTAAAAATATGTATCATTATTTATTTATTTTTCTTGAATTTTTTTCCAGGCTTCTTTATATCTTGATTATCTTTTAATTTATAATTTTGATTTTTGAAACTTCGAATTAGTTTTTGCTTAATTATCATTAAGTGTTTCAAGTTACATCATTTCTGTGATTTAGTGGCTAAGACTTTAAATGGTTACAATTAGATCACTAAACCATTAGAAATTTAATGGTGCTAACCGAGTAAAAGGGTTAAAGGGGCAAAGTGCTCATCTTTTATAATTAAAGGACTGAGTTGCACTGTGCCATAATTCAGGGACTAAAAAAACTGAGTAATTATAATTCAAATGAGTAAAATGAATTTTAGCCATATATATATACAGACATACATACTCAGCGTTGTATCAGACTTTATTTTCTTTTTAAGCTTTAAAATTGTTTATATATTTAAATGGTATCCAAATATTATTGACATAAATGTCATCATTAAAACAAAACATAATAATAAAAGCACCAAAACATTCTCAATCATATAATATAGTTTCAACACATATGTTTATTCGCATGAAATATTAGTGATAAAAGTTACAATAATTCATGTAGATATGTCTTCATCTTTTATTTGGGTTGCTTTTCATTTGTCTTACATCAGTTCATTGTAACAACGCCAAAAATAATTAAATGTAATGTTGAAATATTGAGTTTTGTAAAATATAAGAATAATCATATTTACCAAAAAAACAATATAGGATTCAAGAAGTTTATATTTTTTTTGTTATCATCAGAAGCATGCGTGCAAAAGAATCTAATTTTTTCCGTTACCTGTAAAAATACAAAAAATGGTTAAGAATAATTAAAGAATATGGAAAGTCATTTTTTACTATTAAATGGTCTAAAACTTACTATAATTGTAAAATATTCAGAATTATAATGTTTACAATAAAGAATTTAATGAACTTTAAATTATGGATCAAAATAATTAAAAATGTTGAATGACTAAAATTATAAACCAAAATACATTTGAGTCTTTTCTTAAATGGTATAAAATATAATAAAACATAATCAATCATGATAGTTGTATAATGCTTGAAATTATAAATTTTAAATTGTAAAATAAGTTGGTGTATTTCAATATTTGAAATAAATTATTTAACAGACTTGAAGAACCAAAACACTTAACCTATTTGTCTAATAACTATAAGAAGATAGAGAAGTTTAAATTTAAAATAAAGAAATTAAGTAATTAAAATTTGAAGGAATAAGTTATTAAGTCATAGGAAATATATAAATATAACATTAATTACTTAATTTATTTATTTTAAAATTTTAATATTATCAATATGACATTAATTCAAAATTCAAGATTTAGCAAAATCAGAATTAATCTAGATTTAATCTTGTATTTATCTATCTAAAGTCAAAATTTAAATGTAAGTAACAAATTATAGCTTTAACTGCTATGTGTCACCGCTATATTGCATTAGAGGGTTAGAGATATATTCGGTGAATCATGTATAAAGGTTTGCAGTTAACTTACTAAAAAAGGAAAGCGTGTCACATACTAGCTCTACAATCACTCTCATTAAGAAAAAGATACAATCACCCTTAGATGAATTTTGCTTTATATATACTCCTTTCATCTCTTAAAATCTGGACCATTTGATAATGTACGTAAATTAACACTTAATTCGTTTTAACTTAAACCAACTTAATTCAAAATAATTTATTTTTATGTTTACATCTTTTTTACTTGAAACTAATTTTATTTGAAAGTTAATATTATTTAAGTGAAATAATCTATTGATTGTAAAATTTTTATAATATCATTAATTTTTTATAAATTTTTCTTTTTTAAAAATAAAAAAAAATTCATAAAAAATTAATAACATAATAAAAATTTTGTTTCAAATGGATTATTATACCTATATAATATTAGCTTTCAAATGAAATTGGTTTTAGGTGAAAAAAGTTTAAAACCATTTTAAATTAAGTTGACTTAAGTTAAAACGAATTGAGTGTAAGACTTTTCTAGTTCTTATTTCATTCTTTTAACGTACAATTATTATTTTATTTTATTTTACATAAAAGTATATGTACTTTTTTAAACAAAAGTGACAAGTAGATATCAATTGCAATCGGCCCTACGTGCCTTTGTTATTTGATTTTCTCAACCTCGTTTATATATATATATATATATATATATATATATATATATATATATATATATATATATATATAATTATTTGATATATAATAATAATAAAATTATTTTATTTAAAAAAATAATTATTTTGACACAAATATAAAATGAGAGATAGAAGGAATTTATATTTAGATTACAAACGTGAAAAATGGCAAAGTAGAGTCACAGTTAAACGGAAACAGTAAAAACATTTTTACCATCATCTACACATAAGAGTGATCTGAAACTTCAGCTCTGTTCTGTCTTTCTCAAACCCTAGCATCTCTTCTTTCTCGGAAGCCTTCTGCAATGGCTTCACGAAGAGTTCTCTCCAACCTCATTCGCTCCGCCTCTCGCCGATCCTTATCCAAATCATCAAGCCGTAATCCACGCCTCACATCACCCGCTTCCACGCGCCGCGCTTCGCCATGGGACTTTGTCATCAATCGCTCCGCGGAGTACGCCACATCGGCCGCCGCCGCCGCTGCCGCCCCACAGGCTTCTGCTCCCAAGAAGGGAGGCAGCGGTAATATAACTGATGAGTTCACTGGTAAAGGTGCGATCGGGCATGTATGTCAGGTTATTGGTGCTGTCGTTGATGTGAGATTCGAGGAGGGGTTGCCTCCGATTTTGACGGCGCTGGAGGTGCTTGACAACTCGATCCGGTTGGTGCTTGAGGTGGCTCAGCATTTGGGGGAGAACATGGTTCGCACTATTGCTATGGATGGTACTGAGGGGCTTGTTAGAGGCCAGCGCGTCCTCAATACGGGATCTCCTATCACTGTAAGCGATTATTTGTTTTGGTGTTTATTTAGGTTTGATGGGCTATGTTTGACGTTTCACAGGAAAATTTAGTTTCCTTGTTTCTTTCCTGAATTTTTTGCGGTAGTGATGTGGTAGGTGTTTGGAATGGGTTGGGTTGGAAATGGCGATCTAATTGAAGTTCAAGATCTGACTGACGTACGGTTGAGTTGTGATCTTGAAGAAAAGTAGAAACTTGTTGGTCAAACGAGCTTAATATTAATCCTTTTTGTTTGTAAATTTTCTCATATCGACTGAATGATGTAGCTCAATAACCCTTACAGATAATCTGCCGAACGTCAGATATTTTATTTTGTCAATTTTCTTATGATCATAAATATGTGGCTGTTGGTGTGGCTAAATTTACTTGGCTGCCTTTTTTTTTTTTTGGTGTTTTAGGTGCCTGTCGGCAGAGCAACCCTTGGCCGTATCATGAATGTGATCGGAGAGCCTATTGACGAGAAAGGGGACATCAGTAGGCAACTTGAGACACTTAAAAAATTACTCTATCCTTGTATCTTGCAGTTTTTTGAGTCCAGGATTATTTATAGGTGATAAATGTTGTGACAGAAACCGAGCACTTCTTGCCTATCCATAGAGAAGCTCCTGCATTTGTTGAACAAGCCACTGAACAACAGATCCTTGTTACTGGTATCAAGGTACTACTGCTTTCAACTAAACACTGAGAATCCAGTATGTGCTATAATTGGTAGTTTGTTATTACTGTGTAAGGACGCCAATATATTTTGATTTCACAACTGTATGATACAATTAATACCTATCTGCTACAGGTTGTCGACCTCCTTGCACCATACCAAAGGGGAGGGAAGATTGGGCTTTTTGGGGGTGCTGGTGTAGGCAAAACAGTGCTGATTATGGAACTTATCAACAATGTTGCTAAAGCTCATGGTTAGTTTTTAGTTTAAATTATGAAAGATAAATTCTTTTTTTATCTTCCTGCATTTACAAAAAGATGATATGTCTTGTTTATGTGGGCAGGTGGTTTCTCTGTGTTTGCTGGTGTTGGAGAGCGTACTAGAGAAGGGAATGACTTATACAGGGAAATGATTGAAAGTGGTGTCATTAAGCTAGGAGACAAGCAGGTTGGTGGCATGGCAGTAACATTCCTTTTACTTTGACGGTACAAATGTCGTTCATCCTTTAAGTTTCTTGTTTGACAGGCTGACAGCAAGTGCGCTCTTGTCTATGGACAAATGAATGAGCCACCTGGTGCCCGTGCCCGTGTTGGTCTTACTGGTCTTACTGTAGCTGAACACTTCCGTGATGCTGAAGGGCAAGATGTGCTCCTCTTCATTGATAACATTTTTCGGTTCACTCAGGTACAAACAGGGTTATTAAAAGCGCGCTAAAAGCGCAGAGCGCATAGCGTTAGGACTCTGACGCTTTTCGCGATGAAAGCGACACGTCTTTTAAAAAGCATGCTTTAAGCGTCCGAAGCGCGCGCTTTGTCCATGGCGCAAAGCGTCGCTTTAGTTAAGTTTAATTTTTTTTTTTTTTAAAAAAAAAGATAAAATAATTTGATCTAAACTTACACTTAAAGAAAGCGGCGGCGGGTTGAAAAAAAAAAAAAATTAGGGTTGAATTGAAACATACGTGAGTTGAAAGAATTAAAGAGGGGGAGAGAGAAATAAAAAAGAGATGAAACAAAGAGTAGGAATAAAAAACAGAGGTGGGAAAGTGGAGGAAACAAGGTGTTGCTTGTACCAGGAAAGAGAAAAAACAGAGAAGTGGAGAAGGAGGCAAGCTGATGTAGAAGCAAACAGAAACTAAAACCAAAGAGAACGCAAGAAAGAAGAAGAGGACCAGAGGGAGAAAAGAAAAAAATCCATGGAAGATGCAAACCAAATTCTTAGTTCATCTAAAAACTAAAGCTAAATAAGATATGAAGCCTTATATAGGCATCTTAAAACCTAAAACAAAGTTGTACAATAACGAATAAGGGAAACCAATATTTATTGAAAGAACCTAGCAATTACTATTTTAGCACATTAGAAGATGATTTTGTGCTTTTTAGGGATGTTAAACCTATTTAGTAATAAAAACCTAGAATGTCTACATGCATTTATTACTATTTTGGCACATTATATGGATGATTTTGTGTTTTTCTAGGGATGTTAAACCTATTCAGTAGTTGATTTTGATATATTCTATGCCTAGAATTAACTAGTTCACATACACTATAGCTTATTTATAGTGCAGCGCCTTAGTTCATTAAAGCGTGCGCTTTCGCTATGCGCTATGCGCTTCGCGCTTTGAGACCCTTAGCGCTTTAGTGCGCTTTTCGCTTTTCAAAACCTTGGGTACAAATGGGTTTGATCAAGTCTTGAGCAGCACCTAGAATATTCAAACATTTCTGATTTATTGAATTTGGATTTTCCCTCTTATTTATACCAGGCTAACTCAGAAGTGTCTGCTTTACTTGGCCGTATCCCATCTGCTGTTGGATACCAACCAACTCTGGCGACGGATCTTGGAGGTCTTCAAGAACGTATTACAACCACCAAGAAGGGTTCCATTACTTCTGTTCAAGCTATTTATGTCCCGGCTGATGACTTGACAGATCCTGCTCCTGCAACAACCTTTGCTCACTTGGACGCCACAACTGTCCTGTCTCGACAGGTAATCATGTCAATTATTGATGAAGTCTAGGCTGATGCTAAGTTGCACAATCCTTATATTTTGGGTCACCGCTCTAACTTTTGCGCTCCCACTTTTGCTCTCAACTGTTGCTCTCGCTCTTGCTTTTGCAACCTTTTTACTTAAATTTTAAAGTGACGTTTTCCTGCTCTCGCTTCCTGCTCCCGCCTTCAAAACGCTTTATGTAACTTAGGGCTGATGTTGTATGATTTACTTATTTTTTTGGGCTATTGATACTTTTTAATGTTTGTCGCTTCTTGTAGATCTCTGAGCTTGGTATTTATCCTGCTGTGGATCCTTTGGATTCTACATCCCGTATGCTGTCACCACACATTTTGGGTGAGGACCACTACAACACTGCTCGTGGTGTTCAAAAGGTCCTGCAGAATTACAAAAACTTGCAAGATATCATTGCCATCTTGGGTATGGATGAGCTGAGTGAAGATGATAAATTGACTGTTGCTCGTGCTCGAAAGATTCAGAGGTTCTTGAGCCAGCCTTTCCACGTGGCCGAAGTGTTCACTGGTGCGCCTGGGAAATACGTTGAGTTGAAGGAGAGCATTGCGAGCTTCCAGGTAATTTTCTCTGCTATCTTTCCTTATCCTAGAGGATTTTGTTATCTTCGTGACTGCATATCAGTAAATGATGCCCCAATATGATGTGATAATAGCTTCAAGTGGTAATTGATTTTAGTTTAGAGTACCTTTCCCCTGCTACAAATTTTGGTATTGTTTTATTCTTCATTGCTAATTTGTCAAGAGTTTAGTGAAACGAGAAAGAAACGTGTTTTTTTCTATGGTTTTCTTGTTGGCGAATCTAATGAGTTGTCATTGAAGGGTAGGTGGACCGTATTTGTTTATAGTCCAAACTGAATTTATCATCTAGTTGTCTGCAATCAGTTCCATAACTGTTCCTGTACCTCTGGCATTAGCACATCACTCATTTTTTCTACACAAGTCATATGGTTGTCCTCGCGTGCACAGAAGTGCTTTGGATGTAATAATGTGCTCCGTTTGATTATATTGTTTGGGTGGACTTGTAGGGCGTTTTGGATGGGAAGTATGATGACCTTTCGGAACAGTCTTTCTACATGGTTGGAGGCATTGAGGAGGTCATTGCAAAGGCGGAGAAGATTGCAAAGGAATCAGCAGCTTAATTAATGAAATCGTTCTACTGCAGTCTCCTTGTTTCATTTGGGATAGTTGCGAAAATGAATAATTACAAGCGGTGTTGGCGGTGCCAGCAGCGGGGAACCCTCGTTTTGAATGTATCAGGATTTTTTGGCGCTGTTTTGACATGTTATTACCGGAGACTGGAGAGTGTGAATAGAAATGGAACCTCTTAAAAACCGAGCCCCTGGATTTCTTGTTTAATAAGGGGAAAGTAGGAAGGTGGAGACGTGGAGTTGGGGATTTTATTTTCCGTGAGGAACTTGTGATCCTTTCTTTCAATCTTATAATTCATGATGCCCCCTCGCTCTATTCTCTGTGGTTATAATGCCATAGGCATCTGTGCTAATTTTGCAGCGTGAAACGAACATGTTCACCATTTCAACGTTGTAATTGTATAGCATGAACCAATATCTTTATGTGAGAAACATGTATATGATCTTCAATCGACCTGAAGAAAGAAGTAAACTGGATCTTCAAGACATTTTAGTTGTTAGACTCAGCCGACGCTCTGAGCTCTGAGTATAGCTTCTCTTGCCTGTAGGTTCAGAGTGAACTTCCATGACCATCTTGGGGGGAAAAAGAATTTTGTAATGAATGTAGTTAGAGTTAAAACAATACGATGATGTACCTCTCTATCCCAATTAGTGACCAAGTTCAGAGTAATGAGAGCCACGTTTTGCACAACCAGCCCACAAATAATCCCCATCCATAGTCCCTGCGAATCGTTCATCAGAATATGAGTTGGTAACGTAAGACTCACTTGCAGGGAGGGATAGATATTCACCATGCCTCCGACTTGGAAAGCAAAAGCAAGGATGATAGCGGAAGGAATTGCGATCACGTAATAAGCACCGAGATTGATCCATGCACACAAGTTTTGCCATCCACATCCTCTGGCAGCCCCTGCTCAACATCCAAATCATCCACTCCGTCACCACCATCATGGCATACATCTTATTTCAGCCGAAATCGCAATCCTAATTTTTGAAGCACGGTAAGTTTAAGTACCTGAAAGAACGCATTGCAATCCGTCCAAGAAGTCGGAGAGGGCAAGCAAAGGCATCATTTTGGCCACGTATTTTACCACCTCTTCTTCGTTGCTGTAGAACCTTCCCCAAACGTGGCGCACCAAAATGGTGCCCATGCCAAGCATCAAGCCCTCTGTCAGCGCTACTGCCATCATCACACGGAGTGCCAACCGCGCCCTCCGCGCATGGCCAGCACCCAGTTCATTAGACACCCTTGTACTGTTAACAGGAATCAAGTTCAATCGTAGAAGGGAAAGACTCTTTAACAATTTCAACTGTAGATAAATGTTCATATATTTAACATGTTAGCATTTTGAAAAAGGTTAGCATACCTTATGGTGCCGCCAAGACCAACAGAGATCATATAGACCATCCAACATGTATTGAGGCTGTAAAATGAATCCAAAAATGGAAAATCGAAAGTAATACCTCTCTAGATTATACTGGCCTATTGATATAACTTAGGAGTGGTAGTAACACAAATTATAATAAAACAAATGGAATACCTTATTGATAGGACAGATGTCTCTAGTTCTGGATTGGGCAAAAGGCCCGAAAGAAGGACAACCATCTCGAAGGACCAGTACTCAAAGCTGCTCCACATAATTAATGGAATTTATTATCATGGTGAGATTAACACCACATGCTTATGAAACTTATGAACAAAAAGGGTTACTTGATAAGGTCAAAATTAAGTCAAACCATATCATAATAGCTGAAGGAATGGCAAGCTTGATGAAGCTAAGCAAATCATGAAATGCTTCCGTTGAAAACCCAGTCCATGTCTTGATGCAAGTTGGGGAAAACCCGATATAAATGCCCAAAAGCAACACATTGACCCAATAAGACACAGAGATGGCCAGAGCAGCCCCTCTCCCTCCAAGCCCTGATCGGAAAACAAGTGCCCAACACACACCAACATGCAGAACTGCTGTGATTCCAGAGCACACCAACATTGGGAAGACATTGTTCTGGGTCTGCAGAAACCTGTTGAGGCATTGAAGAATTCCATATGCGAAAAGGCCAGGGACCATCCAGCTGTTGAAATGTCCAGCTTCTGTTGAAATGTCCTGGTCTTGGCGTAAAGAGCTGAGGATCGGGCCAGTGTTGAACCAGATGATGGCTAAGGGGACGCTTAGGGTTAGCAGAGTTAGCATTGCTCTTTGGGTCTGGACTCCCAGCATGTGGTATTGTTTGGCTCCATAGGCTTGCCCGCATACAGTCTCCAGGGCACTTCCCATTCCTAGCTACGGAAAAGAAATTGGGTAAACCATAATTTGGACGCCAAAGTCAAAGATGTGATCCATAAACCAATAAATCGGTTGGGTCTTGACCGCAACCGGTTAGGATCCACTACATGAATTCTGTCTTCGGAAAGGGCACTCAAATTTGCCGGAAAAGGGATTATTCAAGCTTACTAACTACTATTTAAACTATTGGAAGCACTTACCAAAACACTGAAACCAGTAACAGAAGCAAAAGAAGAGGCCATGGAAGCACCAGCAAGGGGTAGCTCACCCAGGTGGCCAACAAACATAGTTGAAATCACTTGCAAGCAATACTGCAACATACTGACTGCTATGAGAGGCCCTGCTAGCCATAGCTGCTGCTTTGCTTCCTCAACTACAGCCTCTCCACAGCACCAGCTTCTTGTTGCAGAATCTTGCCCTTCAAATTGCTGGTCTCTTTCTTGCCTTGGAAGGAGGGCAGCTTTAACTGCTGGTTTTTCTCTTCCTCCCATCGTGTTTGTTCAAGTGGGAGGGTAAACGAACACCAGATTCAGGAGTCTTCATTAAATTTTAGTCAATCACGTCATGTTGAGATTGAAGATTATTTTGTGTATTTTGTGGCTGCATGACAGTAATCGCAGACAAAAGTAGGAAAATTATTGGGGAACTGTGGCTCCCACCATCTGGTATTTTTTAAGCCGACAAACTTGTTTTTATGCAAAATTCCTGGAAGTGAAATGCCTGGTGTCTTGTTCAAACAAATTTAATTAGAAATTTGATTCCGACACAGGATTCATTAGTGAATTGAAAACAAAAACCACGACTGATGTTTTGTGATGTGGCCCAAAGTTGGATTGGATCCATATCTCCTTTGATATTGATGCTCTTGTATTGCTTTATGACTTGGGATGTCCAGCTCGCTAACGTCTGAAGAGCAAATGACACACACAAAAAAATAAAAAAAAAATTCCTACTTTCTCCCCGATCCGAATCGAAAGGTAAACTTATAGGAATTTAGAGAGTATATTAAAAAAGTTACAGGAGAATGTGACGTCCTCGCTACTCAAATTCTAGTCATCACTAAAATATTTTGTGTGCGGAACACAATAGAAAATCAAAGTTAGACGAGGATGAGTTTTAAATTAACTTGGGTCTCTGTCTCTCAGCGATCAAGGTAATATATTCTTTTATCTTTTACCTTTTCTCTTTTCAGATAAACTTTTTATGCAATTACCCTTTTTCCTTTTTCCTGGTTATTAACAAAAGGCAAGATTAGATTGCTACGTAAAGGAAAACGAAAAAAGGGGGAAAAAAAAATCAGACACACACATGTTCGATCTCCCGTATATTTCACCCATGAATGAGTAACTAATGGGTGGGCCACGCTTATTTCGGGCGCCATTCTTAAAAAATTTAATAATTATCATTTTAGACTCATAACTTAGAAATAAAGTAATCACATTATCATAACATGGAATAATATTTATAATTTTTTCACAATAGCCCATCAGACATTTGCATTGCGCGAGGTGGTTAGAGCATAAGAGTTAAAATGCTTTGTCCTTAGTGCAAATTGCCCTAGGTACTATGGAATTTTATCTCCTTTTCAATTTTTTCCTTCCTCTTCTTTTCATTTTAATCATTTTTTTTATTTTTACACAGTATTCTTTTTTATGTCTCTTGCATCTATTCATTTTTCTTATTTTTTCTAGCTTTGCTTTTTTTAACATTTTCTAGTTTTATTTTTTATTTTCATTTCCTCATTTTTTTATTATTTCCAAGTTTGTCTCTTATTTTCTTTCCAGATTTATTTCTTTTTCATTTTTTTGGTTTTTCTTTTTTAGTAGCTATCTATATTTTTATTTGTAACAGTTTGTTCTTTTAGAGAAACTATTTCTTATTCTCTAATTACTAGTTATTTGTTGTTTTATTATAAGGCATTTGTTCTTTTGTCAGTTTTTGCTTATTCTTTAGATAATCTATATGTTTGTTCTTTTATTATACTCCATCCGTCTCAAAAGTTTTGCTCCATTTTTTTTTTACAATTAATCTATGATTTTTTATTTTTAATATTTTAATATATAAATAAAAAATCTTTGTATATGAATGATAATTTAAGATTGAAGTTTCTAAATATATTTTTTTTAATTTTTTTAAAAAACAATAATATTAAAATTGAGTCAAAATATAACAAAAAGTCAAATGTATCAAAATTTATGGGACGGAGAGAGTATCTTTTTATTCTTTTATTATGATATGTTTGTTCTTTTATTTGTTTAAGTTTATTCTTTAGATGAACTAGCTAATTGTTTTTTTATAAGTTCCAACTTGTTCTTTTACAGAAATAATTTTTTGTTATCTTATTATTAGTTGTTTGTTCTTTTATTAATAGGTGTTTGTTCCCTTATTAGTTCATTTTTGTTATTTTAGCTGAACTAGTTATTTGTTCTTTTATTGGTAGATATTTGTACCCTTATTAATAGCATTTTGTTCTTTTTTCAATTTATTTTTTTAGTTCTTGCTTAAATAAGGGGAAAAAAATATATGTTGTCTTATTTCAAATTTTATGTACGAAGAGTATTTGTTTCATGAATTTTCCTTAAGAAAGACAGCAATAGTGAAAAATAAAGAAGAAAAAATGGCAAAAATGAGAAATGGTAGATAAATTATTCCTATGTTAGTATGTAATGGTTGTTTTACTAGTAATTTTTTTTCTTTTGACTTAATGAGATGTTTGTTCATTTATTAGTTGAAAATTTTGAAACAAAAAAAAAGGAAAAAGTAGATACATTTTGCAAAAAATAGTTTAAAATAAAAAGACAAAAATGAAATAAAGTTAAGAAGAAAATGCAGGCAAATTACCAAACTAAAAAACAAGGAACAAACTAACAGACAATGCTAAATACAAAAAATAAGATGAAAAAATAGAAAAATATTGGAAAGAGAAAAGATTGAAAAAGGGGAAAAAATGCACAAGTAAAGCAAAAAATTGGGAAAGGGAACAAAGAAAAAGTTAAAAAAAAAATAGACAAAGGGTATAGTAAAATAAAAAATAAGTAAAATAAAAACTAAACAAAAAGAAGCAAAAATAAAAAGTAAAATAAAAAAGTAAAAAACTATGAAGAAATGACGTAAAAAAAAAACTTAGAAACAAATGAATAGAGAAGGAAAAAAGTAGGGGAGGGGACAACCATGATTGGAACCCACACCATAACGCTTCAAAGCCAATTTATTAATCATTGCATCAAACACAGGAAGTAGTCCTATTTTAATAAAAAATAATATAATTAGGTTACGTGTCCCTACTTACATGTAGACTAGGTGCACCCAAGTTTTCTTGTTTTATAAAAAGTTAACGCTAACCGCTGGCGTTGTTGGGAACGGGCAAGAACTCTATTGTCGCTAATCACCTGTAGCCAGAGAGTAGTAGCAATCAAAGGATAAGCAAAAACAACACAAAAGAGGCTAAACCGGAGATTCAAACATAAATGTACTATATGCTTCTTCCGCAGAGGATAGTACGAGAACTGAGCAGCAGCTAAACTCAGTATCGATGATGGGCAAAGAAAACATGGAGACGTGTCTGCTGGCTGGAGAAGAAGAGAAGACAGTAGGTTTTCCCGTCCCATTGAATGGGGTCATTCAAGAAGCCAAGAGAGTTGGCTACATAGCAGGACCAATGGTGGCTGTTAATTTTTCCCAGTATTTCTTGCAAGTTATGTCAGCCATGATGGTGGGTCACCTTGGCGAGCTTTATCTCTCCAGCACCGCCATTGCCATCTCTTTCTGTGCCGTCACCGGCTTCAGCCTTCTTGTAAGCCTTTCTGACCATAAATTTATAACTGTCATTATGCGTTTTTGACAACCACTTTTTGATAATCTTGATTTCTTTTATCATGCGTTTCTTCTGATTCTCTGCAACTCCCAGAAACAGAAGCAAGTCGAAAATGTCAGTTTCAGGGTAGCAGCTTGTTGTTGGTTTCTGTCTATGGCTGGCTACTTTAAACAATATTAGCCAATCACTTGGAAATTTTAGTAGTAGTAGTAGTAGTTTCAGTTTGAGAAAGAGCCCTCAGTGTTCATAAAGATCATTTATCCCGTCATCGCTGACGAATAATTTTCATGTAATGTTGCTCAGTTTGGAATGTCAAGTGCACTTGAAACATTATCTGGACAAGCATACGGAGCTGAGCAATATGGAAGACTAGGAACACAAACTTACACAGCTATTTTCTGCCTCATCTTAGCTTGTCTTCCTGTATCTTTGCTTTGGCTTTTTATCGGTAATCTACTTGTTCTAATAGGCCAAGACCCTCTTATTTCACTTGAAGCTGGCAAATTTGCAATCTGCCTGATTCCTGCACTTTATGCATATGCAACTCTTCAACCGATTGTTCGGTTCTACCAGGCACAAAGTCTTATCATTCCCATGCTTGTAACCTCTTTCTTCACTCTTTGCTTCCATATATTCCTTTGTTGGTTTCTAGTGTTCAAGTCTGGACTAGAAAACCGTGGGGCAGCATTAGCAATCAGCATTTCGTACTGGTTCAATGTGATTTTGCTAGGATTTTACATGACATACTCTAGTGCATGTGAACAAACCCGCACGCCAATTACCACGGATATCTTCAGAGGAACAAGAGAGTTTTTTCGTTTTGCCATTCCTTCTGCCTTCATGATTTGGTAATTATCCCCCTCCCCCCAACCCCAAAATTGTCATGTCTGATCAGTGGCTGAATTTTCTGTTGATTTCAAAATACAACTCTTACCTCCTTGTTTATCATCTAAATTCTTGCAGCCTCGAGTGGTGGTCATTTGAGTTGCTCACCATGTTGTCTGGGATTTTGCCAAATCCAAAGCTTGAAACTTCAGTTCTATCTGTCTGGTAAGTTCTTTCGTTCCATAGAATGGGCCTTTAGGTATTGATTGAAACTAGCGTGACACCAGATGAACAAATATGGTGTTTCTTGTGCTACCAGTTTATCAATCACTTCAACCCTCTACCCAATACCAGAAGGGCTAGGTGCTGCTACAAGGTCTGCTTAGATATCCAACATATCCATAGACTACTTGATACATTCATCTGAGATTGAATCTGAAAACAAGCTCAAAGGTCTTAACGTTATGTTCTCTTCTTGTTCCCCTAGAACAGCACCAGAGTTTCTAATGAACTTGGAGCTGGCAACGCACAAGCTGCTAGAACAGCTGTCTGGACTGTCATGTTTATGGTAGCTTCACAAGCCATTGCGGTAAGCGCGGCCCTCTTTGCCAGCAGGCATGTATTTGGCCACATTTTCAGCAATGAGAAGGAAGTCATTGACTGCGTTGCAGCCATGGCTCCATTGCTTTCTGTATCTGTCATATTAGACAGCCTACAGGTTGTTCTTTCAGGTTCGTTTCTGTCTTGTTTGATTCACTTCAAGTAGCTAAGATCATACTGTCGTGATTGTCATCTATTTCAACATAAAAAAATTTCCAAGTGTTTCGTTCTTTTCGGGACAAAAGGGGTGCAAGGTTTTGTGAATTATATTCTGAATTACCTCCTGAAGCAGGAATTGCAAGGGGATGTGGATGGCAGGACTTGGGGGCTTATATCAACCTTGCAGCTTACTATCTTGTTGGAGTTCCAACGGCTGCCATGTTGGGATTTTGGTTACAGCTGAGAGGCAAGGGCCTTTGGATTGGGATACAAGCGGGCTCATTTGTGCAGACGCTTCTGCTTTTGGCGATAACAAGTCGCATAGATTGGGGAAAGCAGGTTCGGAAATCTTTTTTTCCTGCCTTCTCACATATGCATCAACAGCATTTCAGTGTTGTAACTATGAAGCAGACATCTAAAAGGTGTTTCACGTTCTTTCTGGCTAAGAGACAAGTCTCTCTCTACCGCAGGCTTGCAAGGCAAGGGACCGATTATTCAAAGAAGCTGTTCAATATTCAATGGACAGAGGTTTACTGTCAGGTGCCTCAGAATTTCAGTGAGCAAACTGGTTGCAAGGGAACACTTCCTGTGTTTCTTGTCTGCACCAAAGCTTCTGACGGCTGATTCTTTAAGATTCTCTTGTCTAACATCAATGGTTGTCCAAAAAACAACTGGCAGGAAGATGCTTTGCTTTTAATAACCTACAATTTAAGGTCCAGTTGCATCTCTTTCGAGAAACATAACTGTCCAATTTGTAGGATGTAGTAGGATGTAATGTACTAGCATATCTTAGAGAAAGAGGTCATTAAGACACTTTTTTTTATTGAAAAAAAAAAGTGTTGCAGCTTGTTTGCACTTTTCCACTAAAAATAATTTATTAATTTTATTTTTATGATTTTTTACCTAAAACCAATGTAACTTGAGAGCCTAATAAATAATCACTTGAATAATTTATTTTTTAAAAAGTAATTATTTTTTATGAATTATTTCCCTAAAAATACTTTTTGAATTTCTTTATTCATTTGGTATATAGGTTGAGTGAATAATCACTGTACAAGTTGCCTCCAGCCTAATTGAAATTTTTAATGGTTCTTATAGGTTGTTTATTAAATAGAGATGGTTGAAACGAAAACAAATATGCTTGACCTTTTTTTTCTGCTTTTTTCTTTGAATCCAAGCACTAAGTAAGGCATCTCTATCTGCTTCTTGTAATATGCCTTAGAGCACTCAAACCTTTGAAGGATTCAAACTCCAAATAAAATTTAGGCACTCTTCTAAGGAAAAAAAGACACCTATTCAAAACAAAATAAATATATCTAGAATAACTTCTAGGCTCTATTCCTTTTATTTTTCAAATAATGAATTATTTCGATTTTTTGCTTTATCTGAAATCAATATTAATTAAAATTTAATAATTATTTATCTAATTATAAATTGAGGAAAATATTTTAGAAATTAATTATTTTTTAATGAATTTTTGCCTTAATGGACCTAAAGAAAGAAATTTTAATTTAAAAAGATATTACTTTTCACAAGAAAAATGTTCTAAAATAACTTTTTAACTTCGGAAAGTATAAAATTTTAATTGATGTACGATTCAAAATTAATTGTTATATATTTCTAAAAGAGTTTTTTAAGAATAAAAGCTAGCTTTAATGGTTATGAGTCAACATTTCTGCCACTAAATATGTGAGAGTAGGTATGGATGTTCCTGACATATCTGGATAATTCTGGAGTAGGGGATCAGCAAGAAATTCTTAATAACGCAACTCACAGGACTATAACGTTAGTGGCAGCCACAATGCCAAACAAAAAAAAGCGGGGATCACATCGAATAAAACAGCAATGTTTGAGGTGTGAATAGAAGAAAGCTACAACACTTCACTAAAACGTTGAGACAGGGAAACTCAAGAAGGGCCTCGTCGCCGTCGCTGCTGGTGAGTCCGGATTTCTCCGACCATCCTCTGGAGGCTCTCTTGAAAGTCGTTGATTATCTCCTCGTTTCGGACACTCTAAGGTGCGCAAGACCAGTCAAAAGTTTTGATTTTCTTCTTCTAGTTTGCTTTTTCTCAATCGCCGTCCTATTTTTGGAAAACAAAATGGGGGGAAAATGTCTCAAGTTCCAAACTCGTTAAAAGTTGAATTTTTGTGCGTTGTTTTTTTTAAACTGAAAATCGTTCTCGTGGAGGTGATGAATCTCGACCGGAATTGAAGAGTTGGGGAGATTGAGTGCTGTAATCTTCGTAGATGTGCCCTCAATTTGCCAACTTTCTGTTTTGTAATATTATGTCCTTTGTTTGTTCCTATGGAAGATGTCTCTATATGTTCTGATCTCAGAAGTGGTTCCTACCACTAGTTTGTTTTATTATTTTTAGGACTTCAAATCGTTGGAAGGTGTGGGAGTAATAAAGGAAAATAATAAATGACAGAGGTTGCTCCTAATGATGGATGGGGGAGCTAGACGCCGCCTGCCCTCATGGATCCTAGGAGCTGGTGCCGAGCAGCCAAGGAAGTCTGGCAACGGAGATGAGAAAAGCAATGTTCCAGAGGAAGTGGCTGGCCCTCGCCGGTCTAAGGCCAGGAAGAAGGGCGCTGCTGCATCAGCAGTGCCCCAAGCAGATGACAATCTTGGTGGAACTTCACATGACTGCTCGAAAGATGAAAGAGACCTTGCCCCTGTTCGGTCCAAAACCAAGTGGCGGCATGATAAATATGCGTTGCCTCAAGACGATCAGACTCTTGGAACAAGCTCACATAACTATTTGAAGGGTGAAAAGGAACCTGCGCATGGCCAGTCCGTAGCCAAAAGGCAGCGTGGTAAAGATGGTTTGAGTCAAGAAGATCGAACTCTAGGAACAAGCTCACATGACTATTTGAAGGGTGAAAGAGAACCTGCGCATGGCTGGTCCAAAGCCAAAAGGCAGCATGATAAAAATGCACTGGGCCAAGAAGATCAAACTCTTAGGACAAATTCAGATGCCTATTTGAAGGGTCAAAGAAAGAGATCCAAAAGAATGTTCGGCCCACAATATGCAGAATGCAATGCTGAACCTGCTTCTACAAGGGAAAAAGATAACTGGTTTGGGACAATTGTACAGATATCTTCTCTCTCAGGAAAGACGAGTGTGACACATGAAGGAGGTAGTGGAAATAGGGAATCTCTAGCTGCAATCAATGACGAGGAGCTCACTGTGGAAGATCTACTGAGTTTTGCTAGAGAGGTATTTGCTTTAAGCAATAAGCATCATTGATTAGAAAACCTGCTGCCATTTGTTTAGTTGGTGAAATTTATAAATTCATATTCGACATCCCTCTGAAGAACGTTAGATTGTATTTATCCGACCATGGAGAGGGCCAACTTCAAATTAATATATGATTCTGGCGTGCTTTCTCTCACTTATAGCATAATTTGCTTTGCAGTATCTTGAAGGCAAAAAGGATGAGAAGCAAGAAGAACAACCAGGTAGACAACGTGAGTTGGAAAGAGAAAATCTCAAGACTGCCAGTGGATTGGTAAATTCTGTTCTCCGTCACGATAGTGCTGCAGGAGTATCTGCTAATAAAACCTCAACTAATGATACAACCGAAGGTGTAAAAAGGGAAGAAAACACTGTAAGTACCCCAATGACTGGAGATCCTGCTCAGGATATGCTGGAACTACTTTTAGGACCTCTGCTTAGGAAATCTGTGGAGTAGAAAGAAATGGAACTTATCATGAAGGACACAGCTTTTGAAAAGGAATGTGAGATGCAAAGTCAGAATGAGGCTAGAGAAGTGGTCCAGTCGGTGAAGAAGAACAAGAAGAGCTTGCGGGATAAGGTAGCTCTGTTACTTGAATAGTAAGTAGGAATCTGTTAATACTAACACGCCCAATCCAATTAAAGATTTGAGATGTTTTGTCCTTTTGAGTGGCCACACCCATCAAGTGATTTTTGTCGGCTATAGTCACATCTAAATCATCTCTTTCCTGCTGTCCCTCTCTCTTGATTGGGCGTCTGGACTAATTTGGTCCTCAAGAAAATGTACAGTTCCTCTCATATACGCAGCATGTGGTTCATTATAATTTAGTGATTCAAAGTTCAAACTCTAGAATTGAAGCAGTCGTATGTTCAACCCCCACAATCTTTCCCTCTTCCTTTCTTCCGTTCAGGGTTTCTGCCTTTCAGGTTCTAGTTATGATCCTTTTCTTTGCCAAAGCCAAATTGATTGTATTCGGAGAGATCTTGGCTTGTGTACAGAGTTCTTTTGCTGTTGTTAATAGCTGAACTAAAAAGAAAACAGGTTGAAAATCAGGAGAAAGCAGTTTCAGAAGTCGTAGCAGGGCTCACAAGTCACAACCTTTGTCGAGCAGCAGTCCTAGCCTAGAAGTAGTAACTTGCTTCTTTAGTAAACATGTAGAAGACATAACGGCGCAATCTGCTCAAACGTCACAGGACAAAACATTGAGGATAATTTCCAGGTAAAGTGAGGAGTCTAGTTGAGCCGCTTGGGTTTTCAGGACATAACATTTGTAAGAAGTGTTAAATATCATTACCGTTAGGTATATTACATCCTATATTTTTAAAGTATAGCGTATAGTATATTGTCCCATATATTGTTATCATTTTCACAAAAAAATATATTTTATTTTAAGATGAAATGAATTAAATAATTTTTTTTACACATTTTTATTTGTATTTTAATTTTTCTCATCATAATTTGTCAAATATAAATAAAATATATATGATAGAAGATATTTTTTTATACAAAAAAAAATAAAAAAATGTTATATATAGAGCAGAATAAATATAATTCAGCAAAAAAACTAATTTATTGATATAAGAGAAAAAAAAATAATACTTTAATAATAACAATACATTTTCTAATAATTTAAAAAAAAAAAGTAAAAGTAAAAAGAAAAAGTAACAAAAAAATAATAGTAAATATTTATATTAGAATATATGTATTAATTATATTTTACTATTTTATATATTTATGTATGATATTTTGATATAAAATGACAAAAAAAATATTTTACACATGTTTGTGTAAAATAAAATACCGTGATATGTATATCGTGGCATTTGTGGCATATTGCGGTTTTTTAGATAAAATATACATAAAAAAGTTATTGATATGCAAAATATTGTGACATACCACAGTATTTCATGTAAAAAAATAATAAAATATAAAAATATTTGTACCACATACCGCTTATTCACAATAAGTAATATATCACATGGTATATTACAGTATACCAATATACCACGATACTCAACTCCATGCCTGTGCATGCCTAGCAGTGATCACCCAAAGTTGCACCGGATTTTGTCGCAGGTCAATCAGAGGCAAGAATATATGGCTCCCCAGAGATCTGCAATGCAAAATACTTGCAGCTCCTTTAATAAAAAATATATATTAAAAACTAGCTAATGCATATTTTTATGAAAAAAAGTATATAATGATGAGTCAGCATTTATAGTAAATAGTCACATAATTGCTAGCAAATTCCGATGGAACTGTATAATATTGCGCTTCATTTGTCACAATTTATTTGCAATATATTATATTTTGGGTTATCTCAAATCTTTGTCACATACTCATATTTAATAATTCTATCATATTACAATTTAAACTACTATTTGGATATTAATTTTTTTTTACCATTCTTGATTTATATATTAAAAGTGATGGATAAAAATGAAAAAAACATGTGAATTTTTTTGTTATTATTCATGTCAAATTCAAATATTTTCTACAAGTGTGGCACGGTAAGAATTAGGAGTGAGCATGGGTTGGGTAAACCCGAAACCCAACCTGAATCATGTTCATTGGATTTGGTTGAGTTACGTAAAAATTGACCATAATTTGCGGGTTTGTTCCATATATAGAAGAACTGATGGGTTTTTGAGTTGGTTTTAGTTTCATATGGAACAAACCTGAGGTATATATATAATTATATAATAAAAATTATAATATTACTAATATATCCGTATATGTCTGTATTTTTTTTAAGAATTGTATTTTTATATTAAACTCTTAAATTGATGTCCCAAATTAGAACAAAATGGAAGTTATGGGATCATTCATGAAATTTCTTTATATTCACTTGAATCATTTCGCTCATTAGACCAACTACTCGTAGGTTATTTTGCTTAGGGGTGATCAGTATTCGGTTGAAACCGAAAAAGCCGAAAAAAAATCAAAATTTGGTTCGGTTTCGGTTGAAACCGAATAACAAAAATTTCGGTTTCGGTTCGGTTTTGGTTTTAGAATTCGGTTAATTCGGTAACCGAAATAACCAAAATTTTTTAAACCAAAATTTTTTTTTATTTGTTTCATGAACAATAATGCTACCAAGTAACCTAAATTAGCTTGAATTCTTATTTTCTTTCTTTCCATGGACAATGAATCTTCTATATTGAATGGAATTTGAAAAGAAAAACAATATCTTTATCTCATTTCATCTCTTATAGAATTTAATTACCATTTTTTCGGTTAATTCGGTTTAAACCGAACCAAACCGAAATATTTCGGTTCGGTTTGAATTCGGTTTTATGAACTAATTCGGTTATTTCGGTTTCTTAGTATCCAAAACCGAAAACTGAATAATTTGGTTCGGTTTGAACTGAACAAACCGAATAATCACCCCCTGATTTTGCTTTCGATTTCTCTACTTCAAACTACTTTCTACAATACAATCCTCATATTTTTTTTATTTATGAGTCATGGGAAATTGAAAATTTATAACATCAACATATTTCAAGTTTTGATACTGAAAAAAATGGTCTTAGAGACTCAGTTTTTTATGTTGAATGTCGTGCTAATGTTGAAATTACAGGAATGAAGTAAACTGGTTGAGAAAAAAGATATTCCACAAGTAATTTTCTTGAACTATTTTGGTAACAGTATTTTAAACTCTTTTAAATGTGTAAGTACAGGTATTTAAATATTAATTTAATTATATATTATGTTAAATAATTCTTAAACTGATTATGAATGTAATTTTATTGAATTTTGATATTATTATAGGTACATTGTATAAACCAAAAAACTTAGAACTATGATTTTAATTTTATTCAATTTTTAGTTCTTGGGTTAGATGAAAAAATTTTTAAAACCGATACTCTTTTAAATTAGTTCAATTCCCCCACAAAACCGAACCATTACGCAGCATGCTCAACTTGGTGGGAATATCGTATTTATAAATACGCAAGCTTTCTCCCACCGGAGAAAAATCTTATCAATTGTACCGTACAGAAACTATTTGGACAAGACACTACTAGCAAGGTGCAATGGCAAATTGAAATGTAGAATGTGAACTAACTGTGCTGGAACTCAATTCTATTTTTAGCAAGCCACTATCAGAAAAAGGTAAAGGGCAAAAGAATAAAATAAAAAACGATAAACGAAAAAAACGATTGAACTGAAAAAAGGTGTGGAAGAAAAGGAAAGGTGGAGACTCCACAATAATTGGCATCAAATGCATATAGGGATTCGCACTGCTACTGAATTCCAAGATCTACACATCAATTATTATTCTCTCTCCTCAATTTTTCTCTTCCAAGCAACAAACACAAGAAAAAACAGTTCTTTCATTGCTCCTGGGCTTCGCCATTGAAGCGAGCTCTCCCCTCACCTCCGAGCTCAGACGGAGGAAGGAGGGAAGAGAAATTTACAACGAGAGAGGGAGAGAGTAACCCCACCACGCCACTTGTGACAGCAGAAACAAGTCGCAGCAAGTAGTTGTGTCCTAGTGGCAGAAAAAGGCACTGCTTCGTCTGAAAGTTGCCCACGAAAGGTAACTTCAACTCTTTTTCCATCTTCTTTAGTGCTTCATTTTCAACCACCTTTGGAGTCAGATTCAATCTCGGTATCCATATTGAAATGTTCCTTTTCAGGGGGTTTTGGACCTGGCCTGTTTTTGCTACTCCTGGGGTTCAAGCTCCAATATTCCCAGTTGTTCAGCTCCTCGGATTCTACTTCCGGGAATCGGTTCGTAGGCCTCTTGGATTTTTGGGTTCTTCTTAGTTTCAGTTTCTAATGGGCTCTTTCTTCTATTTTGAACTCTTGTTCAGGAACTTAGCTGTTTGGATAAGTTAAAGTGGTCAACTTCAGGAGATTGGAATCTAAGGGGTACTGTTAATGTGATGGCTTGACGCGCCAGTTTCACGCAATGTGAAATATTGCTGGTTCTTGTCGGCGAATTTCGCTCAATCGCTTCAGATTATGGCGACTAGATCGAACACGGGGTTTTATCCTGACGATTTACATATGATGAGTCGGCACGCTATCTCTTTCCAATCAGGTGCAGTAAACAGCACCTCCGAAATGATTCCTATGGGCGGATACTTCGCGGCTGGGATGTTTGTGCCGGCGAATTCCTGTATGGTTAGCAGCAGTCCGGGTATCACCCAAGCTGGAAGCTCTTCTGGTTCAGCTCTGCTGTTTGATTCAGTTCCTGGGTTAAAGCATGATGCTGGGTTTGCAGTGGAATGGTCTGCTGAAGAACAGTACAAATTGGATGAAGGACTTGAGAAGTACGCTGTTTCTTCACTTTTCCCGCAAACTTTTTGTAGTCTAATTTTGCTATGTATTTTTGGTTCCTTGTTGTGCTTGTACATTCCTATGTTTTGAACTTATCCTGTGCTTCCATTACGAACTTCGAACTTCTTTTATTATCTCTCCTAACTTTGTTGAACGTAAATACAGAATCACTATATATTTCTTTCGTACATATGCAACTTTTTCTTGATTTCTTTAATGTATACATATAGGTTCAAAGATGAAACGAATATTTTGAAATACATAAAGATTGCAGCGATGTTGCGAGACAAAACTGTACGTGATGTTGCTTTGAGGTGTAGGTGGATGCAGGTAAGTATCGTCTCAAATTATTGATGTTCAGAAAAATCAGTTAAAATTGCTGGCTTTCTGGCTTTAGATTATACTGCTGATCAGATTAGGTCCACTATTTCAAGTTCTGAATCTCATGGTGCACTCATCTGATGTTGCTGGAGGTTTTAAAGCTAGGTTGAAAATTTTCTTTTCTCGATATACAAAATGAATTACAATTTTGCAGAGTAAAGTTAGAGTACAAGGCTTAATTGTTGATAAACTCTCAAAGAATCTTTAGTGCAATTATGGTTTTAGCTCATGTATTTATTTGTGAGTTTTAATGGTCAAATTTTCCAGCCCCGACACAACCCATCAGGTTATTTGGGACTGGGAACTACGGTTCCTTCTACTGGCCCACTAAAACAGGATACCTAGGTTGATGACTGGTTGCAAATCAGTAATTGTTCACTGTAGATGTTGATCGATTCTGTTCATGTTGGTGTAGGTTATTGTTCATGGTTGATGAGTATGGCTTTGATAGATAATCTGACTTCTGTGTTTGTCCATCTGGCCACGCATTCTACTTGACATGCCAGTTGTTATGCCTCCATGTCTAATGGTATAAGAAAATGGAACATTTTACAGAGGAAGCGGAGAAAACCCGAGGAACACCTTAAAGGAAAGAAGACAAACAGTTGGAAAGTATGCTGGTGGAGTTATATGAATATGTTATTTGGTGTTTGTCCTTTGCCTTCGTTTTCTTTAATCTGTTTGGTCCAAGTCTGGGGTGAATGCATTGGCACTGTCCTTTTATAGTCAGATTTATGCATGCTTGCTGTGAGATTTCAACGTCTTTTTAGCGTAGGAATAAATTTATAGCAACGATAATTCCTAATGCAGATCATTTTCTAGCAAATAGTTATTCTGTTTGATCACAAAAAACTTGTGTTTGGCATTAAAAACTGGTTGTTTACAGTTGTATTGGTTTGTTTGTTGGACAATCAGTGGTTACAGTTGTATTGGTTTGTTTGTTGGACAATCAGTGGCTCACTAGTACTCTCCACCACTTAATAATTGAATGTTAGGAGGCATGTTTATGGAACAGCAAATCGACATTTGCATCTAGTATGAATCATCGCCCCATCAACTTAAATGTGTTTACTGGAAAACCAACATGTAAAGTGGCCAACGCCATTTGGTCTATGTTTGACATGGGAATTTAATTTCGTGCTGTTGGTAAAATTGCATGACCTGGTAATGATTTGCCTGCGTCAGAGCCGGCTTGGTTCTCTCGACCCACTAGATTTTGTGCCAGAAAAGGAATGGGTTTCCTTAAAGAACAAAATTGTGTATAAACCTATTATTAATTAGTTTTCATGATTCCAAGTCATCTTTTCTCTGATCTTATGACTAAAACATCCAAATGGAAACAGTTTTCCTGATGTGCATTATGTTAATATAGAAGTCCTGGATACTTACCAGAAAAGTATTTCAATCCTGGATGTTTTACTGAGGAAAATGAGGGAGGTCCGGGATATAATCTCACAAGACTGTCTATATGCTTAGTCATCACTTAGTTTCCTTCCAGTACTTTCTGTTGTTCTTCCCAACATAACTGACCAATTTGGATGTGAAAATTTTTTTTCCCCATGTTCTACTGCAACTCTCATTCATTGAAAACTTGTAGGGTTGTCATGATTTCTGGAACTGGAATCTTTTGCTTTATAGTTTTTGTGAGAAATAGGATCATCACTACAGAATTTATGTTTTACAAAAGGAAATCTTGAAAACCCAGGAAACAAGGTTTTCCATTTAGATAAAATAAGTCTTTTTATGATGTTTTTACTCAAGAAAGGTGTGGTAAGACAGTAAAAAGTCCTGATCTAAGCAGACCATATCAGGCTACAACTAAGACATCTCTAGCTAATAATCAGTAATTTGGTATCTTCCATCTTCTCGTTAATCTTGATCCTTCACTTTGGCTGAAGTCTGATTGCCAGGGTGATCTTGTAAATGTTTTATTTGGAGTCTACTTGCAAGGATCTACATATTAGGTTTTTGTGCTTCTCTGCAGGTGTTACTGCTTCTCAGTCTTTTCTCCTCAAATCATGTTAAGAGTTATATTGTAGTTTAAGTGAGTAGGAATGACTTATGATTTAATGCAGGAATGCTAAAGCGATACTGTTTTATTTCTTGGATTAATTAATGCCTCCAGCATGTCATGTGATTGAAGAACCAGTATTTTAAAGGTTATGCTTCTTCAGGATGTGCAGGTGCAATCATCTTCCAAGATTAACATACCTTCAGCTCTACCACAGACCATGAATGCCTATTCTCCAATGATGAACCATGTGAATCAGAATAAATGTATGGCATCTGAAGGTTTGTTGTGAATATCTCGTCTGAGTATAAATCACTTTTTCCCTTCACTTGTGAAGTGCATGTTGTTCCAGGCTTGAGGCCTAGGCTTTAACCATGTGCACTTCTGAAAATACCCTTGCCCCTTAAGATTCTGATAATTGAAAGAAGTATAAAAGAAGGCAGTTCGCATTTGTAGCTTCTTGTATTTGTATGTTTTAAGTTTTTACAGGAGTTAGGTCCTGTCTCCTGGGTCCCCTGAAATGCTTTCTATGATGACTAGCTGTTACCAAATAGGAAAGTTTCGTGTTTGGAGTTGTGGAGAATGAATGAAAAATGATCCAGTGTTTGGAGTTCCAAAGGGAAGGTGATTTAAGTCCTAGGGAAACTTAAAGGTGAATGAAGTTTCTGAATATTGTGAATAAAGGACCCAAAAATGGAGAGGGGGTAGTTGTCTCAAGTCTAAAATAGCTAGAATGATAATAATTGAGTTACTTTTCCTGCATATTTAGCACTTTAAATGAATTCAACTGATTTTCTTTTTCCAAATAATGGTGATTGTAGTTCATCTTTATATTTTCCCTTTTTTTTAGAAAAAAAAAAATGCCCTGATAATTGTCTGATATAGATTTTTTTTTCTGCCCCCCCCCCCACCCAATCTCCGTTACATTTCTTATTTTGTCATGTTATCTAACTTCTACATACGAGCCAAAAGTGTTGATTGTTAATAATCCATTTTGGTTGCTTCTTTGGTCTCAGGAATAAATTCTCCAGCTATGCATCTTCTGGAGCAGAATGCCCAAGCATTTAATCAGATTTCATCTAACCTTTCTGCATATAAGGTGATCAATAATTTCCAAGTTCTTGGTCAATATGTGTGTTATTGTCTATCTGGGTGGATAGGTTTTATTCAGTAGAACTTGTATGTGTAACAAATGTAGTTACAGTATTTTATTGTTGTTATTGTTCTTGTTATTTCTAAGATCTAACAGCATTTCTTTGATTGTTTTCCCCCTGCCCCCTCCTTTTCTTCCTCTTGTCTGGTTGAAAAATTTTAGTCAGGAATATGATGTTGCATATTAAAGTTTAAGTATGAGTGCCAGCTTGCCATTTATTCATATCAGTGCATTAGCAATCATATGAGTGTCATATTAAGGAAAATTGTTTTAAACAGTTACAGGATAACATTGACCTCTTCTGTTGCACAAGGGACAACATCACTACTGTCCTTAATTAGTGAGTTCATGATACTCCTACTTGGTTAAAGCATTAAGGTTTTATCAAATATATGTATTGTGAGTGCTATATCTTTTTGCAGCATGAGAGAAATGCCTGGAATAATGAGTCAGATGCCCCCATTGCCTGTGTCTATTAATGAGGATCTTGCAAATAGTATCTTGCCTGGGGGAACTAATGTCAGGCCTAGAACAGCTCAGGTATTTTGTTCTATTCTTGCTGGATTGATCTGGGTATCATGGGTGTTAGGTAAAAGGGGGCAAAGAACAAGCGAGAATGTTTCTTGTGCGCTCAGAGGCATTTATGTTTCAATACTGTCCTCAGGCTCGAGGATTATGGGACATTGCTATCTTCTTGATTGTGGGAGAATGTATCTTATTTAGGGTCTTTACTATGCTGTAGGTGGCTAACAGTTATTTGATTCCACCAGATTCTATGTTGATCTCTTGTTGTTTGTCACTACCATGTCATGTGGATGTCAGTTCTGCTCTCCATTTGAATATGGTTTTGTAAGGTTGGGACTCAGGAGAATGTGACTAGCAGTGAGTGTTTGAAGATGCCATCAAAATGATGGGATGGGGTAACTGTTAGCACACTCAGGATTCATATCAAAGTTTTGAAGAAGAAAAGGTTTTTGCCGGGGCATGATCTGTTTTTCGGTGTTATCCTTTAAAAATTGTTAAGGTCTGAGGATTTTGGAGTCGTTTCCTTCAGTTGCTTGTTTTACTGGATTCAGATATGCGGTCTGGTGGGTAGTATCTTGCCTACTGATGAATGAGATATGCCATGTTACATGTAATTGTAGGTGATGAATGGAAAATGCGATGCTACATGTGTGCAAGCACTTCTCTTACCTTAGATCTTTTTGTTTATCCAGTCAATGATGCAATTGAAGCAGGAGCCAAGCTACGGATGTGAACCGTCGATGTAGGCCTGAAATTTTCGAAGTCCTATATATAATAACAAGAAAAAGATGATTGCAACTGTAAGTGCCTGCGAAGCAGGGTAGGATACATTACATGCTCATCAGATGATGGCTGCCACAACCAGAAATTTATCGACCCCTTTCTTTGGGAAGTCGTTGCTGGAAATGGAAGCATTTGACAATAAGAAAGCAGCAGGTCTGTCCAGAGATTCATCTCTCTAACCAGGTTCCAACCGATTACTTTTCTCTTAAGTTGTACCTTCATGTGTATAATTCCTTTTCCCACCCTTCGATCCTGAACGTTGAAGTGTATTCTTACTTGGTGTTTTGTTTATTGTAACTTGTTAGTTGTTTTAGTTTGGTTTTCCGTACGTTGCTTGTGCATAGAGATGCTCCAACAGGTTTCTTGATTGTCTTCCACCGCGCGAGAGCTTCTGTTGTTATGTTATGAAATAAAATTAAAATGAATTACATATTGCATTTGCTTTGAATTGCACTTCATTGTAGTTTGTCTTAATTCTACAATGAAATATATTGATTCATTAAGAGAAAAAGAAAAAGAGAGAGAGAAAAACTAGCGAACTACTACGGCGAATTATAACTCGGTCGAGAAGCTTCTGTGCTTATGCAACTTGCGCGATTAAAATTTACTTTTATATAATTTTGGAAATAAGAAAAACCTGTAAGTTTAGTAGAAATCTACATATAGGCAGAAATGCATAGAATTTTGACTTTAATCATAGGAACTTAAAAACTTCATTGTTTACGGTTATACATTATTATGTTAGATTTATTGAAATTGGGCAAAAAATAATAATAAGTTGAAAATATATAAAATTATTGTCCAACTTAATCTTTATATAGTTAAACTCAATGAATTTAGAGTTAAAATAAAAAAAAGGAATTTAAAGATAACAAAAAAAAACACACATTATTTTTTATTATTTTTTCTCAAGCTCTTAGTGTAGTTTGATTGCTCTCATTTATTATGACTTTAATAACTTTGGCTATCAAATTTATGTAGATGTCGATATAAATGAATAAAATGTCAATAATGGTGCAAGTGTTTGCATAAATGAGTTTGATTTATCAAATGATAAAATAATAAGAGCAAAAATAAAGATATGAATTTTAAAATGATAATATTGATATAACTCAGTCATGATGTTTCATGTATTCTATTAGATTGAAATATTTTAAATTTCTCATTATGCATTATGGATTTTAGAACTTAATTTTTATTGTATTATATGTTTATGACATTATATTTTTTTATGGTATTAAAGTATCCATAAGTGAAAATATTATGTAAAATGAACTTTTTAAGATAAGTTAGATGATTAGATTTTTTTATCATTTTCTAATTTTTTTTTTCTAGAATCCTACAACTCTACGACTTTTTATGATTTTATATTATAAAATAAAAAATAAAAATGACTTTAGGTAAAAACTCGATTTTGGTAACCTTGCTTTTTTGTAATTCTATTCTCACAGAGGTTATTTTAGTTCTCTAACTTGTTAACCTAGTGCAAAATTAGTCCACGCCTCTAACATAGGGTAATTGTATCTATGACCCCTAATCTTTTATTATTGTACCGTTTTGGACCCTAACATCCATTTCTTCAGAGAAAGTTTTTAACCTCGTTTAAGTATTTCGTTTTGAAATTTTCATGAATGAAAACCGTTAGTATGCATGAAAAACACCACGTGATATGTAAGCGTGGGCAATTTGCTGCGATGACACAATGAATCAACTGTTGGCAATGATATGGAAAAAAAAAAAGAAAATATAATAAAAGAGAAAAATATGAATAAAGAAAAATTGTGTGATGATGTGGTAAAAAAAAAAAATAGAAATAGATGAATTGCCTAAAATCCAACAATTTCCTTCGCCATCTGGTGAGTCCAACCTCTGCCAATCCCCTCTACCGTCTGTCAATGACTCCTTCATCCTCGCTACCCACCATGTCTCCCATGTCCCCCCGTCTCCACATCCGTTCGAATCACCAGGAGTTGTTGACTCCCCCTTCCTTCCCCACCCCGCCTAATGTCTTCACCCTAACTCCGAACTAAGGCTAAACCCAAGCATTCTCATGTTTAATCTTGGAAATCATTAAACTTGACCTTGATCCTTTGTCATATTGATTATTCTCGCTTTTAGAATCATCTCGATTGCCAATAGTTCTAGCAATTCACCTAAAGCCAATAATTTGAGCTCAATTGTGCACATTCGTGTTCATTCCCAGAAATCTTTGTCGTCAATCTTGATTATTCTTCTCGATTTTCAACAGTTCTAGCAATTTGTCCAAACAAAAAACTCCTATAAAAGCAAAGAATCCGTTAAATCCACTTTTGACACAATCATAAATTCTAAGGTAGCTTCTTAGATAAACAACCGAAGGAAATAAAGAGAAAGAAGCAAAAATGTATAAAAGAAAGGAAGAAGAGACATTGATAGGGGAAAGAGATGAGAAGCAGGATTAAGATAAGAGAAGAAAAACAAAAATATAGGGAGAGAGAGCAGAAACACGTAGGAGAATAGATTCAATTCATCATTTCAACATATCCCTCGGTCACAAGAGCTTTACCTCTTTATACAAGGAATTAGAATTTTCTTAATCCCATCTAAAAACATCTCACACAATTGCTAAGTAATCAATAACTTGTTGATATCTGGACAAAAATATCCACATAAGAGCCAACTAGACTTCTAAATTTTTAGGCACGTATTAGTCTCTAACCATTTGATCCCAATGGGGATGAGCTGTACGATGATGAACCCCAAATCCCATCTGGGTACCAGAATTGAAACAAAGAGGTTACTGGAACGAGAAAGAAGTTGTTACTTGCCAAAATTTGCCACGATGAAGGTTAATGGCAGTGGTATGTGATTGGTCTTCTACACCATCGCATATGCCTGCTTCAGCGCCACCACTTTTTTGAACACCTCCTCCATCAGACCCACTTTCTAACGTTTGATCTTTCAACCCGCTTCAAGTAATGAAGGTTATGGTAATGAGGCTCTAAGAGAAATCAAGGTGGAGGAAGGAAAGGGAGTGGTAGGCGGTCGGTTTTTTTTTCACCTCCACCTCCCTTTTTGGGTCTTTTATTTATTTATTTATTTCTTCTTTTTCTATATCAACAATAATTGTTGGGAAATGGGAAAATGCTTATGATTTATTGTGCCATTGTGGCTAATAGGAGTCAACTTTATGCCATTGTGGCATTTTCTGTTAATTTTACCGATTTCCATCTACAAAATATCCAAAACAGAATACTTAAACGAGGTTAGGGATTTTTTATGTAAGAAATAAAGGTTAAGGTCTAAAATGACACAACAATAAAAGGTTAGAGGCCACAAACACAATTAACTCTTTCTAAACATTAATGATTTAACTATTAGGATATTGGGTAAATGGCACCTATATTCCTTGAGGTCATCGAGGTCATGCCCGATGGACGTCTAGTGGTAGCAAGACAAATGGAAGGGTGCAAGGAGGACGAAGGGCTTACGAATTCGGGCCTTCTCCATAGGTATAGAAGTTAGCAACACTAGATAGGCGACTTCTTGCTTGGATGGTGTCGCATCGAGGTCATTGACATCATGGCGGTGGACGTTCAGGTAGCAAGATGGATGGTGGGGTGAAAGGAGGATGGGCTTCGCGAATTTAGGATCCCCTTCCTCTAATCTGAACAACGGCGAGGCTGTGGAGGCTCTTATGGGCTTGGGCCGTGTCGTGTCAATACTAGGGCAGATGGGTGGGGGTTGGAGTTGGGATGGAGAATAGACAACGATGGCTAGGCGGTGGCTAGATTCACGACAAAAAAAAAAACAAGTTTAATAGGTTTATGGCCATATTATTGAAAATTTTATGAGCATTTCAGAATTAAGCTTTTTTATATTTGTTAAACATTAAGCTTTATAAATTAAGTGTGTAGTAAACCAACTAATGGTCAGGGTTTTCATGCATGTTGGCTCTAGAATTTTTATGGTTATCTAAGTGAGATACCATGAAATAAACGATAACAAATATAATAAATTGTTATAAAGCTCACTATATGAATTAATTCACTACTTACAAATACATTAGTTAATATATAAGACAAACATATGAGTACTAGAAGAAACAATTAAGTAGCATTCCTCTTATAACTTTCATCTTGATAGCCGAATTCCTTAGAGTCGGTGGACATTCAGAAAATGATTAAATTTACAGCAAAAAACAATATTAAAATGTCTTGGAGTTGTGTCTTTAGGGAAATCTCTTCAATATTAAATTTATATCAACTTCAAAAGATTGAAGACAATAATAGAGCTTAAGGTTTCTCTTACATATCTCATAGTGTTTCTAAGATCTCCTTTTGTGGGGCAATAATTTTTTTGATTATTATGGGGCATTTTTTTGTATATGATACTTCTTAAATAGGGATTTTTATGCAGTGAGATTCTTTCTATAATTGTGGCTTAAGGGCCATGCATATCCTTTAAACCTTATGAGACTCGGACCTAGTAAATAACTCTATCTCTTTGGCAAATATGAGCATCGAGTCATAAAGCCTATTAAGGCACCAACATGCTTTCCACCTAAAAATGTGAGAAATGAGCTCTAGCATTTTTTAAACCCATTTAGAAAAAATGTGCCATCTTTTCAAGAGATACACCTGAAGATTAACATTAAATACATGTCCTTTCATATGAGCATGCGAGGTAAATGTTAGGCAAGCATGGCTAGCATAGCTGGCTCATTTTCCATTACCATCATCATGAGCTTTTGTGGTTATAAGGAATAGGGGAGGCGAAATGACATCTCTCATTTATTAAATCCTTTTTTGCCACCATTACTTATCTCCCTCATTTCTTACACACATTCTTTCTCTTTATTTACTATAATTACTTTCATCCTTTTGCTATTGTTCTTTGCATTCACTTTTTGACTACCATATGTTTCCATCATTTTTAATGATCATCACAATCTTTTTTTCAAATTGTCATAGGTAAAAATAATTATTAATGAGGAACTGAAACTAAGATGGATGCGGGGAAAATGACTGCTGGTTTCTTTTGAAAGTCGCAAGTTGAGCCATATAATCAAGGTTCTAGTAAGGGTGTTGAAATAACCATTGATGAGGCAAGTTTGTAAAGGTGGTCTATCTAGACCATAGGGGTGGAGATTCAATAAAGCTACGTCACTGAAGGACACATGCTGAGCATCACCTAGAACCACTTGTGGATTGGAGGTATTGTAGCCACTCTCCATTCTACCAATGATTGCATGAACAAGCCTAAGGATAATCGGTTGATAGACTACATGGCCTAAATTAAGGTTGGTTTTTACTTGACTCTTCATCCGTATGTTTGTCAACTTTGTAAGCACTTCAACATTTCTTATTCTCCCATTTTTCTCAATTCTTTTACAGACAAATGTTTTTTTTTCTCTCTTATCATATGGTAAGGGCTACATGTTATGTTGAAACTTTTTCACACATTTATTCTTTAACTTTTTCTATGAGTTCAACTTTCTTTCACTTTACTCTGTCTTTCATGGGGCCAATCATTATATTTTCCTTTGCTTCTATGAATGACTTTTGAGGGCCTAAAAAAATGATTTCTTTTTATACGCACTAACCTTTTTTAGAGTTCCTTTTGGGAGTGGATGAGGACCAATAATAGCATGACTGCGAGAAGCTTGAGCTTGGTACCAAATCTGATTTTGATAAGGCATATTAAAAACTCATAAAGTGGCTTGATGGGGCTATAGCAAATAATGCCTTCCAAGACTTATTTCTTTTTGATTATATGTGCCCTTAATGAGAACACCCTTTAAGACACTAGGGTTAGCCAGGCTTATCTTTTTTACTTGAGTATGGTAGCTATCTCATAATAGGTTTTTAAGGTTTGAGAACCCATTGTAAAGATCAAACTTGGGCATCTTAAAGCCATTAGAGATTGGGGTATTTTAGATCTCGTTAGTAAACAACTACAGAGATATATAACCTATACCTATAATAGAGGGTTAGTTCTTTGGAGGAGGATTATTGGCTCTAATATATTCATCCATTTTTTCAAGCCTTTTAAGAATCATATCAATATCATTAATCTCGAGATCCTCTATACATACTCTCAGTCATTGGGAAGGTTTCTTAGAGGACAAAGGATCTTTCTATTCTCTTTTGTATGGCGACTCTCTACCTACTTCTTTAGAGCCCTTAGGATCACCTTCATAATCCCTTGCTAGATGTTGGTGAAAGTCTTTCCATCAGCTCATATTGTAGAGCTCAAAAATAGTTATTGTTTATGCCCACCGAGGCCTTGGCCCATGCTAGGCCTCTCAAGAATAGGGGAAAAGTACCTTCCTTGTTTTCTTCTGCTTCTTCTTGGCTGTTTTGAGATTGGATTGAAGGGCCTTAAGCAAGTTTTAAGGATTATGCCTACCATCCACAACCTTGAGGTCTTCCACATGCTTGGTATTAAGCTTAAAATTTTTTCTATCAATCATGGTTAGGTTCCTACATATGGTGCCAAATTGATAGCCGAATTAATTATGGTTAGGTTCCCACAGGTGATGCAAAATTGATAGCCAAACTTCCTAGAGCGCAAGTGGGCCTTAAAAGGAAAATTGAACCTACAACTAAAGACAAGGTTAAAAAGCCTTGAAGTTGTGTCTTGTGGGAACCCTTCGATGCTCAAATTAGCTCAACTAAAAAAGATTGAAGGCAGCTTAGGGTTTCTCGTATATATATCATAATGTTGCTAGGGTCTCATTTTGTGGAGGATAACTCTTATAATTGCCTAATAGTGTTTTGTATGAGAGTCTTTTTATAATGAGAATCTTATGTTGTGGGATTTATTCCGTAATTGTGACTAATTTTTTTAGGGCCACACATGTTCCTTAAACATTGCAAGATTTGTTCTTAATAAATAACTCCATCTCTATGGTGAACATGAGACTTGGGGCATTTAGCCCATTATGGTACCAAGTCTTACATACATAGCTGAAGGGATGTGAAGATAGCGATACAAGGCCAAATGCCCTTCGAATTGTGAGGCAAAATGCCATGGGATTGGTCGACAAATGATTAGACCTTTTACCAATCTCAGTCTTCTTCGTAGCATAAGATCAAAATTCATGCAAAAGCCAAGCAAAGTGGGATCTAGGAGGACATGTATTAGTTTGTGGCCTCCGATACAACTATTAAAGAACCATGGGGTGTATCATGTCAATTGCTCACCAACATACCTTTGAAGAAAGTGCCTAACACAAAAGATCTAAACAACCTTTTAACACAAAGATGAAGCTTAGAGGATGATTGAATGTGTTTTTCTTAATGTTCAGTACACTTGGAATGTCAATTAGCTAATGGTGGTTGAATACTTTCAGAATTTTGAGTATTTGGATTTAATTTTTACTACAAGGTTTCTTTGTGAGTACTTTCTACTAGCATTTAGTCTTGACATATATTTATTATAGGATAAGATCGCATTCTTTTACGCATAAGCTTTTATCTTCAACAAGGCTAGTAAATTTGATACGTAATTTTAAATTTCGCTAAGTGAACAATAATAAATGCAAATAATAAATTGCAAATTTTCATTTTTATATTATGATAAACAAAGAGATAAAAAAATATTTTCCTCATTTTTTTATGATTGAGACCATATCGAAGTGGAGTTGAATAGTAAATCAAATGTGGGCTAAAATGGGTATCGATTTGATAATTTATTAAAATGAATTAAAGAATATGTGAATGGGTCATAAATGAATTTAATATTGACTAGGTTTAAATGAAGTTCAAGTTATTCATTCATTCAAAAGTCAATAGTGTAATGTTCAAGTAAAAATTAAATAAAACTCAAAAAGTAGTAAAAAACCTAGCTTAATTATGATCATCTATTCAAACTTGTGTTAAAAATATATGAATAACTTATAAACAGGGCTATGTAAGTATGGGTGAGCTACTATTTGATTTTGACAAAAAAAAAATTGAATAACTGAATTATTTTGGGAATTTCGGTTATGACAATTTGGTTATTGATTTGGCTTCGGTTAAAACTGAATTTTAATTTTAGTTTTTGGTTCAGTTTTTGGTTTTTTGATGAGAAAAATCGATGACCGAATTAATTGATTTTTGTAAACTTAATAAGCTTTAATATCAATTGGGCCTACTTTATTGAATTAATTTAGAAGCCCAATTCTTATTGTTACGTATAACAAACCCAACCTACAATTTTGAAAAAAAAAATACAAAGCCCAAACAAATATTAAGCCCTGAACTAGGATATATTAGTATTATGAATTTCATTTCATTTCATCAAATTTTCTTCTTCCTCCTTGCCAGCTGCAGCCTTTCCACTCCTCCACCCCTTATAGCAAAAAGTAAGCTTATGCCATTCCCTCACAACCACCTCTTCGATGTCTCTACCTTTATTTCCTCTCCTCCTGAACCCACCACTGCAAGACTGCCTTTGTTGATGTTGCCACCGGCCACCACCATTGTTCATCTCAACTTTGGCCAGCTGTCATTTCCATTGCAACTTCTCTTTCTGACATGGGCATACACAAATGTTGCATTATCCTCTTCCTTTCCCCTAGTCCTATATTCTTTCCCATTGTTTGCTTTTCTGTCATGTCCATCCACGCTGTCATTACCACCTCTCGTGAGGTCACCTAAAAAATTCAGTTATTTTAGGTGTAAAACCAAATAACTGAAACTATTTCGGTTTCAGTTATCTTCGGTTTTGGGGTGCAATTCAGTAATTTCAGTTACCAACTTCTATGATCGAAAAACGTATTATTTTGATAATTTAGTTTTGGTTATAACTAAATTTGTCGAAAGTCCAGTCCTATATATAAGTTAGCTCAATTTATTTGTTTTATGGGCTAATTACAATTTGCCCCTTAAGGTTTAGGTAAAATTACAGTTTGCCCCTCATATTTTAGAAATATACACTTTACCTTTGCCTATTTCATACAGTACAACAACAATTTCTGAAATCATAATTTAAATATTATGGTAGCCATTTTTCAATAATTTCAATTTGTATGATATTTTTTAAAGTTAATGAAAATTTTAAATTATCAGGTTTTTTTTTTGTAAATAGAAAAAAAAAGTTAGGGGCTAAGTTAGGATAATATATGCTATGTCATCAACCTTGTATGCTCGCCTTTTTTAAATATCAATTAACTATAAAAAAATACTATACAAATTGAAATTATTTAAAGATGAGTACCGTAGAGTCTAAATTAATATTTCAGAAGTTGTTGTTAAACTTTATTAAAATCGTAGAAGGTAAAGTTTATATTTCTAAATTAGGAGGAGGTAAAGTGTAATTTTACTTACATTTTAGAAGGCAAATTATAATTATCCCTCATTTTACGTTGCTATTGCTATTTGTTCATATTGTAGGGTTATTTAGGGTTTTTTAAAGCTACCCAGCAGGTTGATATTATAGTTATAGTTTTAGGGCTATTTAAAGTTACCTAACAGGTTGATGTTATAGTTATAGTTACAGTTTGAGGTTTGAAAATCCACATATTTCCCTTATCTTTTATATTGGCCAACAATAATGTTTGAAATTCTAATTTAAATTGATTGGTTATTGTCTAAAAGTAATTCTATCTTTCCAACATTTTTCACGTGTAATGAATATTTTGCGTTATCAATATTTTCTGTATAAATGGAAAATAATAGATATCAATTAGCTGTAAAAAATATTAGATAACTTGAAATTACTAGAACATAATTACTAGATAGCTTAAATTAAAATTTTAGAAGTTACTATTAAAAATATTAAAAATTGGGAGAAAATTATGGACTTTCAAACATAATGGATGAGTTCATTTTAAATTAAATTAATGCATTATTTAATAATAATAATAATAATATAATAATAATAATAATAAATAAATAATTATTATTATTATTATTATTATTATTATTATTATTTTATTATTATGTTGTTGTTGTTGTTGTTGTTGTTGTTGTTGTTGTTGTTGTTGTTGTTGTTGTTGTTGTTATTATTATCATTACATTTAGTGATTATTTTTCAATGTATAAATTATTGAAACTTTACAAAAAATCTAAAAATTAAATTTAAATATATTTTTCATTAAATTTGATTCTTTAAAATTGGAAAATTTAAAAAATCAATAAAAATACTTTCTTTTTGTAACAAATATTTTAAAATTAATTTTTTTCAACTTCTTAAAGTGCAATATTGCAATAAATTGATAATTTAAAAAAAATAATTACTAATACAAAAATAATATACAATAATATGTTAAATTTAATTAAAAATAAAATGGCATTTAAATATCTAAGAACTTATTCATTTTAGCTTAGGCTAACTTAATCTAAAATGACTTGTTTTTAATTTTATAATTTTTTATTTGAAACTAATGTTATTTAAAAAGATAATATTATATAGATAGAATAATTCATTTAAAATAAAATTTTTATAATTTTATTAAAATTTTTATTAATTTTTACTTCTTAATACTTAAAAATAAAAATTTATAAAAATTTAATAACATCATAAAAATTATAATTTCAATGAATTATTACATCTATATAATATTAATTTTTAAATAAAATCAATTTCAACAAAAAACCATAGAAATAACAGTAAGCCATTTTCATTTAGGTCAGCCATTTTCAATAGAGTCACTTAATGTAAGTTCAGCAAATTACATAGTGCCATATTTTAGCAACATACAAGCATATTCTCTCCTTTTTCAGTTCTAGTAGTTTATTTGAACGCTCTCTTCTGACATAGAAGAGGCGGCGACAACACAAAAGAATTAGAGGAAAGCAGAAACAAGCCCCACAGAAAAAAAAAAACAAACGAAAAGAAAATGAAAAAGAAAGTAGCAGTGAAACAGCAGAGAGAGGTGGCAGCAAACACTGGTTTTTAGTGAAGGAAAAAAATATGCAGAGCCAATAAGGGCTCCGTCGGAAAGTTGCCCACAAAAGGTGGCTTGCCCTCTCTCTCTCTCTCTCTCTCCATTTCTTTTGTGCTTCGTTATCTGCCATTGGATCCTCTACTTGTAGTTATATAATCAGATTCCTTCTCTTCACCGTTCAATCCAATCGTCTATCGATACCTATTCTGGTTCAGTACCTCCTTTTTTATCTTCTCTCTTCCTAGGGTTTGAGCTCTGGTGGTCCCAAGTTACAAGTTTTCTCTGATTATTGTGCGAACAATCGATCTGCGTTAGCTGTAATTTGTGGTTCTAGTTCAGTTTCGGCTATCTAATGGGTAATTTCACTTGTTTTGAGCTCCAGTTTCGGTACCCAGAAATGCGCTCTCGTGTTCTGGTGAGCTAAACTTGTTACTGGAGATTGAGTCCTTGAAGTAGCTTTTATGCGATTTCTTGACGCTGCCGCTTAACGCAATGTGAATTGTTGTTTCTCGGGAAAAAAAAATTTGGTGGTAATCGCTCCAAGTTATGGCGGCGGGATCCAACACTGGGTTTCACCGCGATGATTCGTTGGATTCTTTGATGAATCGGCACGGCATCTCTTTCCAATCAGGTGCTGTTAACAGCTCCTCCGAGATGATCCCCATGGGTGGCTACTATGGTACGGGGATGATGGTGCCGGGAAATTCGAGTATGGTTAACAGTGGTTCAGGAATCATCCAAGCTGGAAACACTTCTGGTTCTTCGCTTCTACTTGACTCAGTTCCTGGATTAAGGCATGATGCTGGGTTGGCAGTGGAATGGTCTGTTGAAGAACAGCACAAATTGGATGAAGGCTTTGAGATGTACGTGGTTTATTCCATGTTTTCCATGACTTATTCGATTGCATTTTTTTTAATTTGTTTATGCGCCATGTTCATGGGTTTAGATGATTCAGTTCCAATTGTTGGAATTCTGTACTTTTACCATCTAATCTGCTGCTCTGCATTATCGCATTATCTGCTAGTTGTTTGTTTTTCTGTCTTTCCTTATGATTGCTGATGATAAACTACTGCGTACTCTGGTCATGGTAGTTTTTGAAGTTTGAATGTTATAGGCGCTGATGCGTTAGCTGTTTCTTTTTTTGCTCTTTTCTTTCTTTCTTTCTTTTTTTTTTTTTTTCCAAAGAGCGCCATAGCTGCAATTTTGTATTGAACTACCCTAGTTTTTACTCTTTTATGTGTTTCTGTGAGACGTCTAGCTTAGCACTCTTTTAGGGACTGCTTTTCATTCCCAATGTGCTTTGTGTTCAATCCTTTTTGTGGATTTGACGTGTCTCAGGCATTTGAATCCCAAAATCTCTTTAATCCTGAAGCTTTCTTCTCTTTTTGGTGCAAAATTTTAACATGGAATTTTTACTTTCTCTCTTTAATCCCAAAGGGAGTGCCTATAATGTGCTTCAAGATCTGATATTTACTGCCAATTGTCGATGTATATATCTGCAGGTTTAAAGACGAACCAAATATCATGAAGTACATAAAAATTGCGGGCACTTTGCGTGACAAAACTGTACGTGATGTTGCATTGAGGTGTAGGTGGATGCAGGTTAGTTGCTTCCTCTAATTGCATTACTATTTTGAAGGTCTTATTGTTGTCAAAGTTTTAATGCTCTAGCAACAGCAGCTTTATGTAATACAGTTGGTGAGTCCTTTTTCTGCGACTACTAGATTTCACCACTCCTTGTCTGGTTCTTGTTCTCAACTACATGAAAATTGCTTCAAACCTTCCTGTGGCATCAATGGTTATTGAAGTTTTATTGCTAAATTTGTCATGGCTCCATATACGATATTAAAGTAATTTTGAACATTTCACAGAGGAAGCGGAGAAAACCTGAGGACCACCTTGTTGGAAGAAAGGGAAACAATTGGAAGGTATGTTCGTGAAGAAAATGAATACATTATTTGGTTATTGTGTTCTGCATTTTCTTGTCTCCCTTTCTCATATGAAGTATCACTAATTTCGTTGTTCTAATTTTTCTTTGCTTTATATTTGATGCATGCTTGGTTCATTTTAGATTTCAGTGTCTTCCTCATAATATCAAATGTAACCTGAGACAATGGTTTGTGGTTGTCAACCTTTTGCTTGTCAGTAGATATCCTTCTTGCAACCAGTTTTGCCTGTGGTATTTAAGTGCTATGATTTGCATAGGTGAGAAGATGTAGTGTTTTCTTCTATGGTATCTCTTTTCCACGGGGGACTTCCATCAAATTTACAAGAAACTTGTTGGCTGATGAGCTTAGTCATAAATAGACTTGTCGCTTCCACATTAGGTCCTTTTTGTCTGATGGAATTATTGCTCGGAAGTCTTTTATTTCCAGTTAAGTTAGAATGATTAACGTGATTCAAAATGGAAGAAAATTACTGAGCAAGCATTACTAACTTACTACTTGGTGTCTTTAAAGAACCAGTATTCTAAAGAGCATGCTTCTTCAGGATAAGCAGGTGGAATCATCTTCCAAGGCAAACATGCATTCAGTTCTTCCCCAAAATGTGGTTGCTTATCCTCCTATCATTAGCCAGAGTAAGCATATGTTGGCTGAAGGTTTGTTTTTATTTCACTTGATAATTATTGACGCTTAAGCAGTTGTTTTTTTTTTTCTCCCTTTTTCCTTCTTTCCCACTTGTTCTGGTGTTGTGTTTTGCACATCAAAGGATGAGGCAATTTTCCTTGCATAATTCATTTTGTTAGTTGTGATGTTATTTAGCACTGTCAGGTCCGGGTTCTGTCCTCATACAAGCATGGTTTAGTTTTATAACTTCAAAAGCAATAGGGATCAGGTGATATGGCTTAAAGATAATTGAAGTTGCTTAATTTTGTGGATTAAGTGTCTACCATGCAAAAAAGCAAACAAGATTATCTTCAGTCTGGAACAACTTGAAATATAGAAGAGTCCAGACTGTAGCGCAAGGAAATATTTTTAAAGTTACTTTTTGAAAAAGTTAGTGCTTGGTATGTTGCTAAAGTGTTTTTGATCTTTTTTGGTTTAGATGTATATCTATTTCGGATGAACCATATGTCCCACAATATTTGATTTTGCGGAGTTATAAAGAGTGTTTCTTTGTGTTTTTGCCCCTTTTGCCTCTTTCTTTGTGTTGAGTTACTTGTAAATTTTGGCTGAAAAACGTCACTGTATATGCCTAATTGGTTGCTTATTTGTTCTCAGGAATAAGTGGTCCGGCCATGCATCTCTTGGAGCAGAATGCCCAAGCATTTAGCCAAATTTCATCTAACCTTTCTGTTTATAAGGTGATTAACAATTTCCTAGTTTCTGGTCAAATATAATATGGTCAATCTGGGTATATTGGGTTCATTGAGTGGGTTTTAGATAAATAGGACAATCTCATTTGAGGAAATTGGTTTATTGTATTAAAGGATACTCCATGTGCTATAAATCAATTTGAAAAAGCAAGAAAGAAACCTTTCAGCGTTCTAATTGTATATTTAAGCTAGCATGAGCGAACGAGGTAACTAGGCATGACTCAATTGTGATTATCTCTAGTATCTGCAAAGTATGAAATTTGTGGCTGTTTACTGCCTTGTTTCCTTCTCAAGTCTTTGTGTCTTTATAAGGTGATGATAGGTGAATTTATCCATTTCTCAATGTCAAAAGCTGTGCTTGAACCGAACAGAAATTGAAAAAGTCTGTTGCCTAATGGATATTGTTCTTGCAAGACCTGGAGTAGACTCGGAGATTGTTCTTTTATGTTGAACCCAGTTGCCCTTAGCTATAAGCGTGCACTCTCAGTTTACTTGGGGCTATCGCTCCTATATTCTGCATTTCATATACAAGATTGAGCAAGTGGACTTTCTGGGATTCCATAGTTTGAAGGGTAATGCTACATGTACTAAAAATCTACAGAAATGAGTTTTTTAAAATTGATGCCTTACTCAGTGAAGGAATGGTTTAAATTTCAGTAGGCCCTGAACATATTTGTATCTCCACATTATTTAGGTGCGAAAATACATAATAAAACTCTTAGTACGTTCAATGTCTTTGTCAATCATCATGAGTTTCTTTGAGGGAAAAGTAGCTGTGACACTTTTGTCATTTGTATAAATTGCTTTCCTATTACCGGTAAAAGAGGCACAAAGAAAAGATGTAAAAAAGATAAAAGAAAAAATAAAAGAGCCTATTCAACTTCATGATTTGGTGTGGGTGTGATTTTTCCATTTACTGATGTAGGATGACTAGGAATCTTTTTCTGATCTTCCATGGGATATTAAGCGGAAATTTTTTGAATCAGTTACAGGATAACGTTGACCTCTTCTGTCATGCAAGGGACAATATCACTGCCATCCTCAATGAGTGAGTTCTTAATACTTCTCTTTGGTATAAGGTTGTCAATTGTACATATCTTGATTTTCTGTATTCAAATTCTTTAGCATGAGAGAGATGCCTGGGATAATGAGCCAAATGCCTCCATTACCTGTATCCATCAATGAAGAGCTGGCTAGTAGTATCTTGCCTAGGGCTGGCAGCAGTTTGCCTGGCACAACTCAGGTATGCATATGTACTTGCAGTGACTGTGTACTGCTGTTATTCATTATTTCTTTGTCAAAGACTGTCTTGTTAGACTTAAATAATGGCCTCTACTATGCTTCTGCTGAGTGGTGAGTTACTGAATTCCACCTGGTTCTATATAGTCCTCTTACAGCCTTGTTACTGCATCTTGATGAATCATTTCTTGGGTGCAGTAGAGAAATTTATCCAAGTTGAACATCATTTGATGTAGAAATTTCTCTATTAGCGCCTCAATTTTTTAAAGGAAAATGTGATTTGTTTCAGAAATCCACCTATGTTTTAAGACCATGGGTCGTGTATCTTTCAAAATGCCCTTGCGAAGGAAGGACCAACTTGTTGAGAATGCATTCACTTTGAAAAAGATGAGGGAGGGATGGCATGATTTTTTGTTTTTTTTGTTTTTTTTTGTTTTTTCTTTGAAAAACAATTCACATTCCTGTTCCTAGGACATAGATGCTCCTTGTTCCTGTCCAAATATTTAGGAAAATGAGGGTAAAAAAGAAAGAGCTAAAACAGATCTATAATCTAGAGTTTCCTCCCGTGATGCTGATATTGCTCTTATTGCCTCGCATTTTGATGAAGCATTTAGTTTACAAAAGGGAGGCAAATCAGGATATATATAATCTGTAGTGGCAACCGGACATTTTCCTTGAATCCCTAAGGGCTTGTCACTTTATTTTTATGCTTTCATTTTTCCTCAGTAAACAGCATAGTGAACACATGGTATAATGTCATTTGCTGGATTTTGAATCTTGTGTTTCCTAGTTTTCCAAAAATTTAGGATCATAATCAAGTGGCTTTTGATTTTATGAGAGCTCTCCAAACGTAAAAGACAGTTTTGTGCACCAAATAAATATGACAAATTTGGTGTGGAATGAGAAAATGCATGACACTAGAAAGGCCTCAGATCATAGTATTTGCGAGTTAGGTTTGTAAAGCTATCTCTTGCTGATGCAAAAAACTGCTTTCCTATCTATGTTTTTGCATCCCTGTTCTGTCATGGCATCCATTGCATCCATGTTTTTCCTATCATTTTGTACTCCATGTTTCATGTTTTATTGTATGAGGGAGACCATGATGTTACATCTCCTGTCCCATTATCTAATCAGTTGCTTACATTATTCAGCTTCATTTCATTTAAGAGCATTATCTAGATTTGATTTCTGAACTTTCCCTTCTCATATTTTATTCCCATCTTTAGTTTGACTTGAGAATGGTTTGCATAGTGATTCCACTGCATCCAAGATTGTTGTGCTACCACGTGCTTTGATCAATTTCTTGGATAACTACCATGGATGAGATTGCAATAATTCCGTTCTTGCTGTTGGGATCAGATTTTTGGTTAGCAGTGTGCTGAAATTATTTCAGCTGGGGAATGAAAAATGTTGGTGTCTTGTATGCTTGCACTTGCCTCAGCCTTAGTTCTTTCTTTTGCTTTTCCAGTCGATGATCTTTGGCTCACCCTGTGGGATGCAGTTGAAGCATGAGCCTAGTTGTTGATTCTGAACTGTTGATGTATAGTTTGAAATTATTCCTGTAATTATGGAAGATAATCGTGCTGTACATGACTAAGAAGCTGGTAGGATGCTTGGTCATTGAATTTTGGGTGCCGGTTCAGAAGAATGGTAGGGACCCCATTTTTTTGTAAGATGAAATATCTTTTTGCATAGTTGACGGTGGATCTCACAGCAGTTTGGCAATAAGAACAGAGCAGAACTTATCATCTGCTGGCGTCAGAGTTATTTCTCTAACCAGGTTCAACTGATCTCATCTCGCAGCTTCATGTGTATATTTATATTCATTCAAGACATTGCTCCATGGAATGGTTTACTTGTTTGCTGCGTGATCTCTTGTAAGAGTAAGCTTTTACATTGTGTATGCCTACCTAGGAGGTTTCTTCTCCCTTTATCCTTGCCAAAAGAAAGTGTTGTTTATTTTTTTTCCTTTGTGGGGACACTTGTAGCCTCATAACTTTTCCAACTTTTCTATCAGTTTTAAAACTATCCCATCTTATTTTCTAAAGAAATCCTAAAGCTATGTTGCAATTAGTCCTAGACTGAATGGGTTACCATGGGGCTGACGGAAATTATGACGTGGTACCTCTAACGTCTGTTATCTATTCCCTTGGATATGATGTGGTTTATGAAGGCCTGACAATTATTTACTTAATTATACAAAAATAAAATTTTCTGAAACGCTTTGCACGAACAAAATATGATGGATCCTTGACCTGCAATCAGAGAGAATTGATTTCCTCCTCCCCAGCTTCTGAGTCCCCAGTCCAGTGATAAACAAAATAACACCCAAAATTCTGATCCCAAATGTGGAAAATTGGTCGTTGAAAATGCCCATAACATTGGGCAATTAACGGAGGAGATTTCCACAATCCTTTTACAATTATTCTATGGAACCCATTCCTTTTTTTCGAGCTTGTCCACCGCTGCTGCCTTGTCTTGCCGCTTGGCTCTTCGCTGCCCAAGCCCAAGCGGCCGTCCAGGTCTCCGCTTCTGCCCCTGAGGCCCCGACGAGCCCATGATGCCAAACGATTCCCAAAACTGATAGAATAGCCCTAAAGTTTCTGTGCATTTCAAGTTTTCAACTGCCAATTTGCCCCATTTTGGGATCACAATTTTAGGGTTTATGTTTTCTTCATCGATGGACAGGCAACACAGAAGATGACCAAAAAAACAACTTTTTCTCTACTTACACATCAAGGACCTATGATTTTGTAATTGTGGAAAAGATTGAATGAAACTTTAAATTTGTACAATTAAGTCAACAGTTGCGGAGCCCTAATGTGCATGGAAACCCTTCCAGTTTAGGACGCGTGTAAAGGGGTAACAGACGTTAAGTGTCATATTCAGAAATCAGAATCCTGCCACACGGAAACCATCCAGTTTAGTACCAACAAATTACGTGTCATAGGACTTCTTTAGAGAAACTGATAATTTTAGAATCGATACAGAAAAAAGTTTGAAAAGTTTTAGGATTCATAGTATTGTTTACTCTTTGCAAAACTGCAAACGCAAAGGGTAAATGGGGTTTTATTTTGTTGAAATATATAACTTCCATTACATACAAAGCTGAATGGAAAAGGACATTGTTTAGCTGATGCAAAATAGAGCTGGCATACAAACAGGTCACTTCCCGTTTATGTAGGGATGTCAAAAGATATCCGGTTTGATGGGTATCCGGTTGCATCCAATTTGATAGGTTGGGTTTTTCTTTTTTTTTACAATTGATCAGGTTTGGGTAGGATGCGATTTTTCTTTTTTCACCCTCGACGAGTTTGGGTATGATGCAGGTTTTGGGGTTTATCAGCCCCACATCCAACTCATATATATATATATATATATATATTTGTGTGATTGTGTATGTAACATATTAATATTAGTTATGTGCTAAAAATAAAAACATAATGAATAAGTTATATAGAATTAGGAACAAGTCAGGATTGGTTTAATAGATAATATATAATAGATGCTTCTAACAATAATAAATGTATGGCCAGAAATGCTATGGTTTAATAAAATTGTGGTTATAGAAGTGTAGTGGGGTGGATGAGTTTTACTCGACCCAACCCATCTAAAAATAGATAGGATATGGATGTGAAAATTATTCACTTGACGGGTGATAGGCAAAATGTGGGTAAGGCCTCCAACGGAGCGATGTGGGAATACCATAATCTAACCCAAATTTAACCTATTTACATCCCTACATTTATGGATTTACGTTATGAATTGTAGTATGAGCTTAGTGGGGTTAATTGCAACCATGACCCTTAACTTTTTATTATTGTGTCATTTCAGACCTTAACCTTAATTTTTTTTGTGTAGAAAATCCCTAACCTTGTTTAAGTGTTTCATTTTAGAACTTTCATTAACTGCAGCTATTAAGTTGGACAGAAAAAAATTGAAAAATTAGTTTTGGCTCTTGAAAACTTTTCTTTTGCCTTAAAAACCATCAAACTTTTCCATATAATACTCCAACCACCTTCTCTTAATCACTTTCTTCTGTCTCCCTCCCTTCCTTCATCGTCGCTACCCCCTTCTACTACTCTGTTGTAGGACCTCCTCCAACATCCCTCCCTCCACATCGGAACACCGCTCCACCATTACGCAATTCAATTCTTTGAGAAAAAAAGCAAAGGAAACAATAGAGGGAATCAATTAAGCTATCTACTTGGGATTAAGGTATAATCATTCAATTTTGATAAGAAATGAAAACGAAAGGGAAAAAATAATCAAAATCAAATGAAGGAGGAAAACTAACCTATAAGATTAGCAAGCAAAGCACAATAAGGCCCCTAAGTGGTGTTATTAGCAACATTTAGAATCCAAAACCCTAAAATAAAAATAGTGATTGCTCTTGGCCTCAAACCCCCACCTCGATCTCCCAAAAACACACATGATATCAATTGTAGTTAACAACAACAATTAACAAACAGGTGGTGAGGAAGGTAGAAGAAGTAACAGGTCTAGAGATTGGCGGCGAGCTAAAAGGTCGAGCGAGAAGGATGGTGGCAAGGCCCAACCAAACACTTGTGTGGATCATGTTGTCAATCTAATCGATGTCCAATTAGGACGAGGGGTGGAAAGGAACTACTTCACAAAGAAACTATGACATTTTTCCAGGGAAGTCAAACCTAGTGATGGAAATTTAAGTTTAGGATCCAAGGAGGCAAAACATTAGAATGAAAATTGAGAAGCAGATGCCATTGGGGGTTCATTTTCTTCCATTGTGAGTGGTGGAGATATGTGAATTTGTCCATCACAACATTAATCAAGTCACTCATAAATTCATCCTGTGTTTGTGCAAGTGAATGGAGATATATGAACTTGTCCAGATAAGGTGCAAGTTAACGGAGAAGATATGGGGAAAAGGAGAGGTTGCAAAGAAAGAAAGCAAGGAAGAAGAGAAAACGATGGTTGTGGCAGCAAAGGACGATGGCCGGAAAGGGACAAGGGTGTGGTAGATTGTGGAGATGGTGTTTGGATTGTTAGATGGAAAATGTTTTAAGGTTTCTCAGGTAAAAGGAAAGTTTTCAAGGGTTAAACTAATTTTTTATTTTTTTTTTCTATCCAACTTAACGACTACAGTTAATGGAAGGTCCAAAATGGAACACTTAAATAAGATTAGGGATTTTCTATGTAAGAGATTGAGATTAGGGTTTAAAGTGATACAATATTAAAAGGTTAGGGGCCTCAAATGCAATTGACCCAAGTTTAGCGCTGTCCATAAACAAAATGCAAAAATGATTGGCTGGTATTTTAACTTTGTCGATTCAAGCAGGCCAGTCATTTGAATATGACTCAGTGCAACTTAGTCCCTCAATTTTGTTAAATGTAGTGAGTTAATCCCTGATTGGATGGAATAACAGATTGCGTTAGATTTCTTGCTGATGTGAAATAGCAAATGGAGTTAGTCAAACAAAAACCTAGGAAAAAAACATAAAAATTGTATGGTTTTGAGACCGAAACGAAGTGAGAGGAAGAGCCTGAGAACGTAGAAACTTCAGAATGATAGAATGGTGTGTCAACCCTTGTAGAAGTTGGGAGGGAGGAGATACTAATAAAGATCAAGGGTAGGTGGGTAAGACCCGTAAAAGCCTACCAGCACAGCAGCACATAAGCAAGGCAACCGGTCACTCAACAGCGGATCTTTTGGGCGAGGCGCCGAGGGCGACCTTCCTGCTGTGCCTGCTATTTAATCAAACACAACAAAATAACTAAGCAAACAGGGCCGATCTTTTTATAAATCTATTCTTTAGATGCATGATGAACGATTTGAATGTGTGTGTGTGTGTGTCTATATATATATGGAAGCAGAAGGAGGAAGGAAGCGGAGAGAAGGCAGATGGTGGAGACGAGGAGCAGACAAAAAAGGCCATAAACACCGAGGACGGTGGAGAGACTATGGAGGGAGAAATCTAGGAACATATCCAGGCAGTAGTTGAACAGCTCTGGGCGCATGTGGATGCTCCATCTTCCCCTGTTATTGCTTCCTCTCCTTATTTATAACTTCAAATTAAAATGCATAGCTTAGTACTGCCGTTCGAAGCTCATTCTGGTGGGGTTTGGCCCTGAATTATCAGCGCTTGCGCTTTTGTTGGTTCAACTCGTGAATTATAGAAGATGAACGAGTGCATCCTCCGCGAATCCACATCCAAAGTAGCAACTCGCGAACTCGGCTGGACCTTACCCAAGTTCACCAACCGAGCTTGCCCTATCGATCAACTTATCAAGTTGACCATCCAGATCCAAGCCACATCGTATTGAGGTAGTGCTAGAGCTACAATAAATTTTATAAAAGTAAATTCTATGAGTTTACTCTTTTTCTATATTTTAAACATATGCAGATGTTATGTTACATTTACAAGCTGTCTAACAACTGTCTATCAGTAATTTAATCTGTCCAAATTTTTTTTTATAGTTAACAAGCATTTAAAATTATCAATTTTTCCTTTATCTAAATGTAAAATAATATTTGTAAATGATCAAATAATTGTAAACAAAAACTAGTCACCTTTGATAGACAGTTTGAAATAGGATTTTAAAAAACTTATATGTGGCACTATAACACTAACCTAAGTTCAGGAGGATAAGTGTAAATTATCTAACACTTTATTGATCACCAATTCACTATTACATTTTATATTTTGGATTGTGCAAAAGTATAATAAAATTTTCATCAAAACACATTATTTGTATTTATTTTTGCTTGAAAAAAAACTATACTCCATTCATAAAATATTTATCACTTTTCCTATATATTTTTTTGTGTCCCAAAGTGTTTGTAATTTTTGTTTCTAATAATGCATACTCTTCTAAATATATTATTTCGATTATGTAAAGCTTATGAATATTCGTATGTTTATTGTTACGATATACTAGTAGGCAAAAGGTAACATTGAAACATATATACTTTGCTTATTTTGCTCATCATCAATAACATCATGAAATGATCAAAAGTGACTAACATTTTGGGACAGATTGCAAAAAAAATGCATTGATGTGATATAAAAATTTATTTTACATAAATTTTAAATTAAGATGATATGTTATGATACAAAAAGTTAAAATAATTTTATACTAAATGAAAGATAAATGTGTCAAAATTTGGGAGGGAAATAAAATTAGGATTTGGGTATTTGAAAACATAGACAAGGAAAATAAAATGAAATAAAAAAACAAATAAATCGCTAGATTTCAGGCAATGTCGTAAGGATCGTGATTTCTCTCCAAATCAATGCTATTTTCCAACCCAATTTCGTCGCTTAAAATACTCAAGCTGAAGGTTCCACGTCATTCTTTAGTCCCCCGCGGTAGTAGGTGATGTGATGCTTCTGCTTCCCCTGGATAACGTGTACTCAACCACATACTCGATAGTACTACCTTTGTTTTGTTGGTGATTCATTGCTTTTGATCTGTGAGTCTATATGATTCGTAATTGGAGTGAGAATTTCGAATAATTTTGTTAAATAAATAGATTATTTCTTTATAAGTGAAAAAATTATGAGTAAATAGTCTCCTATAACCATTTCAATTTTACGTTCAGATGTTAATGTGAGATTTAATGTTTTTAGTTATTTATAGTATCTTTATATCCTTTCGGCTTTTCAATACAATGTCATGTTGGACATGCACAAGACTATATATGTACTCATTAGCCAAGTTAATAAAAGATGTAGATTGTAACTTTAACTATAGTTATGCTCAATTGTGCAATGTTTTGTACGTAGTTGAGACACAAAGTGCAGCAAGCAACATACATTAATGACCAAAATAAAACACCAACCAAACCAATTTTGTAATTTACCACAATGTAGATGCATCGATTTGAAAAACACAGGAAAAATTTCTGTTATTGGGGGCATACTATGAGATTGTGGTAGTAAAATTCTCTGCATATTTTCTATATCTATTAATGTTTTGAGTGTTATCGAGGTGGAGATCATGGTAATGTAGGAAGCTCTAAGGATTATGCTTGAAATGAAGGTTAGACGGTTTGATGAATTAATCATTGGAAGTGATTCATTACTAGTCACTGGTTAGATTAATGGTGCACGATCAAAACCATGGAGGATAACTGATATATTTTGAAAGATTAAAGGGATGAGAAAAATGCCTCAGCTGATGCACTATCAAATACTCCCTCCGTTTCATATTAGTTAGCCCTTTTGTCTTTTTTGACTAAAGTTTGACTTAAATATATTTATATTAATATGAATTCAAAAAAATTCTAAAAAATGATATTTAAAAACTAGAATCTTTAAAGTTTCATTTTCATGTAAAAAGTTTATATTTTTATGATAAATTTTATGAGAAATAAAATTATAGATTAATTGCTGTGAATAGTAAAGAGGACAGCTTTTGTGAAACAGATATAGTACATTCCAAGGGAGGCAAATGAGAAGGCTGACGCTTTAACAAAATAAGGAGCAGGAAAAAGGCTGATGCTTTGACAAAACAAGAAGTAGGAAGAATATCTCCATTATATTAGGTTAATTGCATCGGTGGCCCTCAACATTTTATTATTGTACCATTTTGGACTCTAACCTTGATTTCTTACATAAAAAATCCCCAACTTCGTTGAGTCTTTCAGTTTAGATTTTTCATGGATGAAAGTCGTTAAGTTGGACATAAAATAGTGAAAGGGCTAGTTTCAACCACTGAAAACTTTCTTTGTGCCTTCAAAACCTTGAAACTTTTGTGTTTAACAATTGAACCACCATCTTTTCAAATCCACCATACCCACGTCCATTTCCAACCACCATCTTTTGCCACCCATGGTGACACTTTCTTCATAAATTAACACATTCTGGTGATGAACTTACTCACCTACCCTGTTTTCCCTAGTATTTGAAGACTATTAGCTCAAAATCCCCTCTCATTTTTTCGTTATATTTAGCCCGAATTCGTCAAATAAATGGAGCATTATTGCTAGAGATGTTGAGCTGTTTGGACAAAACGATGCTGGAGCTGTAGAAGCCTTGCTTCAGGTGGTGGCAAGCACAAAGTTATTTTGCCTAGTTAAGCATTGCCTTCTCGAGCTAACTCAGTCGAGAAATATGATTTTAAGCTGTGTTTATGTGTAATGGTGACTTGATTCTTTGGCCTGATTGAAATTGGAAACTGGGTCATTTTACTTGCTGAATGTCAAGATTCAGTTACTAGTGCTCGTATTCAAGTCTTGCGGAAACAGAAATGGGTCATCTATTGAGACAACAAACTATCCTTTCTCTGAGTATAGTTCAACCAGCTTGCCAACTACAGTGAAGGAAAAGTGCTAGAATTCAAGTGGGCTAAAGAATGTAAGTTTGAGTGTTTATAGATAAAGCTTCAAGAAATGGAAAACTAATCACTTACAGAATACAAAAGTGGGACTAAGAATGTTATTTCCACAAAATTAAAAAACTTGCTTCTAATTCTTCATTTCTTCAGTTGAAACATTTTTATCTAAATTTTTGTCAAGTGCATTTAATGTCTAGTTTCTAAAACCAACTAAAGCCATGTTTCCAAAAGGTCACTCAGTTGGGTAGGTCACTTAATTGGTTCGACTTTTAGGCTGACCTATTGGGGGTGGAGTCAAAAGTATGGAAGAAGTGGACATGGAGGCGGTGGGTAGCGGAGGATAGTGACCAAAGAGGGACGTGAGTGTAGCAAGTTGTAAAGATGGTGGTTCGATTATTAGATGAAAAAAGTGTCAAGGTTTCTAAGGTAAACGGACAGCTTTCAGGGATTAAAACTAGTTTTTTACTTTATTTTCCCATCTAACTTAATGGCTTCTATCTACAAAATGTCCAAAATAAAACACTTAGATGAGGTTGAGAATTTTCTATGCAAGAAATCAAAATTAGAATCCAAAATGGTACAATAATAAAATGTTAAAGTCCATGTATATAATTAACCCCATTATATTTATGGTATGTGTAACTTTTGTTGAATAGGTCTCTGTTATTGTTTGAAGCCATATAATGGACTTTATATGTAATAAAGTTGATTTTTGTTGCTGTTCAAAAAATAAAATAAGGTTTGGCATGGAAATTCAGAAAGAAAAATTGTATGTTATTTTTATTTTCATCATCACTTTTTGCATGTAAATCAAGAAAAATGAATAAATTGAATATAAAAAATTGAATATTAAAATATGACAAAGATTTAAGACTACCCAAAATAGTAAATGTTATAAAGAATATAAAACAAAGGAGTATTATAATTATCTATGCAATTATGCTTTTTTCTTTTTACGGAAAGAGTACTTCATTCAACTTATGAAAATACCTAACAAAAATTGTAAAGAATATGGATCAGAGCAGCATTATAATTATCTATGAAATTATTATTATTTTTTCACGAAAAGAATACTTCATTCAAGTTATGAATTTTAAAAAAAAATACCTAACAAAAATTTCACCCTTAAATTATCTTTGGAAATGACAATTAAATTTAGGTATAACTCTTTTCCAAACCTCCATAAATTTATGAAAATACCTAACAAAAATTTTACCCTTATTTATGTAGTAATTGTATCATAAACATGTCTAATTCAACATACCAGCCCACCTCCAATTCTCCATATATAACCCATAACCGAACCCAAAATTTGACTAAACTATCCTTAGACCAAAAGTTTCCCTTTCTTTTTAAAAACCCTAGCTACCTTGCTACTGTCATTGCCACCACCCATGTTGCCAACTTTAGTGGCCGTTATTGTCTCCAACTTGAAGCTTTTCAAGCTAATCGTTGCCTTCATATTGCGTTTTCTCTAGTTAATCATCTATCTAGATTTCGCTATTGTTGCTCACTTTCGAAAACATTATTGCTCCTTGTCTCTGGATCTTGCAGCAGCCCCTCGCTTTTGAGTTGCTCCTCTTGCATCCAGATGACATCGATTTTTCACTGCCTTTGGTATCTCGCCATTGCCACTTGCCTCCTAAATCGTGCGCAATAATTTTTCACCTTTGAATCGCACCATCATTGCTTCCCAAATCGTGTGCAATAGTTGTTGCCTCCTAAATAGCACCATCATCATTTACCTCCAAGTTGTGTTGATCTTCACCACCCATTAGCTTTGATCACACCACTCTAGGCTACCACTAAACCATTCATCCCTCGTTTCTGCCAACAGATTGTGAGCAAAAAGAAAACTACAAAAGTGTATGGGGAAGTATGGAAAAGTGTATAAAATAATATGTAAACAATTTGTTCTATCCAAACAATATGCAAATAATTTGTTTTTTTTTTCACAAGTGATATGTAAAAGTAAAAATATTTAAAGGAATACATAAAAGTGACTGTAACAATATGTAAAAGCGTATGAAGCAATGTATAGACAATTTATTTCTTTCAAAAATAAAAATCTCTGAAGTAATAAATAAAAAGGTTTGAGTTTATATATATAAATGTTTGACGCAATATGTAAACATGTCTAGAGTAATATGTAAGTAATTGGCTATATTCAGAAATAGAAATAATTGGAGCAATAAGTAAATGTGTCTTAATCAATATGTAAAAGCATTTGACCTAGAGTAGTATGTAAAAATATATAGAGTAATATGAAGACAATTTGTTATCTTCAGAAATAAAATTATCTGATACAATAAGTAAAAATGGATGAATGAATATATATATATAAATGATTAAACAAATATATAAAATTGTCTAAAGCAATATGCAAAGAAAATATTTTTTTCTTAGAAATAAAAATGTTTAAACTATTAAATAAAAATGACTAAATAAATATCTAACATTATCTAAAGCAATACATAAAAGTGTTTAAAACAACATATAAAACTAGCTTTTCGAGTACAATAAATCATCGACCACACAATCTCTTCATCAATTTTTTAGAATATGGTTTCTGAATTAGCATGAGTGGCCAAACGTCTCTTCAAGATTGCACATTCTACACCGATAATCATCTTTGAATCTTATTGCTACTACTCACATCCAGATTACATCATCACCGCTAGTCTCTAAATCTCGCCTCTTGCTTTTAAATCACACTGCTTGCCTTTAGATTGTGTCAACCCATTTGCTTCTAGAATCTTATGGTCACTACTCACATATAATCTTTAGCAATGACTTGATCTAACAATATCTTACTTTATTTGACTTTGATCTGTTGTTGGCATTGTATGCTCATCTCTTCATCATCATCGTTGTCTTTTTATCTCGTCTTCTATGATCATTGCTATCATCGTCGACAAGGTGAACAGCTCCCGAAATGTAAGCCAGGGGCGTGATGGTTATTAGTTACGTATGGGATGAGCAAATTAGAAAAATTTCATTGTATTTTTTTTTTTTGTGGATAAAGGGAAACACAAACAGAACTACAGCTGACTAATGGTTTTTCCTTTACAATAGGGAGGCACAGATGGCTCTGAAAAACAAAAACTAGTTGATGGGGGGAGCTGTTGAAGGTAAGCACTTCTGACGTCGTCTTTGTCCTAGGATTGTGTAGTTGTCTCCTCAGTAAAGTCTCCAACTTGGCATATCTCAGTGGTGATGACCCTAGCGAAAAAGGTAGAAGAGGCATAAAAAAGGGTAAAAGTATCCGATATAATGGCTCTAGACTTCGTCAACCCATCTGGAACTTTATTCATCTTTCGAGGCCAATGGTTCAAACAAGTGACATTTAGAATTCCCATTAAGTACCTTTTATCCGAAAAACATATTTTTAAGTATTGGTGGTTAAGAGAATTAGAAGACATAGCTTCACACAAATCTTTGCAGTCTCACTCAATTTCTAGGTCAATTTTCCCTATATGAAAGGCCATTCTACGGCCTTCTAAGAGTCCTCAAAGTTCAACCTATAAATGGCTAACCCGCCCCACTATTTTGGGAAAAAACAATGATGAACACTTCCTTGTAATCATGGATAATTTCATCAACCCCCGACAAACTCAGAACCATGATTCATTACTCCATTAAAATTCATGGCCCAATTTGTTTTGGGTTAATACAAAAGCATTAATGTGTTATTAGGTATGGAAATGCAAACCGGTTACAAATTGTCCTTGAAGTTAGTTGAAATTACAGGTAGAGCCAATCACCTAATCTTTCCAACCAACACCATGATCAGCTTTTTTTTTTTGCAACTCGTTGCCGCCTAGTCAAACCCTGCTGCTACCCAACAAATCCCCCTACCTTACTGCCCAACAAATCCTCCCCCCTCCCCCCTCCCCACATCGATGAGTCCACCTCCTTCACCCATGTCGTCGTTGTCCTGTAATCTTGGTGACAAGGTCAACCTTTTGATGAAAGCTTGATCACTAGAAAGATCTGAACAAGATGCCATCCAATTTTTTGGGCTGCCAACGAGATCCAAACAAAATGCCACCTATTCTTTTCGTGCAAGAAAATAAAATGGCGTCATGGCTTCAATACCTACTTAATGACCATAACTTCTACCACGATTTCTACGCCTATCCACCCTACTTTTCCCCTACGTAACGTCTCCACCACCATACTCACTCCTCCTGTATACTGGAATCATGTAAATGAACCTAAACCACCACTTAGGACTTTTGTGTCTACCTCTGCCATGGCCTCTACTTCTTGGATGCATGTTTTGTCGATTTAGGGGCGGTGCCGAAAATGAGGAAAGTACAAAATTGAGAGAAGACAGGGGTTGTGAAAAGTGAAGACTGGAGACTAATTGTAATTAATTACAACTTCAAGGAGTTTTCCAATCTCTAGTAAGTGAGACCCATGTAAAACGTGTTAATACCCCTGTGTAAATTGGAATGAACTACCTGTGACTTAGGGTCAGTTTGTTTTAATTTAATACACTCGAGCTAATGTGTTATTTACACAAACATTATCAAATAAATCCCAAAAACCCCCCAAAGTTGCTCATATTTACAGTTGTACTTAACGCACTCTTCACACCTACCCTTTCACTTGATCCTCGGGCTACCATCGCATCAGTCTCCAAAGATGTGGAGGAGTTTCGATCAGGGGTTTCAGTGGCTTCGCCAGTGAAGACCAACAGCTGGCCACCCACAGCCTCCTCTGTTCGACAATCCATTCAACGATCTCAACTTCCAATTGATGATCCAAGTCGCTTCAAGGGCTGTGGTTGGTGAGCTCGGGCGGACGGATGAATTGCGGCTCTTTGGGTTCATCGCTGTCATCTTTTAGCACAATTCCGTTTATGTCCGACCTCCCGATTAAGCCCTCCCAATCTCGTGCAACCTCCGGATCTCGCCTTTTTGATCTGCCCTCCCCAATCCTATCTGCCTCCAGATCTCACCCTTCCGATGACGTGCTCCCTATCCCATCCGACCTCCTAATCCCGTCCCACTCCCGTGACCGCCCAATCACATTCTCCCGGTGTTCATCAACATCGTGCACCACTGTACTCTGTCGTTTCGGACAGAAAATGTCCCAACGTAGCGTTAATACTTGGGTGTGGTACAAAGTGCAATTACTGACTCTTTGAGGGGTAGAATGAAAATGTTTTGATCAATTAGGCCAAAAAACGTGTTAACTCTACCCTATTAAACTAATCCTAACTGGCAGTTAAAGTACCATGCAGGGAAATTACATGGTATGCTTGATTGCACATATATGCACAATAACCTTGTATTATTTATAAATAAGACATTGTCGTTTTGTAATTTTTTTTTCTCACACAAAACACTGTCCTTTTGTAAACTTTTTTGTATTTTTTCAATGGCAAATGATGTATACTTATTTCGGACGGTGAGGTCGGAACCAGATCACTTGCTGGTTGCTGCGTTACTTTTGCCTTTAATTCCCTCACCGATTTCCTGAGAAATCGTTTGAGGGGCTGTGAAATGTGAGCAAGAGGCATGCTGTTTTCCCCGTCCTCCTTTAATTCGTCACCATCTCTTCTTCTCTTTCTCTCTCTTGAATTATGACTCTCTGTTGCAGCTAGATCTAAGCCGTTGAACTTGGATTCTCCTGTCCCTAAATTGTTTTCTTTTTCACTTTTACCTCGCCAAAAATCGATCTTCCACAGTTCCATTACTCTTGTCTCTAGTAGCTTTCTTCAACTCCTGTGAAATTTCAACTTCTGGGTCTCGTTTGTTTTTGTAGTCCCATTCAGAAGATTCAGATTTCGGCGTCAAGATGTTTGATTGATGGACTGCAGGAAAAGGGCAGTGCAAGTATTGGGTTTGTTTTTTTGAGGTCTGAAAGTTAGTGCTAAACGACGTTCGAGCGCAGTCCAAGAACTAAGCAGGGGGAGAGAAAAAACAAGAGAACGAGGTAAAAAAAACTGAGGAAGACTAGCTTAGCTTCTCTTTGTTGTTAATTTATCCGTCCAATAATGGTTCGTGTGATTTTAGGAATATATAAATCTTTGGGAAGACAAAAGAAAGCTTATTTTCTGTGCCTGCAACTTCTGAGATGATTTCACGTGGAGGCTAAGCTGTATGGTCCGTGAGTTTTGCGAGCCTGAAGTTCGAGAAAAAGATGCCTCCAGCAGTGATTATGGACTTCAACAATGGAGCCATTTCATCTTCACAACCACAATGGTGTCGAGTTAAAATCTGAGTCAGGTCCATAAGACCCGGAGATGGCTCATCGGTTTTTTCAACTCTCTCCGCAAGCGTTGAAGAAGATCCTTCTGGTTTTGGAAACAGCCCCATATGTTCCGGAGTTGAAAATGTGGGACTTTATGGCAACAAAATCATCACATTGAAGATTTCTCTTTTCAGAGATTTGATGGAGATTTTTGCTTCGGGGTACTCTCTTTTCTTCTGGGTTTTCTTGCTCCTCTCTCTCTCCCAACCTGTTAGATCAAGCGATGCGGAGGCCCTGTTAGGCCTGAAATCGTCGATCGATCCTTCTGATTCTCTTCCATGGCGAGGAACAGACGCTTGCTCCTGGCAAGGAATCAAAGAATGCTTAAACGGAAGAGTCACGAAGCTTGTTCTAGAGTACTTGAACTTGACTGGGGCTCCGGATGACTCCAGCTTGAACAAACTAGATCAACTCCGAGTCCTGAGTTTCAAAGGGAACTCACTTTCTGGGAAAATCCCAGACTTTTCCGGCCTAATCAACATCAAATCGCTGTATCTCAACGACAACAACTTCTCCGGCGAAATCCCGGACTCTATCTCCGGCTTGCACCGTTTGAAAATCGTCGTCTTGTCAGGGAATGAAATCTCCGGCCACATTCCGGCGTCATTGGTCGGTCTCCGGCGATTGTACACTCTTTACTTGCAAGACAACAAATTGACGGGAGCGATTCCTCCTTTCAATCAATCCGGCCTTAGATTCTTCAATGTCTCCAATAACCAACTCTCCGGCGAGATTCCTCCAAGCCCCTCTCTGGTTCGCTTCAATGGGTCGTCATTTCTCGGGAACTCGAACCTCTGCGGCTTACAGGTTCAGAAGCCATGTAACAGAAACGCAATGGATTGGGGCCCATCAATGAGTCCGGCCTACCCCACGATCCCGGCCTCTAAATCCCGGAAAAATAAGTCAAAATTAGTCAAGATCATCGCAGGAAGCGTATCTGGGTTCGTATTTCTTATAATCTGTTTGTTGTTGGTGCTTTTCACGTGCAAAAGCCACGGCGAGAGGGTCGTCTCTAAGGAGGGCGGGAGCAAGGTAGAGGCTGCGAGCTTGGAGGCGGCGGAGGCAGGGGTGAGTGGCAATATCGGTAATAACGGGGGAAAGCAAGGGGTATTTTCGTGGGAGGGTGAGGGTGTAGGGACGCTGGTGTTCCTGGGAGCAGGGGATCAGCAGATGAGCTACAGCCTGGAGGATCTGTTGAAGGCCTCGGCAGAGACGCTGGGGAGGGGTTCCATGGGGAGCACGTACAAGGCGGTGATGGAAAGCGGGTTCATCGTGACCGTTAAGAGGCTAAAGGACGCGAGATATCCGGGACTGGAAGAGTTCAGGAGACACGTGGAGCTGATTGGTAAACTGAACCACCCGAACCTGGTCCCGCTGAGAGCCTATTTCCAGGCGAAGGAGGAGCGCCTGCTCGTGTACGATTATTTCCCTAACGGCAGTGTTTTCTCTCTCATCCACGGTACGCTGCCTGTCCTTCCTTCCCCCCTAATTACATGCGATAAAAACCGTCATTATTTTATTCTGTTGGTTTAGTATTTTGTTTAGGATTTCCTACTACTAGTAGTATTTGTGTTTGAACTCAAAACTCTTTCATCATCTTTTTTAAGTGATTTTTTTTTCTTTTTTTTGCAAAGTATACTGTGTTACATTAATGTATTATGTATATTTTATTATGATTACTTTAAATTAAAGTATAAAACTTTAGTAAAAAATCCCTCTAATTGAGTATATGCTTGTCACATAATGAAACTTCAATTCTCTTCTGTTTCTGTGTATATGATGAGCGAAGTTGAGCTAGAATTGGGACAATGATTGAGGGACACAAGATGTTTGGATTGTGCTCTTAGTTAATTGTTTGTGTTTCTGCCAACAACTCTGGTGGCCATGAGGGTGAACAAGATTGGTGGGTCATGTATATCTTTGGCTAGGGATTTTGAAATGATCTTTTACTGTTAAAGTCCAAAATAATTGAACATAATTTAATTAGGAGAATGAGAGATGTCGCTTTCTGCTCAAGAAAAGTCTAACCATTATTAGCAATCATCATAAATTTTCCATCACTGTTATGGTAAGAGTATAGTGTAGTATTCTTGTGGTGTAAGGTTTGTGGGGATGAGAAATGGGACATAGTCTCTTCCACAAAAGTAATGCCGTTCAATATTGTTAGCAGTACTAAGAAACAATTAGTTAATAACATACCACATATGCCTTCCTTTGCGCCCCAAGAGAAAAGAGCTTTAGATTGGCTTGAGGGGAAGCCAGCTGGATCGGATAAAATGTAATCCACTTTACTCAATCGGAGTCCCGCAAATTAACCAAAGCGGGTTGTATTTAACCGACTTGACCCGGCGAGCCTAATGCAGCCCCATTAATTCCCCTTAAGCCAATCCAAACCGCACCTTATGCCTAAGGTATTTATCTATAGATTTCTGTCCATTTTTCTACCAAATGTAGTCTTCCGTGTTTTGAGGATACATTTTGTATGAACTTCTCTTTCTCCTACATAGAGCTCTGCCTATATTCCTATGGTTATTCATGCCCGTAGTGAATGGAGAGAAATATAAATTGAAAAAATTATCATTTTGAATACAAGTAGCAGCATTAAAAGAAAAAAAAATCCAGAGAAAAGCCTGAAAAGAGAAGTAATACTTGCTTACTGTTTCCTTTTTGTCGGTCACAACACAAGCCTCTGACCATCCTTTTCGTAGAGCCAAAGCAAGTAGGGACAAGTTTCTCATCTGTTCCTTTTCCCTGGTTTTTGCGAGTTTAACATGTCCTCCCTAGGGCAAAGCGCCCGACTTTGGAATCATTCTACCTCACGTGCTGTCTCATGCTGCTTTTCTCTGGTCCTGGTCCATCGAACAATATTTTCAACTCCTCTAGTGCAAAAGAAAAAATGAAAGAAAAAACTTTGTTGCAACTGTCGGCGTCAGAGCTCACCAATTCATCAAAACGGACGAATGAATCTGGAACCTGGTGGTTGAGTTTCGAACTCATCTACCGGTACTATGTTCGTGGATTAATGTTCTGATGTAATATGCCCATTTAAGTAGCACCTGAATATATATCCGATCCCGTTAAATTTTAGTTCATGGTTGTGAGTCTTGTGCAGGGACAAGGAGTTCAGGCGGCGGAAAACCCCTGCATTGGACATCTTGCCTCAAAATAGCGGAGGACTTGGCCACCGGGCTGCTCTACATTCACCAAAACCCTGGCTTGACGCATGGCAACTTGAAATCCTCCAACGTTTTATTAGGTCCTGATTTTGAATCCTGCCTCACCGACTATGGCCTCGCCTTATTCCGTGATCCCAACTCCCTGGAAGAACCGAGTGCGACCAGCCTCTTCTACAGGGCACCCGAATGCCGTGACATCAGAAAGCCTTCAACCCAACCCGCCGATGTCTACAGCTTCGGGGTCTTGCTACTGGAGCTGCTAACGGGCAAGACTCCTTTCCAAGACCTCGTACAAGAGCACGGTTCGGATATTCCCAGGTGGGTCAGGTCGGTGAGGGAAGAGGAGACGGAGTCAGGCGATGAGCCTAATTCGGGGAATGAGGCCTCCGAAGAGAAGCTCCAAGCTCTTCTCAACATTGCCATGGCTTGTGTGGCCATTTTGCCAGAGAACCGGCCCCACATGAGGGAGGTGTTGAGAATGATCAGGGACACGAGGGCGGAGGCGCAGCTTTCTTCTAACAGCAGCGACCATTCTCCAGGAAGATGGTCGGACACAGTTCAGAGCTTGCCCAGGGAGGAACATCTCAGCATATGATGCGATGACTGAGCCACTCGTTGATTCGGTTTGGTGTGGTTAGGTTTGGCCGCGGCGTTTCAATAGTTTACCTGATTTTTATTGTACCTTCATTGATTCTTCACTTCCACCAGGCATTAATGTAGATTTTTACTCCTCTTGTAAAGGCTTTTTCGGTTTACCTTTGATCTTGTGGTTGTAAGAGATTTGACAAGGTTTTAAATTTTGTATCGGATGCTGTACCATTTTTTTAACGGTATGCTACTGTACAGTATCAGTACTGTATCATCTTGTTTCGAATATACCGGTTATATATTATATATATTATATATACATATAAACATATAGAATGTAGCAGCCACCGAAAATATGTGAATTTAAAGTGCATACGTAGATTTTTTAAACATAAATGTATAATTATAAAATAAAAAAATATAATTTTTTTTGTTATACAAGCATTCAATTAAACATAATAATTATATATTTTACTTAAAGATATAAAAAACTAAAAATAAAAATGGAAAATATACATTTTCCCATCTCATTCCGTTTTCTCCGTCTCATTCTGTTTTCTCCATCTCATACCGTTTTTTGACCGGCATGGCCAGTATAAGACGGTATTAGCCGGTACAATATGAGATTTAAAACCATGGATTTTGGGTACCCTTATGGCTCGTTCACTGAAGTTTTGATTAGCGCAGAGTTATGCTAGATTGCCCAACGTTGTTTTCAATGTTCCCTACCAGACTCATTGTAAGAGTATCTTCAACAACTTTTCCAAAATTTCTATACAATGGGAAAGTAAAAAGTAAAATCTCCATAATTTTTTTACTCCAATTCCAATAGCTTCCATATTTTATACTCCTTCCATCCCATATATTTTTGCACCATTTGACTTGAATTTATTCATATTAGTATTTGTTCAAAAAAAAAATTTTAAAAATGTATTTAGAAACCCTATTGTGTTTAAGGCATTGATCTTGGGATATCTACTGAAGAGGATCCTAATAGACACAAGGCCCCAACCGAACATCATATACAAGCATGCACTAGATCAGATGCACCTTGACATTTATGCTTTGTTGAAGTTGGGTTATAGCCCCATGTATGGAGCCAACAACTGCCCCATCTTGATAGAGCGAATGATAACCCTTCCCATGACCATAGAAGAAATATGACAACAGGACAAATAGTCAGCAGACAACAACCTTGGTATATTTTAAGGTGATAAATTCTCCCTTCCCTTACAATGTCTTTATTTAGTCTACATTACCAGTCAAGATTGAACAACCGCATATGATCAAGAACCAAGGAGGTGAAGTTTCCAACACCAATTGGAGAAGTTACCATCATACCGAGACCCCTCAAAGCATAGGCTTGCCCCCCAGCTGATAAGATACCCCAGACAATTTTATGGATATATATTCCCCAGAAGACATGGCTGCGCTAATGTCAAAACCTTTTAACATCATGGATAAGGAGAAATCTCAGCAAGGCTCCCCAATTGAGGAGTTAACAGAAGTGGTCATTGACCCAATAAATCCAAACAAGGCTTTCTGAATAGAGGTAGGACTTAACTCAGAACTTGAAGCCGAGCTAGTAAATCTGTTTTAAGAGTTTCATGATGCCTGGTCTACAACTGACATGCCAGGAATTGACCTCGATGTCATCATCCATAGATTAAATGTTGACCCAAAAGTCTAACCATTGATTCAAAAGAAATGGTATTTTGCTCCCGAATGCCAAAAGACCATCCAAGATGAAGTGAATAAGCTTTTACAGTGGGATTCATCATTGAAGTGTTCTATCCGAATTGGCTAGCATATGTAGTCTTAGTGAAGAAGCACGATGGTAGTTAGAGGATGTGTATCGACTTCTCAACCTTAACAGAGCTTGCCCCGAGGATAGTTATCTTCTCCCTCTTATTGACTTGTTAGTGGATGCCACCACGGGCCACAAACTCCTCAACTTCATGGATGCCTATAGTGGGTACAATCAAATCTTTACGAACATAAAGGATGTGGAAAAACAACCTTCATCATCGACATGGGCATGTTCGTTTATAAGATGATGCTTTTTCCAATTGAAAACCACAGGGGTGACATATCAAAGGCTGGTGAACAATGTTTTCTAAGAGCAAATTAGGCATAACATGGAGGTGTACATCAATGACATGTTGGTAAAAAGTACAAAGAGCTAGCCATGTGACCGACCTTCAAGAAACATTAGAGACCTTAAGGAAGTTCTAAATGAAATTGAACCCCAATAAATGTGCTTTTGGTGTACAATTTGGTAAATTCCTTGGGTTTGTGATTACAGAAAGGGGCATTGAGGCAAACCCCGAGAAAATACAAGTCATTCTAGAAATAGAGGTTTTGATGAGTCTAAACTGACTTTAGAAGCTCCTTAGAATCATGACTGCCATAGAGTGTTTTTTTTCTAACTCCGCTGACAAGTGCTTCCAGCTTTTCAAGCTTCTCCAGAAAAAAGGATTTGAGTAGTCAGAAGAATGTGATGACATTTTCAAGAAGATTAAAAGCTATTTTTCCAACCTCCCTGTATTACACTGCTCGTGCCTAGGAGAACCTTTACTCTTGTACATCGCAATTTCCAAAGAATCTAGTGCAATCGTACTTGTCAAAGAAGAGCAGAAAATGTAGCTCATAGTATACTTGATCAGCCAAGTTTTCTAAAGAATCGAGATGAGCTATCTTGAAGTAGAGAAGGTGGCGCTACTCTTAATCTCCTTAGCTCAGAAACTTTCGGAAAAACCGCAACTGTCCAAATGTATGATGTTTTGGAGCATGGAACTAACTAAGTTTGATGTAGACTATGTTCACTCGGCTACTATAAAGTCCCAAGTTTTGGTTGTTTTTTTGCGCTATAGCATCCTTTTTGAGAAGCTGGGCCAATATCTAACAGATGGGTCACCCATGTTGACAGATTAGCTAGCAAGGCATAAAGTTGGTGTCGAAGTTGTACTGAGTGACACAGAACAAAACCAAACAGCACATGTTATTATACTCACATTCCTGGCAATGAACAATTAGGCCAAATATGAGGTCATCTTATACGTTATAAGATTAGCTAAGGTTATCAGAACCTAGGCATTGGAAATTGGGTCCAACTTTATGTTAGTTGTCAGCTAGGCTACTAACCTGTTCATGACCTAAAAAGAGTCATTAAAAAGAAACCTAAATGAGATGAAGGCTCGATGAGATGAGTTTTTAGGGCTGACATTTGCCGTGATGCCAAGGATAGAGCACTAGAAAGTATGCATGTTGGCAAGGTTGGCAGCGTCCTCAGAATCACCCATAATAGTGTTCACAAAGGATAAGCTGTGCCCACAATTAATGGTAGTGACCTTCTTCTGGTCTCTAAGGATGAACACGGCTGGATAAGCCATATAGCACTTTATCTAGTTAGGAATGAGCTCATAAAAAACCCAGTGAATTCTAACAAGGTAAAGAAGAGAGTTGCCTGATATTACCTGTCCTCGAATAGATCCTTTACAAGTAAAGCCTAGGAACCAACCCCCACCTGAGATGCTTAAATCCTACTAAAGCTGAATATGCCATCACACAAGTTTATAAAGGCATATGCAAAAATCATCAAGGCCCACGACCCTAAAGAGGCAGCTGAAAAGAAGCGAGTACTTTTGGCTGACAATGAAGGCACACGTTATGGCTTACATCTGAAAACATAACTAATGTAAACGGTTTGCATTTATTCCCCAGGTATTTTCTGAGAACCTAACCCCAATTTCAACCACTTGGCCCTTTTCCAAATGAGGGATTGATATTCTTAGCCTTTTCCCCAAACCACTAGGTAGTGAAAGTGGGTGGTGGTGGTGGTCAAGTATTTCACCAAATGGGTCAAAGCAAAAGCCTTACTCTGAACTCGAGAACAGGAGATGATAGACTTCATCTTCAAGGATATAATCTGCCGCTTCAGCATACTGAAGGATATTGTTAGTGACAATGACCCACCAATTCGAAGGATCGCAGTTCATAGAATTTTTGGCTAGCCTACACATTTGACATCGGTATAGTTCAATTGCTTATGCTAATCTAACAGGCTAAAGGAGATTACGAGTAAGTTTATAAAGCAAAGTTTAAATAAGAAACTCAGAGATGCGAAGGGTGCTTGGGCTAATTTACTCCCCGAGATCCTCTGGGGACTTCATATGACCCCAAATGAAAGCATTAGAGCAACCTCATTCACACTTGATTATGGATTAGATGTCATGATCCCTCTTGAAATTACTTTCCCGTCACCGAGGGTGACACATTTTGATGAAGAACACAATGATGAAGAGTTATGCACCAAGCTTATGCTCATTGAGGAACTAAAAGACTTGACTAGGTAACAGAATCGTGTGTACCAAAAGAAAATGCTAGGTACTATGATTCCAGGACCAAACCAAGAAATCTGATAGTATGGGATTTGGTCCTAAAAAAGGTTGAGGCCACTCAGAAGTGACAAGTTGAAAGGAAGTGCACACCCAAATGGGAGGGCCCGTATAAGGCAGTTCGAGTGTGGTTGGGTGGTGGCAAGCCAGATTACCGATCGAGATGGCAACGTACTAGGAAATACTGAGAATGTAGATCACCTTAGAAAGTATTTTGAGTAGCTCTCTGTAAAAATAAAGCACGACATGTATTCATAGAATTTTGAGTAAAAGTTGGCCTTAAAGCTGACCCTTTATAAATTAGAACTGACTCTGTCATTGCATAATCAACTTAAGGCAAAAATAACTGACAAGAAGAAAATATATGCACAACATTCTCATTGAATAGTTAAAACGATTAAGCAACAAGAAGGCCCATGGGCCAAAAAGTCTAACAAGCCCCAAAAAGACAAAGACCAATAAAACAAGTCTTAAATAAACCTAATGCTAGAACAATAGTTCCAAAAAAAGCTACTCTCGGTGCTCATCCTTATCTCCGAGATCTTCCCCATATGAGCCCCTAACTTGATGAGCACTATATGACATGTTTCAGGTGAAGTCTTCACTGAATAGGGTGGTCCCATGGGGCACATATATAGGAACATGACTTAACTGAGTGGCTTCAATGTCCGATAGAAGCTAGAGCAGACCGAGATCTAGCCTTAAGAAAAGATACCATATGACATCGTTAACATCCCCCACAGTGTCCACGTATTTCTTGGCTACGAGCGCCGTCTTCTCAACTCAGGCCTCCATATTGCCTTTGTACTCTTCGATGGCCTTTCTATGCCCCTCAGCCAAGGAGGCCTCAAATGCCTTTAACCTTTTTGAGTCTATGTTAGCCAATTGTAGTTCATCATGAAGGCGAGCAACTTTATTATAAAGGTCACTAGCCTCGGCCTTACATTCATGCATTTGTATGGTAAAATCCCTAACATAACCCTCGACTCGCTCTTTTGTCCTGGAAAGGCTCGATGGCAGACTCTCTTTCAGAGTTATCGCATTCGTTAAGATGAGATCCTGTATGGCAACACATCCCAGTTAAAAGCATTATGGCAAGATTTCTGAGCAAGTGATTGGGCCAACCTGATAGAGTAGGTTGTATAAGTTTGCCTGAATCTCGTTGGGACGGAGATTAAAATTACGTATGGCCCTCAGATCCTCATGAAGCATGACTCTCTTCAAGAGTGCCTTGCCTAGCCTGAGATCTTTGAGCCTTGAACAACCCTTTGTGGCGGACCAATCTGAGTAAAGGATCGCAAACTTGGTTGGATCAACCTGGGCCTCTATTGCAACACGATGAGGCAAATTGTGCACCGAGATAGTGGTCGATATTAGCTTAGCTAAAGGAGAAGCTGCCTAGGGAGGTGGAAGCAGGATGATGACATCCAAGTCCACCAACTGAAGATCCTCAAATAGTGAATGTTGGCACTTGGGTGGCCTCAATTTTAAAGCACTAGTCGAGGATCGAGTAGGCCTCTTAGATAAGGGAGGAAAACCCTCAGCCGAAACCAAAGGAAACACATAAGGATCACTTTCATGTCTGATCCTCTTTTGCCTCCTCTTGGCTCCAATGGCCCGGGCTGCTGCTGGCGTTGAATGACAACAGCTGTGGTAAACCTTTCTTCCTTTGTGATAGCCATACCTGCAAAGATCGTGAGTCATTAGTTAGTCAAATAAATTGAATGCAATGTGAGAACAATTCCTGCCCTTTGCTTCAATTGTAAGTCAAGCATTGACACAAACAAGGATTGATAACTCTCTCAGTCCCCAACATTCATCCTTCCTATGGACAGCGATTGAAAGCCTTCACATCTACCAGACTGAGGGCAGATCCCAAGTCTTAAGGGCATTAAGCCAATTAGCCCTCATTCGAGGATCCAAGGATGAGGTGGCCCAAAGAGTAAGACCCCCCAAGATGACCCATTAGGACATCTAGCGAACAGTATGTGGTTCTTCCAGAAATAAATAGATGACGGGGCGTTATTTAAGAATTTGTTATCTGTATAAACCACGAAATACAACCAACCCTAAGTATCCATTCACACCAAGAACAAGCTCTTGACACAACATAGCGAATCTCATTACTGACCTCTAAGCGTTCGTTGTGAGTTGACCAGGAACATTTTCATAGTACCTTAGGACGGCCTTCTCAAATGGCAACAGAAGAAGCTGCATTCCAGCCTTGAAATGGTCAAAATAAACTCCCGCCTCATCTTTGCTGCCCCCTGAAATGATCCTTTCCTAGGGTGTAGGAAGCCCCAATTGCCAATCCACAGCCACCACAACTGATTGACGAAGACTTGCCAACTCAATGTCAGTAAGAAGGTTGGCGGTCGTTGCTAGTTTGGCTGGTTGAGCTCAGGGTACTCTAGAACTCTTCCCTCTTGTATGATGTCGAGAACCGACCTCGAGGGCAACTTCGTGGGAGTCACCTGCGATGACTCTACTATTGGATGGCTCAACACTGTCTCATGTGCCCAACGCTAAAAGGGTATCTAAAGTGGATGGCACAGCACATTCCATGATCTGATGTACCTAGCTTGATAGCATGGGAGGAAGAGATACAAGGACTTGCTCAATGTTATCCTTGCTTGTGGATGACCGACTTTAGAGTTAAAAGAAACATGAGAAGATTAAGGGTCTATAGCTCGTAATGAACATAAAGTAACGGGGGTAACGGCCGATGAATATTGTGTTGCTCCTCCAAATGCTCTTTGGACTACAAAGGTGAAGGCAAAATGACCAATCAAGAATAGGTTAGGCGGTATTTATTGGATTATTGCCCTGGCTGAGATGAATAATCGCTCAGTTGGTAATGAGTAGCGCAATTGTTAAAACCCCAATCTAAGCCCCCCCCCCAAAAAAAAAAAAAACAAAAAAACAGACAAAAATCGCTCATCATGATTTGGTAAATGACTTCCGTTGGGGCAAATGGCAGGACCCTTCCTAGAACCAACTATCGAGAGCCAACTACCAAGTGAGAAAATATCACGTTAGGCTGAGAGAAAGCAAGTAGAAAACGGCCGGACAAGGGTTGGGTCGATGGGCCCACGTGGCATATATCACGGAAATCCCGTGGGGCTGTACACCCACCGCATCCTCTAAACACCCTTGGGCATGGCAGGCAAAGGGGTTAGGGGAACGCTAGTTAGCTAGGGAACGATCTTGGTGGGTCCAAGAATCTGCAAGATGGAGATGGGGGAGAGAACTGAAGCTTGAGCAACTGACTGAGCAAGACCAACTGAATCAGAATGGACGCCACGAATAACAAAGCCAAGAACCGATGCACATAACGCCAGAAATCCAAATCCTACATAGTACTAATATTGTTTATTACGTCCCCAGATTTTGATTTTGAAATTTGAGATCATTACCGACCCACAGCTCCCCTCGAAAAAACAGAAATGGGGAAATATATCATCTTGGTGGCTCTCGTCGCAACCCTTACGCAGTTTCGACTTGCCCGGCCCTCGGAATCGACCTAACGGTGGACAACTCCAAAGGCCGGCGCCTGAAAGAGTGCGAGAAGTTTCTATCCAAGAACTGCAGGAGAGGCGGCGCAACTTGCCACCCGGAAATCATGCGCTGCTGCAAGGAATTGGAACGGCTGGATGTCGCCGACCACTGCGACGAGATACGGAGGCTGTTGCGGTGACAACAGCGGCGCCTGGCGGAGAGTCGAGCTCGAGAAATGGTGGTCAAGGCTCAGAATTTACCGGCTTTGTGCCGAAGGGAATAGGACGGTGTGATATTCCAGAAAATAGGAATAGCTCTATTTCTATACATAATCCAACTCTAGATTTTGCTCTGCTTCTTTCATAATTTGCATTTGTAGGTCACTGTTCCTTAATAGTACTAGTTTACTTGATGCTCCTGCTTCTACTACAGTTTATTGCTAATACAAGCCTGTAGTTCACAAAAATGACAAAACTCTGCTTCAGTTGCTTGAAGGAAAATAAGCGCAGATGTGCACTACTATGATTTTGTAATACAAGATTCGAGAGAAATAAATCACCAAGAACTCAATTTCAGTGCTTTTATATGAGAAGTGACTGAATATTAGGCAAAGTAAAAATAAATAAGAATAAAAGGAACCCACCAAAAAGCTGTGAATATTATGGTATGTCTAGCATTTCCCGAGAAAATACTGCTAGAACTAATGCCTGGTGACCAAAAACAGAAACAATTTAATACATATGAAGCAGGCTATATATTTTGCGACCTATAATTAGGTCAGGGTAGAAAAGCCCTAAACCACAAGTACTCAAGGTGCTTGCGAGGACCTTGCTCCAGCAGCTCCTGCCCTTTCTAATGCCTTCAGCCTGTTCGCTTCCATTCGAGCTCTCTGCTCCTCTGTCATGTTGACTTGCCTGGACGAGCTAGCTGCAGCCCTCTCAAGTGCCTTCAGCTTGTTAGCTTCGACGCGAGCTTTCTGTTCTTCTGTGATGCTTGCTTCACCAGGGCAACTGCCCCCTCTGTTTGGAGCTTGATTTCGTGGTTCTTGCCTTTCACTGCTGGTATGATGCCCATCCCTACCAAGTTTGCTGCTGTTTATGTCCTGGGTTGATAAATCGAACAAAAAGAACAGGGGAAAAATGGATTGTTAAAGATGAAATCTTAGCAAATATTCTGCAGTGTCCATTTTCATCAGCAAGGTCTAGTGAGAAAATGTTGCTTACTCCGGTAGCTTGCTGATAAAACTCATTAAGCATATCTTCAGCATCTTCTGCATGATGATCCTCCAAAATCGGATCAGCACAGTGGTTGTCATCATCGGGTGCCTCACAATGCACTGTTCCTGTGGTGTTGAAAAAAATCTCATTACTATTGCAGATGAGAACACAGTGCTAAATCCTTAACTACGTAATTGATTTCAGCTCTTTAATGATCTAATTCAAAGCTGTTTCTAGTATAGCACCGCCAAAGAAAAAGTTTCTACTTTCATGTGAAAATATTCAAACATGGACGGATAGCATAAACAGCAAAAAACGTGACTCCGTGGACGTTTCTGTGGATTGTAGTCACCGTAATATGAACAAATCGGTTAGAATATGGCAGATGAAGTCCAAAAGTGAAAGTAGCAAGAGCATATATGATTGCCACCATGTATTTCATTATGAGATCTTAGACTCTTAGAATCCAACAGAAAAAACGGGGTTTCATGTTTTAGTTATACTAGGAGTTGGAAGCAGGGAGGAGCGCTGAATCTTAAATGGAAATAGACAACCAAGCTTCTCCACTAGAAGAGACAGAATCAGGCTAACTATTTCAAGGCACATGTCACTTGCATGTGTGCCATGAATCATTAGATACAGACTTCAACAGAACAATGAATATTTGACTTACATGCAGGTTCAAATGATAACTTTGACACTTTCATTGGCTTCCCTTAACAAAAACACAAACAATATGTCTTCTTTCGTCATTACTGAAGTGGAAAGAATTAGTAGTGCAACAGATCATGCTCCAAAGACTATCTAAAGCCTGAGTAAAAGACCAACTCATCTCTTTGCGAAGCATTTGAGCCACAAAAACAACCAAATGCAAAATGCTAAATGTACCTTGTTCCATATTTAGATCCTCATGTTCAACTGGACGTTCATGTAATTTTGTAGGATCCCCTCCACTGGCAACCCGCTCTCTTAGATCCTTGATACATAACTGCCCGAAGGATTTACATATATAAACTTAGAAATCCACAGTTCTATATGTAAACAATCCAGATGAAAAAACATTTCATTCTACAATAGACCTCAAAGAACCATTACGTGTCATGTTTGGAAACAAACAGAACAAAATATTTGCATCATCACTAAATTGCAAACTGCTAGCATAGAAACCCTCCCTCAAAAGAAGTGCAGGCCGTGGCTGGGTCAATACCAAGCAAAACAAAGGTGGAATTCAAACTGAAAATGGAGTTATCTCCTGGACAGGATCACAATCCTCCTCAAACTCTCAACAAGAGAAAGTAGTGCATGGAAAATGAAATTGCATGGTTTCCCAATGTCAAACAATTTCATCATTCCCATTCTAAGATCCCTGGCCGTCAAAGCACCTATTCACAAGGAAAGAAGGTCAAGTTGGTCTAGGACTGGTTCATCACACGCACGCACAGAAATCTTTCCAGTAAGTAGGGGGGGTAGGGCTACATCAAAACAAGAGGTTCCAAATTAAATGACTATAAGCTATAGGTCTTTCATCCATTTAAATGATGTGCTGCTGCCACATCCTTATCCTTAAAAAGACGTAACCTTGATGCTATTCTAACCAAGTAAATGTTCTAAATTTTCATCTATGAGCCCAATTTACTAACTGTCATGCAGAACACAACTGATGGAAGTGTGAAATGGCGATACCTTTACACGCTTGCTAGCAGCAACCTGCTCCAGTTTATGGACAAACTGATCGAAAGGGTAATAAGGGAGCAGCTGGGAGTGCCATTCTTCATACAAGCGAATTAGGTTTCCCAAGTCCCTCTCCTACGGTGTACATTTTACACGCTCAAACGAATCCGAAAAAAAAAAAGATCAAAACGAAGAGCTTCTGTTCCGTCTCTCATTTGCCGTAATTGAAAAGAAAAAATCTCTGATGTCATAAATCGAAAGCAGGAGAATTAATACCTCGTATCCGCGGCCACGGTATTTGAAGGCGCGAGGAAAGTAGCGAAGAATGTAGCCGAGGCCGTCGTCAGATAGGAGAAGATCAGGGGTGAGTTTTGGTCTGCCTTTGGCCACTCTCTTCGGCTTCGGTGCTGCCGCAGGTTTGAAACCACCTCCACCGCCGCTGCTGGGGGCGGGAGTGGTGGTCTTGAAGGAGGAGAAAGTACGGGGATTGTCGGAAGCGGTGGGTGCGGCGGAGGAAGAGGGGCAGTCACGTGACCAGTGGCCTGGGCGGCCACACTTGTAGCAACCCGTCGGAGCTGATCTCGCGTCCGCCATTTTGTTTTCCAGGGTCGATCACGGTCCAGGTGTTTTTCACTCTGATTCTTGATTCGTGCCGCGATGATAGAGATTTGGGCTCGCCGTTTTCATTTTCTTGGCGGGAAATAATGGCGGGAAGTGTTCGTTTGGGCTAGCTTGTTAGTATTCGGAATGGCATGAGGGCGTAATCCGACTGAAATGGGCCAACAGGCTTGATCCAATTTCATCGACGGGGCCGGATCACGAAAAGAAAGCTGCCCCACTAGGGCATCGTGCTTTGATTGTTATACTTATAGCTGGTTTTTTGGGCTTACCTCTACTAAAGACTCAAGAGCAGGCACGTCTGTGGGGGATGCAGTTTTCCCTATAACCCGCGAATGCATCTGATTACCTTCACGCTGATTTGTTTCACTCAGTTGATAATCATAGCGGATGAGGTTGGGAGTAATAAAGGACATGACTGAGAAAAATGAAATCTTTTGCATCGACGCTCTCAACTAGATTTCCACAACCAATCGGAGGAATGCACAAGAATTCGGGTAGGTGTAATTAACTACCGTGTACAACTGACAGAACCTTTGGCCTTTATAAGTGGCCCTGGGCAGCCAAAGCACTTGATTCACTGGGTGTTATCTACAGCATCTACCTAAAAATCTCCCATTGTCCGCTCCCTGCCATCTCTTTTTCAGCATCCATGCTTTTCCGTCAATCCTTCAAGGAGAAAGGAAAAGAAAAAAGAAGAAAAGAAAAAGAGCTTTTCTCCAGCTGACAGAGACGGCAATCTAACAGGTATTGCCACACCAATCATAATTTTGGTACACAATGTTGATGGGGCCTCCATCATCCAAAAGATGTGTCACAAGTCCTGCTTTCGCAGCGTCCAAGTATGTCAATACCCACTTCAGTATTTCTTTCTCCTCTCCAAAATCCACACTGAACCTGCACACAAGAAGATGTTAGCATAGAGTACGTTTTGCCTACAAGTGGCCTCTTTCATTTTGTTTCTTGCGGGCTAGATAACATATAAGTAGAACGATTCAACATTTACCACTTGATGATTCGCGTGAGATGAACTGTTCTCTTGTCCAAATCGACATTTATTCCTCCCCTTTGGAAGAACTCTCTTGCTGCACTTCTTAGTTCAGATTCAACCCCCTGAGGCGTGAAGAACCTCACTGTTGGGCTTGATCTTGTTCCGTTACAAAGTCCGAAATGAATCAAGGGATTCGCTTTAGGAACTTGGAGCTGCAAGTCCACATTTTCTAGTCAATCAACAACTGGCCTACACTTTTGCTTTACTACTTGGACTATGGAACTGTTTCCAACACTTCAACCAATGAAAATTTTGAACTAAACTGTTGTGATTTTGGCATGGCATTTCTTAAACAAGGAGAATGATAACATGCTGTTTACCTCTAATCGCCGGTCTCCATTGCCAAATGGTTTAATCCAAGAAGAAGGGGATCTCATATTTCTTCTTAGGATGCCATTCTCGATGGCACTAAGGGAATAACCGTATCCCCCGACCACATACTGAAAATCATTGTAGAACGCTCTTTTGTCAAGCAGTCCTTCCGGATGACCTATACTGACTACAGCATGGATGACCATAGCATTGTACAGATTTAGGAAGAATGCAAGCCTCTCATCTGGCGTGAGTGTCTTCAGGTTTACCCTTTGCAGATCTCGAGCTAAAATTAAGTATCTGCAGGAAAAAAGTTGGGTGAATCAAGGCACATCTTAGCAAAACCGCCATTGTGATTTCATGTGAAATTCGTGTTTTGAATCATAATGGCTTATACTTCTTGAAAAGGAAAATTGCTAAAGATAACATGTGTTAGACATCACAACTAATTTGGGTCATCTATCCATACGAGCTTCACATTGATCCACATGGATAGATGGCCTAAATTGGACTGTGATGTCTATCATCTGTCATGTAATAAAAGACCAGAGCCTTAGAACATGGCAATGACCTTAGAGACAAGACTAAGCAGAATGGTGGTAATTGTTTTTTGACAGAGAACAAAAATTTTATCTTAGATCACACACAAAAAATGAACGGCTGGATGTGTACCCATGTGACTGCCCATGTTTGGGTGTACAAATAAAATTTCCTCTATCTATGGTGTCAACAGTATTTCCTTCAATACCATTACAGTGAAGACTACAGGAGAAGCGATGTGGGACATGTGCTTGTTGTGTTGTTGGCAAATGATTGTACTTTCAATCTTCTTCCCAGTTTCACTAGTTCTTTATTAGTTGATCAGATATGTGAATGAATGGATACCTAGCTACTACATATGGCTTCAAGTTGCGCAAGCCATAAAAGGAACCTCTAAAGTTGTACAACATTGATCAAGAGGTATGCATGCAAGTGTAGACACCTAGACAAGATTGCGCCTTAGTCCGGTTATGCGTACAAGCTAATTAATTAGGAAACATTACCTTTTATTCAACATGGTTGAATTTATCTTGCCCAATTTAAAAGAAAGATTAGCTATGCTTTGCTGAAAAAATTATGGAACTGTATTTAGGAGTGGATGAGCGAAAAGTACCTGCGGAATTCCTCACTTTTGCTGATGGCATAATAATCAACATGTAACCTATTTTCAGAGGCATAAGACTCCAAGATGGCAAACATTAGCTTTGCCAGTCTATCAACAACAAAAGCTGCGGACTTTGGCTCACTGTCATTGACACATTTGCGATAGTTGTAGCACCCAATTATGAATGGCTCATGTTCAAGGAAACGATAACAGTGTTTCCCATCTTCAAAGTCATTTTCCCTGCACATATATTTCTAGGTGAGTCAGCTCTTTTTTTTTTTTTTTTTGTGTACATTACGGTGCCAGCTACAAAAAATTAGTGTATTTTTCTTCTCCTGTCTTACTAGAAGAGAAAATGTCCATACCCAAAGACATGATGGATAAAGTGTTTCTGGGCCAATAGCTTTCCCGTCTCAATGGCCTACATAATGTAATGTGATAAGTTTCCAGTAGCCTTTTGTATCGAAACAGAAGAGCAGAAAATTAGAGACATGATGAATTCATATGATGCTTTGAGTGTAATCATATATATGTATTAATTCTGACAAGAAACAAAACTAAACAAGTGGTGTATAATATTAATTAAAATAAGATAGCCGTCTCACAAGCTATCATCTTTATTATTTCCTAAAGGCAATTTTAAAAACTTTTTTCAATGCACTTTAATATAAATATATTAAAATCAAACTTTATTTAAAAAAGATAGAAGAGCTAATTAAAGCCAAACAGATGGGAGCATATGGTTTAGATCTGCTTACTGTCAATAAAAATTTAAAAACAGGAAAACAGAATGCACGGTAGTCATACAACAAAGATTATGCCAACAACCCTAAGAAAGCATGGATAGCAAAACTTGTCCTTCTAAAGTTTGTACCAATTGATACAGAAAGAAAAATTAATTGGCGGAGTGCTGATGATGACGACGACCAAGTCATAGCAAGCTCGTGGCAAAACACGAGCAACAAATCAGAAATTACTGTGTGACAGTTAAATGAAAACAATACTAGTTTATAAGTTACCAGTTTAATAGGATTGAGTATTTTAATTTGGGAGTCCGAGGTGCCATCATGCCGACCTCATGAGCGCCATGATTGGCGTTGGCGCTGCAACCGTAGGTTTTGTTTCTTTATAAAAATCTAAAGGTTATTATCGTCATTTGAATCCCCATGGTCAGCTTCAACTTAGGCAATTATTCATAAAAGGTAACTAGCTAAGCAACCGAGCAAAATCAACGGACAATATTAACGGGAGGAACAGAAGAAGAAAAGGCCAAAAACGGCGGTTACTTAACAAACCTTCTTTCTCCCGCAGTCGAGGTGGTTGATGATGGCCTCCACCATCTCAGAACCAGTGAAGCAGTTCTTAACGACCTTCATCTTGATCAGACGGTCCTGAATAGGCAAAACCTGCCGGAGCACCCTTACAACACCCGCTAGCTCGTCTGTCTTCTCCTCCTCGTAGTCGAAGCCGTACTGCGGCAGCGCCGGAGCGTCATCGGGGCACTTGCTTCCCAACATCTCCTTCAACCTTTTATCCAAATCGCCGCTGTTCCTAAGCGAATTCAGCGCCACCAATCCCCCGAAGAGCTTGTCATTAAAGAATATCTGCGGCACCTCCGCCTTCCCCGTCAGTTCCACCAATTCCTTCTCCCTCTCAGGGAAAACGTCGATGTTTATCTCCACGTATCTCAAGCATTTCTGCCTGAGAAACGTGCGGACTGCGGTGGAGTCTCTGCAATTGGATCTCGAAAAGAAGGTTACTCGTCCTTTGATCTCCTCCAGCTCGCTCTTGAGCTTCACGATCACTTTTATGCCCGGAATCTTGAACTCGGATACCTCGAAGTTCACCGAGTCCTTCTTAACTACAAAATCCTCGCAGTCACCGCCCTCCTTTAGGGACGCTAGACGCCTAGTGATCGCGGCGGAGAAGCTACTGCTCCGTTCTCTAATGTATTTCCCGATGGATGGCATGCTATCGGCAATAATCGAAACCGACTGTGACCGCTCCACCTGCGGAGGCGGAACTGGCTGCGGCAGATTCGTGTGCAGCTTTATCGGAGGAACATGACCGTTGGCTTTAGACGGTGGCGCATGAGACGGAATCGACGAATTCTCTTTCTCCCCACGGTCACAAGCCGCCGTCGTTTCCGATTCAGAAACACTCAGAGATGGCGATATTATATGATTTGATTTTGAATCCTTAACCTTGTCTTGTTTCTTATCGATCTCAATATCGGAGAATTCTCCTTTGTCTTGATCCCGAACGGCTTCGACATCTCTGTTACTGACAATTTGCTTCTGGTCTTCTCCATTGGAGGAATCCATGTGAAGGAACAGGAAGGAAAAAATAAATTTGGAGAAAATCTCAAAGAGAGAAGAAGAGGTAAAAAAATTGAAAAGGAAACCAGGATACGGATTAGAGAGACCAGGGAAGCGATGAATTCGGAGGTGATTTGATGGAGGGGAGAATGGTTTCCAAGTGTTTAAAACTAATAAGAACAACGGGAATAAGTCAAAGCGTAGTGCTTTGTACCGAAGCTTCAAACTGGGGAAATCTTCGTCAGGGATAATTACACACGACATCCTAAATTTTTAGGAATTGTGGAATATCTAGCGAAAAGCTTTCAAATTGTTGCAATACACACCCAACATCGGACGGGCAATTTATCTATGTCTACTTACGTTCAGGAGTAATTAAAATGGCATTGTCTTAAATTATTTTTTTCAATCTTTTTCTAAAAGAAAAAGATTAAAAAAACAATATTTATTCTATTTCAAAGTGAACGGGAGTAGCATACATTTCCCATGTGTTATCCCAACTTTACTCATATATACCACGTAATTATTCACGTGTATGTCATTTATATAACGTAAACGTTTTGTCTTATTAAGAGATAAATGGAAACTCGCATTAAAATTGATGTTGTGTTACAATGCAGCAAGAAATTATTTTTCCTTTCAAATTGTGGAAATAGAAAATAATATAAAAATTTAATTACCTTCTAAATAATGTTAGAATAATATTATTCTCCCACAAGGGTAGGATGAAACAACTCCCTTTACATATGTGACAGAACTTGAATCACTCGATTTAAAATTTTTTTTTAACTAAATCTGACTTTTTTCACCTATTTCAATGACAGAGTAACACTACATAGGTGGGAAGAGTTTCCTCTGCGAAAACACAGTCCATAATGTTATTTATATGTTTATTAATGAGATAGAATGCTAGCTTTGAAATGGTGTTGGAATTTATTAAGTAAAAAAACAAAAAACAAAATGAGTTTTAATGGAACATATATTGGAGTTTGGGGATCGAAATGGAACGAAATTTATAATTATAGGACGTCATGTGGCCTTTCACCTGGAAGTTTGAACAAAGAACTCTATGGAAACTGACCGTCCGTGGTCCCCACGGTTTCGTGGTTTGAATAGTAAGGTGATGAGGATTTTGTAGCCGTTGGATGCGGTAATTGTGACTTGGCAAAGGTCAACTTCTCCGTGAGACTCGAATTCCGTGGTATCTGAACAGGTCTGAGCTTGCTGCTTCCAAATGGCGATTGGCGATCTCGCGTCACGCACGGTAAGTGGACAATGGAGCGGGCTACATCCTTTAAACATTTTTTTATTCATCATTCAGACGTAGTGAATGGCTTTTCCTCAGTCAAGCCCACTTCCCTGTCATGGCCTTCTCGCTAATGGCCAAGTCACCAAAGAGGCCCTCCATGGTAGTTTTGAGATCCGGTGGCCCATCTCATTGGCCCAATCTATGGGTAGCCAGTATATGCAGGTATGACTAATGTATGGGGAATCTTTATCCTCACAACGAGATAATTCAATTTCAATTGAAATTTATTATGTATCACCTATCTGATTTGACATTAATATTAGTAATTAATATTAGAGTTTTTAGAAAATTATCTGAAAATAATTTTTTACTTTTAAAATTTTAATTATAAATGTTAATAAATTATTCAAAATTTTAACACATTTTATAAAAGCTATTCTCAGACAGGATGGTATACGATGGCTAAATCCAAGGTTTCGAGTTTGTATTCTGTCAATTCCCATAAGCAAATTTTATTGAACATAAAAACTTCGGTTCTATTTTTTAATAACAAAACTTGAACTTAATACCTTATTTTAGGGTGAGGGAGCTCCTTTTCATCTTCCATATCATCTTATAAACGTTTGTAAAATGTTTCATAGTTTTAGTTGTGAACCCCTAACTCAACTTTTCCTACAAATAATTCTACATAGGAAAAGAAATAAATTCCGACAATCATGAGAGGGAAACTTGAATGGAAGATCATGAAACCGGTTTCTGAATTCAAAGTCAATGGTCTTCGTTGTCTACTGCACATGGAAATTCTTGGGAATATATTTTTAAAGAAAAAATCAATTGCAGCTAATTTTTTCAACAATAATAGAAAATTTTTTTGTCAAAATTGATAATCCAAATTATCAATTAATTACCAAAAATTTATTATATGGTTCAAATATATTTGAAAACCATTAGTCCCTCTCCCATTTTTATTGTGTCATTTTTCATTTTGAGATGTCCTAAGATCATTTCAATTTAATTAATTAACTTTTTTGACTAGTTTGACTTAAATTTATTTATATTATTATTTATTAAAAATTAAAAAAAATATATTTAAAAATTATAGGTCTTTGATTTATCATTCATGTATAATTTTTTTTTATTTATATATTAAAATTGTTGAAAAACAAAAATTATAAATTAATTGTTAAAATATAAATTGTGCAAAGAATTTGAGATAGATGGAGTAATATGAATAAATTCAATTAAAAAGCTATTCAAAAAAGTCAAATATTTCAAATAATATGGTACGGAAAGAGTATTATAATTTCTAAAACCTAATTATTCTTATCTCTCTATCACTGTTTCACTAATTGTTTCTCATAACTCTTACTCGCTCGTTCTACAATGCAAAAAAGTTTAACATAATAGAAAAAACTGATTCACATATATTAAATCATAATTTTTCAAAGTCTTTGCCGACCATATATTTTATGTTGATTTAAATTAAAATCGGGTCTTGTTGGGTTTAATCATCGAGTCATTTTGGGTTCAGATCAGGTTGGGCTTGGGTTTAAGTTTTCATGAGTTTCACTTCAATCGGATTTGAGGTTCAAGTGGGTAGGGTCAGGTATTCAAGTTGGGTCAAATTTTGCCATCCTTAGATAGTATTAAGAAGACAAAAATTCTGCTCACACCGCCTAAAGTCCCTCCTAGGTGAGGTTACTCTTTTACTCCAATAAGAAAGCTTCAAATTTCCTAGTCCTACAAAGTTGCAAGCCTTCCAAATCTGTCTGGTAAATTATAAACAAAATATAAAAAAACCTTTCCTCCACGTCTACTTAAAACCGTGAACTAAGATGAATTGTAATATCATTGATATTTTGGCAGAAAAAAGTATCGAATAACAAGAACTCAACAGCCTACCAATGGGAGCGTTTCTTGAACCTATCTCCATGGTAAAAGTTACCACATGCTCAATAACAAAAAAATTTTGTGTCTTTTAGAACTCATGATCATGAGTATTTTGTTTTTTAGAGCACATGAGAAAGCTAGTAGGTTCCCACCTCTTGAAAACTATGGCAACCCCTAATTCTATTGGATTATTGACCATGTCTCTCATCTACCTGCATCATTCTCCTAGTCCCAAGAGTTGTTTCCAAAGATATGATTGAACTGAAGTTGGTCTTTTTTGGCAATCAAAGTAATCAAGTTGAGGTTTTTTTAAAATTTTTTATGACACAATTGGCTGGTGATTTTGAAGAGAGAGGTGAGACTCACGGGTTAATTGGAGCAAAAAAAAAACATATTAATTGTTACATGTGGACCAATAGGAAGCCTCCAAAATAGGAAGTGATAGAGACGTAGCCAGGATTTATGGCAAGGGGGGACAGGGTGAAAAACGTTAGTGTAGGTGGCTTGCTAGCTATTGCTATAAAAACAAAAATCTAACACTTAAGCAATAATAAAATAGGAGAAATTTCTATATCCTTCAACTAATTTACTTAAGAACAACAACAAATATTCTTAAACTTACTCTTCTACTTGTTATGAAAAATCGGACAAGAACAACAATGAAAAGAAAATTTTTATCAGTATAATTTGGGAATCACAAGGCAATTGAATTTAAATCATCCTAAAATTATGCAAAAAAAATTATAATGATAAATTTGTTTGTAATTTATACTAACTTTTGTTTATTTTTCTTCACACATTCTCTAATAACATATGCAAACAAGTCAATCACTTAAATATTAAGCACAATACGTAATGTTCCATTACCATAATTCTCATTTATCAAATAAAGTAGTATGAAGATTCAATTTCAAGTATAGAGGAAGCTATAAGCCAAGAACCGGAAACATAGGAATTAGGATCTTACATCTTAGTTTCACTATTTACTGATTTAGTACACTTTATTTACAAATTCGAGTGAGTAATTGATAAATAAACAAATAATTAAAGGAAAAGAAAGGACAATTGAGAAATTGCCCAACCTCTGTTGTGACTCCAATGCCGGACGTACGGAGGCTTTCTCCAAAATCTCATACTTGAAGTCAGAGGTGGAGATGGATAGAAGGAATGTTTGCAATGAGGAGAAAAAGCTCAAGCTAGCTGGGTCACCGCCGTTCGTTGGTGAGCTAGATTAAAGAGAATCGTCGCCGCTGCTGAAGAACAGAGGGATGGAGCATCGGAGCCAAGAAGGGCTGGTCCTGGTTCATTCGCAACTTGCGATCTGTGTTTCTAATTCTTGTTCCAATTAAATATTTTAAAAAAGGATAAAATCTGTAAAAATTTCTAATTAATTTTATAATTTACAAGAAAGTACCTAACCTTAATATTGTTACAATTTTTATCCTATTACGTACTACTAATAAAATTTTTCAAAAAAATCAAGGGGAGCCAGCAACCCCTCCCCGCTCCAAGGCAGCTCTGTCCCTGGGAAGCGAGTTGGTGGTGTGCTAGGCGGTAATTCTTTTAGCAGAGGTCATAGCAATGCTCTTAGGAAAATAGGGTTGAAACCTTACGAGGAAATGTTATCTTTTGATTAAATTTAATGGGGGGATTGGTGCATCTAAGACTATTTGTACGGCGGGCGTATGGCTAGCAAGTCATGAAAGTAAAAAAAACTCATCACGAGATTGTGCTCTATTGCTCTCACGGATGAACATGCGGAAACTCTGGGGAATGCTCTTATTCTTTTCCGCGTTCTTCCTCCAAGCTCAGGTAATTAATGCACAAATAACATGCAACTCCGGTGATCTTAGTGCTTTGTTGGAAATCATGAGCAGTTTTGCATCCAAAATTGAAGGATGGGGCTCAAATTCGTCATCAGATTGCTGCAATTGGGTAGGCATCACTTGTGATCCTCCAGCTTCTGGTAGAGTAACACAATTAGAGCTTCAGGGCAGAAGATTACAGGGTAAATTGTCCGAGTCCATAGGCAGACTTGATCAGCTTAGAACACTTAACCTCTCCAGGAATTTCCTTGCTGGCCCGTTGCCACAAACATTGTTCCATTTGCTAAGTTTGAAGTCTCTCGACTTGAGCTCTAATGCTTTTTCTGGACCTATCCCACCAATCATTAATCTTCCTTCCCTTGAACTTGTCGACCTTTCTTCAAATTCTTTGAATGATTCCACGCCTTCTCACATATGTCTGAACTCTACCAGAGTTCGGGTTCTACGTTTGGGTGTGAACTATTTTTATGGGGAAATTTTGCCAGCGCTTGGTTACTGCAGTGCGTTAGAGCAGTTAGACCTCAGCACCAATGTTCTTACTGGCGCAATAAGCGAAGACATATTTAAGCTTCGGAAGTTGAATTTGCTGGATCTTCATGAAAACAGGTTAGATGGGCAGCTCACTGATGAGATTGGAAACCTTGTCAATCTTGTTGACTTAGACATTTCATCAAACAACTTACATGGGAAAATCCCAGATGTATTTGGGAAGTTGGTAAAGCTTCGTGATATAAAAGCTGGTAGCAACCGGTTCACTGGTGGAATTCCTAGTTCCTTGTCTAATTCACCATTCGTTAGTCTGTTGAATTTGAGGAACAATTCATTGCAGGGTTCTTTCAATCTTAATTGCTCGGCTATGATCAGATTGTCGATCCTTGACATAGGACTTAACCAGTTTAGTGGAGCTTTGCCTGATAGTCTTCCTTCTTGCCGGCTGCTGACGCTTGTCAACTTTGGAAGGAACAAATTCAGTGGCCAAGTTCCTGAAAGCTTCAAAAACTTTGATAGCGTTCAATATCTGGCCTTCACAAACTCCAGCATCTCCAACATTGCCTCTGCTCTTCAGATTTTGCAGCATTCTAGGAACCTGACATATTTAGTCCTCACCTCAAATTTCCGGGATGAAGAACTGCCATATGATGCTAATCTACGTTTCAGTAAGTTGAAGGTTCTTGTAATTGCAAATTCTGGGCTTAGAGGGTCAATCCCCAAGTGGCTGACCGGTAGCAGTAGCTTGCAGATGTTGGATTTGTCCTGGAACCGTTTAACTGGTACTATTCCAGACTGGGTTGGAAGTTTTCAAGTTCTCTTTTACCTGGACTTGTCGAACAATTCCTTGACCGGAAAGATCCCGGAAGCCATAACGAGATTACCGAACCTTATTAACAGGGACATCTCACTGCAGGAACCTTTTCCAGAGTTACCTTTGTTCTCCAAAAGAAATGCAAGTGCTAGAGCCTTGCAGTACAAGCAAATCTGGCGTTTTCCCCCAACCATCGATCTCAGCGTAAATTCTCTCACTGGACAAATCCAGCCAGGTCTTGGGAACTTGAAAAAGCTTCAAAAGCTGAATCTGAAGTTCAACAACCTGTCTGGTCCAATCCCTGGAAGTCTGTCCGGGATGACAAACTTGGAGTTTCTGGATTTATCCCACAACAATCTCTCAGGAAGCATACCGACTTCATTGCAAAGTCTTACCTTTCTGTCCCTGTTTAGTGTCGCCTACAATCGACTTTCGGGGAAAATCCCTTCCGGGGGCCAGTTTTCAACATTCCCTGGTTCAAGCTTCGAAGGAAATGATCTTTGTAGTGATCAATTGTCTTCCTGTCCCGAACCCCCAGACACTTCTACTGAAACTCTTGGAGCCCCTACCAGCAAATCAAGATTGACCAAACCTGTGATCATTGGAATTGTTTGGGCAGTCGTATTGGGAGCGACTTTGTTACAGGGCTTTATATTCATAACAGTTGTTTTGTGTCAAGCCAGGAAATGAACCGGACGCTCTTTCTTTAAGCTTTGAATGCGACAAGCCTATCAATAAAGGAACGGGACTGTGCTTTAATTCTGATGTTAAAAAGGTGAGAACCATCTTGCTCTGTTTGTTGTGTAGATTTATTACAGTTCAAATGTTTCAAGTTCCTTGAGAGATTAGAAGGACCGCTGAATTTGTTAGTAAATTTCTTTTTTCATTTTATAGGTGTTGTTTGAACTCTAAAAAATAAGGATTTCCCACTTCCATCAACATAGTATGCAACTTTTTTTTTTTAAACAAGATTTGAATATGTTTGAACTTTCTATAAGTGAACAAGGACAAAGTGTTTCAAATCAAAAGACTCAATCTCAATTGGTGTTTTTTTTTTTAAGTCGCCACCAATCAATTTCACATAGGTTAATTGGATACTTGTTATAGTCTACGAGAAATTTTAAAATCAGTGAGTCAATTACATTATAGCACTAAAAAGTTAGTACTATGGGGATTCAATTTTATCTCTTCCTAAATTCTTGTCTCTTTACCTCATCATTGATAAAATACTTTTAATGAATTTTATTTAATTATGTTTAATTTTTTTAATTTAATTACAAACCGTGAACCTTCCCAGAACAACAGAATATGGAATCTTAGATGTACTTGAAATCTTGGGACTTTACAAAATCCACCAAGAATTTGAAAGGAACATCTTGTTCAAAGTCGTAAGTCTTATCAGACCAATCAAATTCAAACGAATAATCCACCTTGGCATTTTATCAAACCCACCAAGAATGGATTTTGGAAGATTTGTTGAGTAATTTTCAATTACCTTCATTTAATTTATTTCTAATTTCTAAAACAGATGGAAAATTTTAAGTTATCAAATCAATTAAAAAATTAGCCTAACCAATAATTTACAGAATGAGTTTTAAATAAAACTAAAATCAAACAATTTCTAAAAAAACAAGAAAAATTAAAGAGACAAGGAAATAAATATCCTAAGTTATATTCCTAAGTGAATTTAATGCATGGCCCAAACAAACAAATAAAAAAAAAACAGGAAAAGAAAAAACAATAAAAGGCTGGCTGTCCTGTCAGTCACTACTCTGCAAAATAAAAGAAGCTTAGTGACTCAATGAATGAAATGAAAAATCATAAGGGCTAAAACTAGAGTTATACCAAAAGAGAAGAAAGTTGGAACGGGTCTGGTTCGCGGGTTTGGAAACGGGTTCCTCTTCGATTCTCTAGGCGGCGGCTCTTTCGGGACGATCAGCAGCTTGGGACCGGATGGGGAGGTTCCAGAGACCCTGAGGAATGAAGGGAAGATGGCCGTCGACGACGGAAACGTTGGCGGCCGATGAGTCGGGTGGGGACGCGAATCGGCCTTCTTCCTTTTCCCTCCAATTCGGCGCGAACGGAGACGGAAACTCCTCAAGACAGCGTCGCGGTGCAAGGCGAGGTGGGGGCTACAGACTCGGGTCAGCGACGACGACTCATGACGGCGTTGGTGGCGTCGGGCAATAGGGGCAGCACTTCCAGAGGTGACGGCGGTGAGGGAAGAAGCTCAGGGTTCTGGGCGAAGGGAAGCAAAGAAGTAGGGACTAAATGTGCAGTTTTACTGAGCTTAAGGTTTTTGCAAAATTTCTAGCTTTTTCTCCCTCTTTTCTCTCAAATGGTGATCCCCATTTATAGGAGCAGAGTTGTTGGCGAGATTAAAACAAATTGGAGAGATTAAATCTCATCCAAATTAATTTTGAAGTGATTTAAATCTATTAGGATGTAATGTGGTTAGAATTGCTATCCAGGTCCACAAAGACTCTTAAGCTGCTGATTTGGCCCCATATCTTCATCAAAATCTCAAGTCAACCCAGAATTTTCAGAATCTGTCAAATTATCCCAAAACTTTGTAAAATGTCCAAATTCTTCCCAGATCTTTACAAATTCACCATATTTGCCCCAAACTCTTGAGAGTTGGAAATTTCGCCCCATAATTTGTATTTTTGCCCAAAAAACTTCTGAAATATCTCAATTCACACTCAAACTCTTCCTTTTTGCCTAAACTAACTCTAAAAGACCTTTAGAGCCCCAAATTAGTACCGAAACTAAGTGAATTCCTATTTTAGCCCTAAATGACCATCCTGAATTCCTAAAGATTTATAAAATGAACGATAATGTAATCTAAATGTGATCAGACCTATGTAAAACCCTAAAATGACCCAAATGTCTTAACAAATTACCAAAATGCGCCTATAAACTAAATTTTCTAAAATAAAACTAAACAAAAATTAATACCTGCATAAAATTGGGTATCCACACTACACATTTGTTAAATAATTGTAATCAAACCTTTGGAGTTGTTATCACATTTTGGCCTCCCAAAACCTTGGAGATTGTATAAACACCCTGGCCGGCCATATGGTTGCTGCTAACACAACCAGCCAAACCATTCCAATGATCGACTGGTTGTTCTAACTCCAGCATCTTTAACATTTCCTCTGCTCTTCAGATTCTACAGCACTGTAGGAACCTAACATATCTAGTTCTCACCTCGAAATTCAGTGATGAAGAACTGCCTGATGATGCTAATCTACATATCAGTAAGTTGAATACTTATGCTTGCAGATTGTAGGTTCAGAGGGTCAATCCCCAAATGGCTGAGCAGTATTAGTGGCTTGCAGTTGTTGGATTTGTCATGGTACCATTTAACCGGTAGTGTTCCGGCCTGGACTGGAAGTTTTCAGGATCTAATCTATATGGACTTATCAAACAATTCATTTGCTGGGGGGATCTCAGAATCCATAACTAGATTACCAGGCCTTATCAACAGGTCCATCTCATTGCAGGAGCCTTCACCACAGCGTACAGCTACCCTTGTTCATCAAAGGAATGGAGGTACTCAAAGCTTGCAGTACAAGCAACTTTCTCATTTTTCCCCGGCCAGCCTTTGATCTCGGCTTCAGTTCTCTTGCTGGATCAATATTGTGGCCTGGTTTCGGGAACTTGAAAAAGCTTCTGATGCTGAATCTGGAGTTCAACAATCTATCAGGTCCAATACCTGGAAGCCTATCTGGAATGACAAGCTTGGAGGTTCTAGATTAATTTGTCACACAACAATCTGTCAGGAAGCATATCATGCATATTCTTTGCAAAACCTTACTTTCTCTCCAAGTAACAGGTTTTAAATCTTAATTATACATCTTAATCTTGGGTTTGGACTTAGGATCAGTGCCATGGATGGCAAGATGAGGACCAAAGAGATCTCACTCTGTAGAAACATTATCATCACCTAACAAAAATTTTGGTGCTCGATCGGTACCCATACTCGGCCAAACATTGATCCACATACAGTATAATTAATGGTTCAGAAATTTTCTCCCTCAAAATTACTTGTCCGATTTCAGAGTAGGCTAACAAGTCTACAACAATGTTCTTTTTTCTGCCTGTCCGGTTTGCTGCTTCTTTCATCTGACCTCGCTACCTCTTCCGCCCGCAAGTAATTTCTATCCCTGTTGAACACTGCAAAGTCCAGGTAGAATTGAACTCAAATTGGTGAACGAATGGGATTAGTTTACAGAATTTTACTCTATATAGGACAGTAAATATTTTTTTTCATATATATACGTATATATAGGAACTATTATTATTGGATAGGCCAGGACAATGTATGTACATAGATATACACACACTTTTTTCGTTTAAAAAAACTATATTTTTAAAAAATTTTGCCTTTAATTAATAATAAGCCTATCTGCTCCAATTCGTCTTCTCCTTCTTCTCTCTCGCTCTGTCCTCCTTTAAATCTTTTTGAGGAATAAATAATGCTAATCATGACCATGAGGGAGAGGTTAAACGAGAAGAATAATAATGCGAGGGACGAGTACTTCCTGCAACTTCCATCGGGCCACCGGTTCGTGCCAACGGACGAAGAGCTGATCGTGCACTACTTGAGGAAGAAGGAATTGGGCCAAGAATTGCCTCGCAATCGGATTCACCAGGCTTCAGTCTACCAACTCAGGCCTGACCAACTCGCCGGTTAGTCATCTAATCAATCAATAATTAACCCTACTTACCTACCTCCACTACTGCTGCTTGATTATTAATTACTTGTTCTTTCAATATAGTCTCTCTCTATATTATTAGTTTTTTGTTGGCTGATATATCCAACTCTGTTCGTTTATAGTGGCGTTACTTGTTCGTATCAATTGCTTCTTTTTTTTTTTTTTTTAGGGGTTCCTGATCATGAGTTGAACACTTTAACTAGTGAAACTATGTAACAACAAGTCCATTAATTCTTCAGTAAAACAGACTCGTATGACTTAAATAGTATGTCAATTACTGGCACTGCTCCTATATATATATGTGTGTGTGTGTGTGTGATTGATTATTATTAGTTAACTAACAGCTTAATAATGATTTGATTAAACTACTTATGTTTAATTATGAGACTGCAAGCAGAAGCGTATCCGTTGGTAAGAGAAACGGCATGGTACTTTTTCACATCAAGACAGAGGAAGTATGCAAATGGGTCAAGACCGAGTAGGTCAGTTGAGGGGGGTGGGTTCTGGAAGCCCACCGGAATCCCTAGGCCCATCCTTGCTGGTTGTGACCAAACTTGTATCGGTTTTAGAAGGGCACTTGACTTCTACGCCGACCGCAAGGATCCCACCTGCAGCAAAACAGAATGGAAAATGCTCGAATACATCCTCCCTTCGCCTCCAACTCTAACTCCAACTACCGGTCATCCTTCTTCCATTTCTAGACCTGCCCCTCCACTTCCCCAAGAAATGCGGGTAATGTTAACTACTTTGCCAGAGACTTCGTTTGGTAACAATGTTAATTTGCATATTAAAGCATTTTGATATTTACATTATACTTTTTCGTAACTGATCATGACTGTTATTATTGTTGTTGTTGTTGTTGTCTGTGCTTTGGTTATAGCTGGAGGGGTGGGCATTGTGTAAGATATACAGGGCAGCGGAGAGGAATAAGAAGAGGAAGTATGAAAATGAGGAAGAGGAGGATGTGGATGCAACGACTAATCATGAAGATGAAACTGATGAGAAGAAAGATGTTGATCCTAGTGATTCTGGTGTCATGGCAATATCGTACCATCACCATGAAGAGGATGATAGCTTGTACCAACTAGTGGCTCATGTGTTGGATGATGGCCCCAATAGTGATAGATTAGACGTGAGATATTAATGCATACATAGTTGACGGAGGATCCCATTTGGAGAAGTTCTCCTGCGTGTGTGTGCGTACCAACAGTTAACTTTATCAATTATTTAGTCAATGTTTAGGTTTTTTTTATGTTTGTTTATGGGCCTAAATGCACCATTAGTCCTCTAACTTTACAAACTCACACGAGTTGGTCCCTTAACTTTGACTCAGCATGACTTAGTCCTCAAACTTCCTCCTCAAACTTTTTAAATGTTGTGACTTAGTCCTTCACCTGTCAAGACAAGTTACAATTTTAATTCCTAACTTTCAATCTTTTAGCACAATGATCCTTCTTTTTAGGAACTTTCATTATCACCAAACTCATGGGTTAACAAAATTTACTAAATTGTTAAATACATAATTAAATAATTAAACAAATTAAAAATGATCATTCAAAAAAAATTATACACGATAATTTAAAAATTTTCTAATTATTTAATAATTTATATTTTGATTATTTTTTTAGAAACTAATTTTCTTGATTTATTGGAAAGCAAAAAAATTATCTTTTATGCACTCCATTATTATGTTGACCAATTTTTTTTCTAAATATTATTTCTCACATTTTTTTTCTTACAAAACGTGCAATATTAGGGATTTATAAATTTAGAGATCATTTTGGAAGAGTTTTTTTTTAAGTAGAATTAGTTTTCAAATAATTTTTTAAATTAATCTTTTTGGTATTAATATTTTGTGATTTAGCGTTAGTATACCACATCATCTTAAAACTAATTCATCCATTGCAATTCTCATGTTAATGAAGATGGTGCTATAATTTTCTTGGCTTTTTATCTTTTGTTTCCAAAGAAAAAAATTAAAAATAAATAGTAAAATTTACCCATTTTTATATAGGTATTAGCTAAAATTCTTATATTAAGTCTTTGAACTTTTTGATTCTAGAAAAAACTGTTATATAAACCATAAAAAAAAAAAAGTAACATAAGGATATGTCCCCTTTATAAAAAGCAACAATAACAAAAAAATTACAATTTTAGACTTATAATATGTTTAATTTAAAATAAAAAAGTCTAATAATTACTAATATGAAATTAGCATTGAATCTCTAGAACTAGGTTAATGGATGGATTTCACTTAATTAGAATATTGACTACTTTTTTTTTCTTTTGATGGATTCCAACTAGAAAGCCAAAAAAAATCCATTTTTTATTTTCTCCACCTTTACTTTGATCATTTATTTTTCCTATATATTTTCTTACTTTTGTAATATAAATTCCTCATTATTAGCAATTTTTTCACACAAAAAGACAATCCAACCTCTAAATTTGGAATGATTTTTTTCCTTATCTTCTTTCTCAGTTTTTCTTTACCTTCTTTATTTCTTCAATTTCTTGCACATTAATGGCTTTTTTTTGTTTAATTTAAATATTTTGTTCAAATATAAATATTAGTTGGAATCCATCAAAAGAAAAAAAATAGTTAATATTCTAACTCGGTGGAATCCATCCATTAAGCTAGTTCTAGAGATTTAATGCTGATTTCATATTAGTAATTATTAGATTTCTTTCTTTTAAATTATACTTACTATTAGTAATTGTTTGAAAACTAAATATACTTAAAAAGAAAAAATCTTCCAAAATGATCTTTAAATTCATAACTTTGTAATATTGCACATTTTGTACGAAACAAAGTGAGAAAAAATACCTAAAAAAATAATTGATCAACATAATAGTGGAGTGCATAAAAGATAATTTTTTTTCTTTCCAATAAGTCAACCAAAGTAGTTTCTAAAAAATAAGAAAAATATAAATTATTAAATAATTATAAATTTTTTAAATTATTATATATAATTTTTTTGAATTATCATTTTGTAAGTTATTTAATTATTTAATTATGTATTTAACAATTTAGTAAAGTTTATTAACCTATGATTTTGGTTATAATGGAAGTTCTTAAATAGAAGAGTCATTTTGTTGAAAGATTGGAAGTTAGATCTTAAAGTTGTAGTTTGTCCTGATAATTGAAGGAATAAGTTGCATTATTTAATAAGTTTGAGAACTAAGTCGCATGATTTTGCAAAGTTTGAGGACTAAGTAATACTAAGTCAAAATCAAGGTACTAACTCATGCAAGTTGAAAAAGTTAGAGGACTAATGGTGCATTTAGGCCTTGTTTATACATGCCGGGTTCTTATAATTCTTTTAGATATTTTCTTTTCATACATACGATATAATTATTGCAAAAATCAATAGAAGTGGGAGGAGACTTGTCATTCTTAGATTTTGTTGCAACATTAATTGTAATATGTTGGTGACCGATTGGAATGCCGAGCCTTGCTCCTATTCTTTTATACTATATGTTATACCAGTGTTTATGTGTATCATTATGACTTTCGTCAATTATACTAGCTACTATTTATGATACTACTATTTTTTTTATCAGCAATAAAAAATATTAAAGAAAACATCAAAAATTACAAAACCGAACATCAATAACCCAAAAAATACAAACCACAACCCCAAAAATAACAAATATCATATTAAAGAAAAAAATAATGAAAATAAAAGAACTAAACACCAAGAAAAATAAAAGCCAAAGCTTCCAGAATAAATCCACCATAAGAAAAAAACTATAAAAAAAAAAACCCAGAGCCTAAGCATATAACAAGTCCAAAACAAAGCCCACAAGCATGTTCAAAGCCCAGAACCTTAAAAAAAGCTCTATTTTGGTGAAAAATGAAATACTAGTTGGTTCTCCAAATTTCTTCTTGGAGGATCAATCCCTCATTTGAAACGTTTCAATTCACTTTTTAGTGCTAAATTCTTTGGCTGAATGTCCATCTTCTTGCTTTCCTTGCTCTGAATATTTACTTTGTCAATATTTTCTAAGATTTTCAAAGCAAAGTTTTTCACACTAGTCCAATGAGTCTTCAGAGCCTCTTAAACACACCAACTCCCGATTTGAGGACCTAGTACATAACATATCGTTAGCAATTAATTTTCCCTTCCCAAAATCAACTTTACTAATATTGGCCCCTTTACTAAAAGATGCTGGCCCATTTTCTTCTCCCAAATTAGACTCATTAGATTCAGCCGATGAAAAAAAAATTGGCCCAAACAAATCAGGCCCACCAGCCCTTAATTCCCTACAATCTATCCATCCCACTTCCAAAGACATTGCTGAAACCGTAAACTAAGATGCATACATTCAGCCGCCGCCAGTAGCTCCACCAATCTTCCATAGCACCGCCAAAGGCTCCTCCATCGTTGGTCTGCTTAGCGCTCTCGCTTCATCAGTCTGCCTAACACCTTCGCCACACCAAGATGTCTTCTCTCCTTAACCATGTTCCTCCTCCGCCAAACCACACAGACACCGGTTCTTTCAATGCTATCCCAACTGCCATGATCTCCTTCCTTCCTCCAAGCTTGTGACCCGAACTGATGCCAGATAGACAAACTGCGGTTGCACCCCTTTTTTTTTCTATATTTGCCAACCACAGAGACCAACATCCGCTTAAATTAAGGCCACCCTTGTGAATTAACTGCTTTCGGGATAATTACACTAGATCGGCTTGATTTAGACAACTCAAGAAAATGTCCACTATAATTTTCCTTAAAACATAACAACAATTCCCACCCATTCGATCGTCCTGACATCTTCTTCGCCTTGCATCTTGAACATCCTATATTCTCATTCCAGCACAAGATAAACCAATCAATCTTATCCCCGTGAGATCTATTGAACTTTGACAATTCTAACAACATCCTCATCTTTCCCTCAATTCCATGAGAACTTCAAAGGATTTTTTCTCGATCGAATGATGAATTTCTGCATCAAATCTCATTATGACTGCCAAGTTCTATAGAGAGAAGAGAAAACTTCTCACTCTAGAACTTCCCCTTCTCTGGTATGGATCAAATCTCATCCTAATTTGTGATATTCATATGGCGCTTAATTTATTTTTTCTTTAAGATATTTTCTTTTGATACTCTATTCATCCTAATTTCTTCTTGGGAAATTTAAAATTATTCCTTGAGATACGTTCTAACTTACAGTTTGCCCCCTTTATTTTGAGAAACCTACACTTTACCCCATATATTTTTCACATTACCTTATAACAACTTCTAAAACTGTATTTAAACTATACGGTAATAATCTTTCAGTAATTTTAATCTCGTTAATATTTTTTTTGTAGTTAAAATACATTTTAAGCTATCCATTTTTTCTTTCTGTAAATATATTTTTTCCTCTATAATTACATAACAGTATTTTTTAAAAGTCGGTTGTCTGTGAAAAAATATCAAAAATCTTGAAATTATTGGAACATTATTATCATATAGTTTAAATTATGGTTTCAGAAGTTATTATTGAAACCTGTAAAACAAATAAGGGTAAAGTGTTGATTTTTAAAAATAGATGGGGTAAAGTGTAGGTTAGACTAAACCACAGGAAATTTTTGTAATTTTCCCTTTTTTCTTCAATTTTTTTCTGATATATATATTCAAAATTAACTTTGATAAATAATATAATTACTTTTGAATACGTCCAAAAAAATCTTGTACGTATACACTAATTTTGAATGAAAAATTTAAACTATACGACCTAATAGTGCACATCTTAGAAGTAAATTTAAATCAACTCAAAAACTTGAAACCTAATCCAAGTTTGTAAGTTTCTTTTCTCAGGCTTCAAAACACTTCACATGTATGAGTTACAAACTTAGGGGAAATGACAAAATTTGGAAGAAATTATATAAATAGATAAATGCTAAAAATATATTAAAACACAAAAAATAGGAAGGGTGATAAACATTTCAAGACGAGGTAATGCATATAATGTGATAGCAATTTTTTTTCAGAGACAAGATATAATTGCAAAATTAAGTAGAGGCCGGACGACATTTCAATGTTAGATTTCGTGTCATCTTTTTATTAATTTTAATGTATCATTCTTAATAAACTGATTAGTTGTCAAAAATATCAATTTATTGAAACTCTATACTTTACTATCCAATTTATTTTAACTAAAATCAAATTAACCCAAAATAGTTTATTTTTCTTTTTATGTATTTTTTGTTTGGAATCAATTTTATTTGAAAGTCAATATTATGCAGGTATGTAATAATCTATTGAAAATAAATTTTTTTATAATTTTATTAAATTTATAAGAATTTTTTTTAATGCCTTAAAATAAAAAATCCATAAAATTTATTAATATCATAAGAATGTTACTTTCAATGGATTATTACTCCTGTATAATATTGGCTTTTAAATAAAATTGGTTCTAAGTAAAAAAAAATGTAAAAATAAAAATAAAAATATTTTAAATTAAGTTATTTAAGTCCAAAAACTAATTTTTACCGTACTTTTTTTGAAATGCTAATATTTTTTATTATCCTTTTTTTTTACGTTGGTTATGTTAAAAATTTAATAAAACTATTTATTTTTTATAAAAACTATTTTAAAATTATCACTTTAAACTCCTCGTTTTCCACAAAGTATTTTTAAAATATTTTTAAAAAATAATCCCTTTATATAAAAAGTAATGCTCAATAATACATTTAAATTATAATTTGAAGCGTTACTCTAATGAGTTTTCTTTCAAACTGTTTCATTAATATATGCTTTTAAAATGTTATGCTAGCGGTTAAGTCTATCATTATGATGTTGGTCAATACTACTCGCTCCGCCCACCAATTTTGCTTCAATTTTTTTTTTCAAACTGTTATTTAATAATTTAATTTACCATATTACCCTCTGAACTATTATTTTAATATCAAATTTTTTCAACTTTTTTAATTTACATATAAAAATTTAAGGATAACAGTACAAATAACACACATGTTTTTTTATTTTAATTTTTATGTCAAATCAAATAGAATAATATTGGTGGGATAGAGAGAATACTATTTATGATATTATTATAGTGCAAATATATTTGTGGAACGTGATAATCACTTTTTCTTCTGAGGGAGAGTTATAAAAAATATTTGAACTGCAAATTCACAACTTTCCCTATAAAATGACTTCAACAGGCAATTGATATTTCTTTCTACATTCATTTGAAATTTTTAATACCACGGTCTATTACTCAGTTATAATCCATATTAGGATACTCAATTTAAATAGCACTCGCTCTAATTTCACATATTGTTTGAAATATAAATTTGATGGGAGAATGTTAGAAATAGGGAAAAATTAACGCTTCTTTTCACTTTTGTCTATTTACTTTTGCACATAATTAAAAAAAGTAGAAAAAGTAAATATTAAAATGATAATTTTGTGGATAAAATGACTTGTGAGATGAGGAACAATGTAAAGATTTTGGTATGATATAAATAGTAAATGGTCCAAAAATATGAGACATAATAATAATAATAATAATAATAATAATAATAATAATAATAATAATAATTTGCCCGTAAACTTTAGTAACTCAGATACATAGCCCCTCTAACTATAACTTGGACCACGCAGCCTTCAAACTTTGCAAATTGTAACACATAAGCCCCTCACCCATTGGAAATGTTAGTTTCCCTTGTCTGAGGACTTAAGTGACAGAAAAAGTGAATACAACGGACCAAATTGGCATTATAACTCGGGTAAAAAAATTGAGGTTCCTGAGGGAAATTCTTGTGTCCATCCAGGTGGACATACACCGCTAAATGAGATGTTAACAGTATTAATATTACATGAATAAGACAATTTTTAAAATTTTTAATCTTATCATTAATTGGAAATATAATTATGATATTTTAAATTTAAAATTAATAAGAAGATAATCATGCCATTTTTAAGGTTTTTTTTTATTTTAATATGGTATTGACACTGTGTTTTCCTTTTTGAGGCTTTTCCACAATTTTTGTCTCTCATTTCTGTTTCAAATTCGACTCATACACAAGTCTCTTGGGTTAAAATCAATCATAATTTTCCTATTTTAGTCGCAATGCCTTACAATTTTGAATCCTTTTATTTTTTTTATGTTTTTTATTTTTATTTTTGTTTTTTAAACTTCCATGAACACATTGTGTTTTTTTAATTCTACTAATATATATGATAGATTTATTGTAAATGCTCTTCTCGAAAGTTTTTTGGTTGATTTTTTGTTTCATTTAGGCACTAATTGCACAGTAATAGACAACATATTTATGGTTTTGGACAATTAAAATTCAGCAGTAGACACTATTATAGGCAAAACTAGACACAAACATAGACAAAAATATATCACGGTTAAACACTACCACAGATGAAGCTATATAGCACCATAAACACATCTTCTCACCTCTATAGACAAAATTGGACATCACCATAAATAAAAATAGACACAATCATATATTACACAATACTACATCCTACCATAAACTCATCTAGACACCTTTATAGACAAAACTAGACATCACCACAAATAAAACTAGACACCATAGACATATGTAGACACCTCCATAGATAAAAACTAGACATCACAACAAATGAAATGAAACACTGCCATTGTATAACAAAATGAGGTTGGACATTATTATAGATTAAACTAAACACAAATATGGATAAAAATAGACATCATAATTAGATACTACCATATATGAAGCTATACACCACCATAGACGCATCTAGACACCTTCACAAATAAGACTAGACATCATCACAATAGAAATTGGACACCATCATATATTAGAAGATACCCCACCACATATGTCAAATAACACAATAAACGAAACTGGACACCACTTTAGTTGAAACTAGACACCATCATAGATGATGTTGGATACAATTATAATGAAATTAGACACCAATATAAATGACATTAGACATCGAGAATGTTGGATATTCCACCATAAACTAAATAAGACACTATTATAGATAAAAAATATACACTACTACAATCATAATTAGACATCATTACCGTTCACCAAACATCAACAAGCAAACCCATACACAAAAAGACCATCAAAATTCTTACTTGAATCAAACAAATCCACACTAGAAACAGACCCTAACCACACAAGATTATACACCATATTCTTTTTTATCCAAAAACACCTGTACCAAAATGAATAAATAAATATATAAACAAGTCATTATATCAGAAATTGCATAACCGTAATTGTACCCCACTATCAAAGGCAAACATTTTAGGCAAAGAGAAAACAAAAACATCAACAATTGGATTATGCTTTGGTAACCATCTCCCTTGGCAACCACCCACAGACCATATTAAAAAAACACTTTCATAAAACCAAAAAATTACTTCAGAAATTAAAAAAAAAGAACCCATAGAATCCAAATCACATTTTGTGAATCATTGGGATTGGTTCATGTAGATTTGCCATCCCCAAAGTTTGTCTGATGCCTCTCGTCATCGTCACCCGCCCCTTCTTATGGGAGATTGAACCGAATCTACTGCTGCTTTCTATCCTGTTGTTAATCGAGCCCACCTTCATCCCAGCATCACTGCCTATGAGAGACCCAACTGCCATCACCAATATCTCACTATCTGATCGCGTGAACTCATCAAGAAGAATCCTGCATCTACGATTTGTTGGTTTGCTGCCTGGTCATCGTGCTTCAGTGTCTACCTGCTCTGTATCCTCCTGTTCCCGCGCTCCGTGATGCTTCCCAATCTCGCCTCGCATTTTGGTTATCTATAACAGACAAGCTTTGGTGCCTTTAATTTTGTAGAATCCCTGTTTTCTCATGTAGTGTATTTATCTTTTAATTATGCCAATCCTACTCCACCTAAATTTCTAATTTGGCGTTATATAGTTAACAAAAATCATCTTAATGGACGTGTATCATGGTGGACATTCTCATATCTCCTGTAATGTGATTGAGTCCACCTACTCTTGATGTTTTATTTTGTAAAATATGTAGCTTTAAGTGTCAATTGACTCAATTCAGAACTTTCTTTACCAAATCTTAGATCTCATTTTTTAAAATGTATTATTTTATTATCTGGATCTAATATCATTGAAAATCAATACAATCTTCATCCCAAATTCATTGGCAAGTTTATTATCTACAATGATTAATATATAATTTTTTGTCTCAATATTTCAGTATATAACAGCAAATATTGTATGCACGATAATAAACAAAAATTTATAATTAAAGTTAAATTTAAGCAAAAATAAATAAATAGTAGAACAAATTTTTTCTTAGTAATGCCAAGTTGAAAAAAGAATGTAGTATTTTCTAAACGTAAATCTAACTACATATAAAAATTTTACTCTTCTTTATATAGACAGATAAATTTTATATTATACTAGATTCTGGATAAGGAGAAGTTTTTGCTGTTCATCAACAGCAGCCTCTCTGCCGCAACCTTTCTTTTTCTTTTTGGCCTTTTCCCGGTTTTGTGATAAAACCTCTCTTTAGGTCCTTGAATATTTCACATATGCCATACCGATCCCCCACTTTCTCCTTTTGTTGAGAGATAGGGCAAAAACTGTTTGTCAATGATGACAAGATCGTCAGATAATAAAGTAAGTGGACTGATGCTTGCAGAAATCAATAATGAAGAGATTGAAGCTATATTTGTCCATTTTATCGCAAGTTCCCCTTACTCCCTCTGGCCGTTTCCTTTTTGGTCCCTCAATATAACAATTTTGCCATAGTGGTCCCCAACTTTTGTAATCTATTGGCTAATTTAGAAAAAAAAAATTGGATGGTTTATTTAAATTTTAAATGATAGAGCCTTAAATGGAAATGAGAGACATGCTTTTATTAACGATGTTAAATATAATTTTTTTTCTTTTACATGATTTTATTCAGAGGTTTAGTTAGATAAGTCATATTCAAAATTTTGATTAATTGAAATAGATGCACAATTTGTATGATGCACAAGTGCTTTATATGGGATTTGATTCAAAATTTGATTAGTTAAAACAATGCATAATTTGCATTACATATAGGTGATTGATTATTGAAATGTTTCATTTTATGACTTATTCATTAATGAGGAAAAATTTGGAAAAACTTATGCATTTATATTGTACAATGTTATCCTACATTATAAATATTAGAAACTTTTTTTTGCTCTTGATGGTTTCATTTGAATTGGTTAATGAAATTTCTTTGACAATTTTACATCTATTATCTTTAATGCTTTTTTGACAATATGTAAACATATATTTATTTAGCTATTTTGTGTGTTTACAATTATCTATACTTAGATTTTATTTAATGTCAAAGTATGTCTTACCTTTTTATATTGTTCTATCGATGACTTACATTATTACAAGGGTCTCCCCATATCTCGCTTACTTTTAGAATAGACCAGTGTTTGTGCTATTTATTTATGATGAATTTTATTGTACATTAACAATGTCTCTTTTTCCGCCCCTTTTCTTATATGTCATTGACTCTTTTTTAAGTTTGATCTCCTTTCCACAAGGCACTCTCCTTTTCTTGAGCATATGTTGCAATTTCCCATTTTTAGTTTGTTTCATGTTTTCTTTTGGTTAAAACTCGATTTCAATCTCTAAATTTTCACTCTTTTCGAAGTTAGTCCCCAAGTTTCATCTGTGTTCCATTGTGGTCCCCAAATTTAATAACTATTGAACAAGATTTTTTATATTTGCTCTATTGGTCCCCCAAACATTTTTTGCTATTTTTTATATATTATCTTTTAAACTAAAACATTAGTCACCATAATTTATTCATTTTTTAGTTAAATCATTTTTTGACTTTATTAAATCAATTATTAAACCTTAAATACATAAAAAAATTTCTAGTTTTTATCTTGGTCCAAACTTTTTTTGTCATCTTTCTTTATTATTGCTTTCTGAAATGAAACTTTAATAATTATAATTTGGCTACTTTTGACTATGGTTCTGGTTGATTTGGCCTAAGTCAATTTTTTCTTTTCTTTTTATTTTTATTAAGTTAATAGTTAAACCATTAATTGATTGACATAAGTTAAATGTAGTTTTGTGTTTCGGTCATTTTTTTCATTGTTGATGATTGAATTTTGCAGCATTAATTATTTACTTTAAGGTCTATAGTTAACTAAAATAATTTGGTCCACAATTGCTGAAATTTAAAGTAATTTTTTCTAGATAAATTTTTCATTGATATTAAAAATTGGAGTTTGAATCAATAAGAGATGATAAATTTTAGTAAATTATTTTTTAATAAAAGAGAAAATATGTATAGATTCAAAGCACATACAATTTTTTGTTTTATAGTATTTTTTTAAATCATAACTAATCATTTTAATGATAATAATATAATGTAAAGAGAACCAAATTTAAAATTAAAATAAATTAAAATTTTAGTTGATCAATGTAAATTTATGGGTGAAACATTTTTAATTACTTATAATAAAAATTTATTTTAATGCTAAATTTATTAAATTAAGTCCCTGCAATAACATGCGGGTCATTAAAACCTCATAAACACTAAATAAGAATTGGAAAATACTATAATCTACAGTATTTTTTTTTTCTTTTGCTTTTTCCTAGGTAATGGTGTAACCTCTCTTTCAACCCCTGCATATTTTCCTTTTTCCATTTTAGTACGTAAAGCTAGGGCTGATCATTCAATTTTTTCGGTTCAAACCGAACAGAATATTTCAGTTTTTTCGGTTTTTCGGTTTATTATGATTAGAAACCAAATTAACCGAACTAAGCATCTAGACCGAAGTACAACCGAACCGAAATATTTTGTTCGGTTCGGTTTAAAACTGAAATAACCGGAAAAAAATCATATCCAAACACAGTGATGCATTTGTGACATAGAGAAATGTATGTGGCTTAAACAACTACATAGCAAGAAATCATTGACTATTATGGGGTTTGTACTTTGATGGGAGGTGGAGGTGACTGACGGACCGACGGTTGCGTCCGACGGTGGGGAGAGGGCGTAGGGGAGTGGAGGGCGAGGGCAGATGGCGGGGGCTAGGGTGGAGGCAAGGTCAAACGGCGGGGGAAAGTGGGTAGGGGAGTGGAAGGCGAGGGCAGACGACAGGGGCGAGGTTGGAGGCGAGGCCGAAGACGGAAGTCGACGGCGGGGGAGAGGGCGTAGGGGGGTGGAGGCCGAGGGCAGATGGCGGGGGCTAGGGCGGAGGCGAGGTCAGACGGCGGGGGCAAGGGGGAGGGGAGTGGAAGGCGAGGGCAGATGGCG